>JAAIXJ010001763.1:55127-122213 GCA_013403705.1 Heliconius hermathena | reverse complement strand
AGTATATTATATAGGTAAAAAGAACATAAAGTTACAAAAATATATACGTGTAATAAATAATTAGCTTTATGTATATTTTATAAATATCAAATATCAACAATGGTCGTATTTTTTTATTTAAAACAATCAAAAATTCTTTGACGATAATGTCGTAAAAAAATCATATTAGAAGTCATTATAGTTGTCAATCAATTCTGCTTATTAAATCAATAATCATGTATTTTAAGCGGGCGAAGCCGTGGGCGAGCCGCTAGTTATAAATATTTTAGTAAAATAATCGTTATACCAACATATTTTTTGCGGCTTGTACAAGATATTTGCATATTCTTTTTGATTTAAAAAAAAAATTAAATTAAATTAGCTTCACGCTGTATCCCGCACACAGCAGGGTAGGCAGAGGGAACCTAGTGTTAAGACACTCCGTTCCCCACTTTCTGCCGAATTCTGGAGGCATTGCGTGTTGAGTGGCAGAACTCAACGCCGCGCTTAACCTCGACACCAGAGCGAAGAAATGGAAATATAAATTTAAGTAAATATTTCATCTCCTCGAGTAGGGATCGAACCCACAACCAGTCGGTTTTGCAGTCACACCTCGTGCCGCTGCGCCACGACCGGCCTCAAGAAAGAAACAATAAATTTACGAAAACCATGTGCGTGGAGTATTATCAAACCCCAATACTGATTATCTTAATTTAGAAATTTGTGGTAAATCTATGCACGCAATGCCTCCAGAATTCCGCGGAAAGTGGGGAACGGAGTGTCTTAACACTAGGTTCCCTTTGCCCTGCTGTCTGCGATTTTTATTATTTCTTAGGAAAAACTGTTTGAAGTTTAACACATTACTTCTAAACTGTATGAATACAATTATCAAATCTTGAATTGTAAAACGAGTCTGGTGAAGCTTATTACTTATATACTTTGTTGTAAGAGATAAACTCGTGTTCTTTATAAATACATATGAACAATAGATAAAATTTCGCTGCATATTGAACTATAGTAGTGACCGTTTCAACACGTGTTCCATATGATATTCTTCGGTTTATACCTCAAGAGTTGAAGCGTAATAATAGTGATAATTAACATGTGATGTCATAAGAAAATATTTTGTTATTGACATTTGATAAACAGACGGGGGCGTAGGAATAGGTATGGGGGCCGGGGGCTGAACCCACCGCAGAATAGTCTGGTGCCCACTCCAGAAATTTTACTAACAAGAAATTTTACTAACCGAAAAAGTTATGTTTACAGCTAAACTTTAACTCCAGATGGAAAATAAGGAGTGTTTACATAAAACTGTGAACATTCAAGTGTTTCTGAATACTTAAATTTTCATTGATGGATTACCTAAAAATTTTAAGTATTAGTTGAAGTAGTAGAAGCCTTGGAGGAGCTAATACAGGTAACAGAAGATAAGACAAGTTAGGTTGGTACTCGGAGAAAAAACCAGCGTGGCCACACATTTTAAACTTTAAAACTGCGTATATTTCTAGTCGTTTAGGATTTTATAAGCGACTACGTTTCATATATTAATATGAACAAAAAGCTTTAGACACTTAATTTTTTTTTTTCAACTTCACGCTGTGTCCTGCATGCACTAGGATAGGTATGGGGTTAGTAGAGTGGCGGCTCAACGCCGCAAAGAAGAAAATAATATATTCTATTATATATTAATTATTAAAATAAAATTATTTAAAAAATATCTAAACTGATAGGAAGGGCCGGAGTGTGAGGTTATAATGTAAACGTGTAACAAACAAATTATACATAACTATTTATATCACTTAAAATCATCTCATAGTCTTACGACGCGATAAGATTATCTAACGACCGTACTACGCGAAAAGGTCACACTTATACTAATTAGACTTTATGAGAGCAATTTTTTAATAAAATACCTATATGCATAGTTTTTTATTTCGGTGTATACCTTTGAAATTATTATATAGAATTACAAATGTCTATAATTTGAAGTCTAACAAAACAAATAAAATTGTAACAGGATTTAAAAAGTAAATAAATACCTGCTTTTTTATCATTAAGAATGTACTCATGTCTCATACTCAATAAAAGAGAATAGTAAAATATAGTTCACCCAGGAAAAGTTATATTTTCGCAATTTATTTAATTTGATCCATATCAAATTAAATAAATTATTAAGTAAATTTCAAAATATATCAATAAAATTAAAATATTTATTTAAAGTTGTTTTTTAGAAAATACAGTATTTAATCTAGACTGAATATTTTTGGTAACATGATGTAAAAAACAGATTTTATAAAAAAAACTGATAGAATAACATTTGTCACATTGACTTCTTTTTATTTTCTGTCAGCTTGAAAACATAACTATAACAAATAATTTATATCATAGCTATTAAAATATAATAAAACATTTATTTAGAGAATTGATTAACTTCCCAACAAAAAGGAATTTTCCCATTTTTTCTCAATATGTTGCCAGTATACTTCCCACTATTGGTTATGTCTGCAGTATCGGCGATATCAGTTATATATTTATATTGCAAGAACAGAGGCAATCGAAGAAAAGGATACATGGATGTGAAAGAAAAGCCTTAAACTTAAATATTCTATGTATATTTATTTAATAAATAATTTATTTAAATATTAAGGTTTGCTATAACAGTTTTAACTGTTTCGATCGTTATTGTATATTATATATTTATAATAATTATTGGAATTTTTCAGTGTTAACTCGATGTACTATTTTTTAAATCTTATTTTATATGAAATAATAAAAAGGGAAAATAAAAACACATGTATTGTAACAGATTATTTAATTTTTAAATATAGTCTAAAAACATTTCATAACATGGTATGTACGTAAAAATACACCTCTAAGAAAATAAGGCACCTATTACACTGTAACTGTACAGACAAACCCATTACTGACTAAATACTTTCACCGTTTGGCTCGTGTGATACCACCCTTACCGACATATTGAATACATTGAGCATTAACTGTGGTACCAACAGTGGGCGATAGTGATGATTTAATTTTTTTTCTTAATATATTTTTAAAACTTTTATATAAAGATTGGGGTATTTTACTTTATAAAATATTAATATAATTTAAAATATACTTTGTGCTTTGTTCGAAACAAATATAAAAAAGTACTTTTTTTTAAATAATTTTAAATAAAACCAAAAAAAAGTACTTTTTTTAATAAAACATGCAAAAAAAAACTTTGTTGTATATAAATATTTCTTATATTAAAATATCCTCATAAAAGTAAATACTATCAAAAATCGCCCATCCCTAGTACAACTATAGTACATTAATACTATGACAACTAACTATATAAAAGATATCTGCCGTTACAATCAGTCTACAACGAGTACTAGTAAAATAAAAAAGAGAAAATTAAATCTATTTCTAACTTAAAAATTAATAAAAAAAATATATAACAATTCAAACATTCTTATAGGCAAATAGTATCGAATCGTATAAAATCAACAATAACACAACGAATTCATAACCGTCACCTCAACTTTAATGGTAACTAAAAATTAATAAAATAGAAAATTTTGACTTTTACAACGTAAATATTCTACAATTGACCGTTCATTGCGAATGCCTTTTTTATATTTTTTTAAATATACTAAACTTATTTATAATTTAAAAAAAATCAAGCCTATTTATTTATATGCATCCTTTTGGTGTGTAGGGTTTTATGTTACAGCAAAACGATCTCTATCTTTTTGATTCATATGTTTGTTAAATATATATATGCATTAATTAAACATAATTTATATTTTATAGAATAAATCCATTAAATAAAAATAAGCAACTATTTATAGTTTTCAATCATACCTTATTTTTTTTAAATGAAGATATAAAGTTTCGTGGTTTCATTGTAGTGTTATTATATAGGCCGTAGCATTTAATCGTATTTTTTTAAATTTAATTAACAATTAATCAAATATATTTGTATTTAAATATAAATTTTCATATTAACAATTTAAAATTTTAAAAAACAATAAAGAATGTTGACGAATCGGCCACACACAGCCCATATATAATAATTAATAATTGCACTTAGTTTTTCGCTTAAACCTAAATAAACATCGCAATTTTGGTCTTTTTTACGATAACATCATACATTTTACACATGAACATACAAAATATTTTTAACGTCTATAGTTATTTTAATATCAAAATATAATTTTTATAGTATAGTATTCCATTACATCTATCTATTTCATTGATGTAAGTTTATTTGTTTGCAAGGGCTCAGCACAGTTGCCTGCAATTACAAAATAACATTAATGTACTNCAGATATTACACTATTATAACTTGATTGGTAATAATAATAGTAAAAAAGTAAACAACTCCACACAATGTATTTTTTTCTTATAGTATGTATGTAAAAAAAACATGATTAAAATGATATTAATTATTGTCATCAAGTTATAATAGTGTAATATCTGACGGCTTCATCACTCGAGACGGGTGTTCGGGACTCCTAATTAAAAACAATATTTATTACTTAAATTCACATTCTTTTAGATATTCTTTTTCGTTAATGTAAGTGAGATATTTTTTATAAAGAATTGAATTCACGTATAACGTTCTTTAAATTATAAATCAGCTTTACATAGTAACTCGCATACAGCAAGGTAGACAGAGGGAACCTAGTGTTGAGACACTCCGTTGCCCACTTTCCGTTCACTTTTTTGAGGTATTACGTGTTGAGTGGCGTAACTCAACGCTGGGCTTTTGCATTGGTGCCAGAGCGAAGAAATGAAAATATTAAGAAACAATAATTCATTTCCGTGAGTGGAGATCGAACCTACAACCGTCGCATTACAGTCACACTCTTGTGGCAATTCTACTCTCTTCTTCTCAACATTCTATAATAAATGTCGTAAATCATTGATAAATCAATAATTTGCAGACTTTCAATTCGTGACAATGAAACTTTTGAACTAGACTGGGTCACTCACATATTAGGCTCCTGTTTGAAGGTCGCATCGAACACCGCGGGCGGCAGCTGCGGCACCAGCGGCGGCGTGGAGCCCCCCGCGCCCCCCTCCCCCGGCACGCCCTCCCCGCCCGCGGCCGCGCCCCCCGCGGTGCCCTCCTCTACGGTAGCTTCTGTTGACGCGCCTATGTTGTAGTTATTTGTTAATTTTTTTCATAATTTAAGTCGTTGGTCTTGAATCTAGATGCTAGAATGTGTAATCTCTGCCTTATAACATGTGGGTACAGGCCTTCACCAATGATCTCTACGATCATTGGGCTTGCAAGGCTTGCTGCCAGCGGTATAAGTTAATTTACTTTACGACAAGGTGATTTTTTTTGTATCCTCACGCATATATACTATGATCGACGAGTCGTGGCCGAAGTCAGCAGTAGATGGATAAGCAGATTTGAATTTAGGTTTCTTTACTTTTGATTCATTTATTTCCGAATGAACGACGCGCAAAGGTACATACAACTTAGGATTTACTCAGACGTAGTACCGCTGCGTCTGGACAGCCTCTATATCTGTTTATTTAATTTTTTTCAACTATAATCTTAACCCCACATATAGCAGAGTAGGAGCGGGAACCTAGTGTCTCATCCGTTTATACAACATCATGAAATTAAATAGAGACTGTCGTGACACTGTGTGTGACTTGTAAACGTTATGAAACGATTCCCTATCGGAGGAAAGAATTATTTTCATTTCTTATCTCTTGAAAAAAATCAATGCGCAGCGGTAGGTTTCGCCACTCAACTCCAAAACAACACGCAGTGACTTAACACTAGGTTCCCTGAATACCGTCATAGCATAAGTGTAAAAAAATAATAGCAATACCAACCGCCGAGCAACATCTCCTGCAACAGGCTGTCGACGTGCGCCACCCCGAACAGCTTGGCGAACTGTATCTGCTCGATCATCTGCCACGTGATGCTCTGCAGCGGCGGCAGGCACAGCAGCAGCTCGCCGAAGCGGCCGCGCCCGTCGTACTGCCGGTCGCTGATGTAGTCCTCCAGGTTGATTTGGATTTGGTAACGCAGTTGTTTTATTTTTTGCGGCTGGGAGAGGCCTTTTGCATCTGTGGATAAGTATTTTTTTTCAGTTTTACGCTATATTCCGGTTATAGAATAAATTATTTTACAGTACGGTCGATGAGTTCAGTTGTGGACTGAAGTTAGTTGTAGATAACTGCACAGGTTTGATTTTGGGTTTTTTTTTACTTTAGATTTTTTCTTTCCGACTGTAGAATGCGCATAATTTCACGAAATTCTAATATTTAATTTTTTTTAAACATTTTTTAAAGTATTATTCCACACTTAGGAAAGAAAAATACTTATTTAGAAAAAGTATAAAAATTTGAACGCAGCGGGACTCGAACCCGCGCCTCCAGGAAACCGACCAGGCGCTCTGTCCCGCTGCGTTCAAAATTTGAGAACGCATGGCTTAGTGGTCAGAGCGCCTGGTCGGTTTCCGGGAGGCGCGAGTTCGAGTCCCGCTGCGTTCAAATTTTAATACGTTTTCTCAATAAGTATTTTTCTAATATTTAAGTGTAGTGTATAAAAATGTATTATTACAAAATAGGTAATTATTTAGTTATTTATCTATTTTACCCTATATTTAATGGAATAAATTAAACCACATAAAAGTCATAACATATTTCTTTAACATAATCTGATAGTCGACACAAGTGGTACCAACAAAGTATGCCGAGTGGGTCTCTCTAACATAGTGTGATTTGGACGTCATAGTAGTTGCTACGTAAGTAATATTTTCTTATTTAATGTAAACAGCTGTCCACTCATTGTTTGTACAGTCAAACGCATCACAAACATGCCAAAAAAAATAATATTGTCTTCAAAAATCTCATCACGCTTATCCCCATTAACAGAATAAACAGAGGCAACCTTATGTTAAGACACTTCGTTCCCCACTTGTCGCTCGATTTATTAACGCGTAACTCAACACCGCGTCATAAACTAAAAATGACATGAAACAGATTTATAAAGACCAAAACAAAAAATAAAATAAATAACTAAACAGAATCAGTACTAACTGGGATCAAAAAACACGATGGCCTTGAGGCACGCGAACTCCGTGTCGTCGATGTCGATCTCCCGGAGCGGCTTCACTATCTCGTCCATCACGCGGATGCCGATCATGCTTATGTCGATATCCATTCTACCATCTGCATTATATTTTTTTAATTATTATTTTTATATCACTAATTATTAGTTCCTAGTTATTAAATAAATTAGCTTCAAGCTGTATCCCGCACACAGCAGGGTAGGCAGAGGGAACCTAGTGTTAAGACACTCCGTTCCCCACTTTCTGCCGAATTCTGGAGGCATTGCGTGTTGAGTGGCAGAACTCAATGCCGCGCTTTGCCTCGACACCAGAGCGAGGAAATGGAGATATAAATTTAAGTAAATATTTCATCTCCTCGTGTGGGGATCGATCCCACAACCAGTCAGTTTTACAGTCACACTTAGTGCCCCTGCGCCACGACTGGCCTCGTTATTAGATATAATTAAAAAACTTTAATATTTACAATAAATATTAAAGTTTGTGAGGTTGCATGTTCGTTCCATTTACACAAAAACTACTGAACGGTTTTTGGAAAAATTTTACAGTATAATACAACTTCAAGTCAAAATTTTGCATAATTTGGCTATAATACAACAATATTTTTAAGGGGCAAAGCTAGTATTTTTATATACAGGCGGTCGTGGCGCAGTAGGACAGAGATCTGACTGTAAATGCGACGTCTGTGAGTTCGATTTTTTTTCGGAGAATTAATTATTTACATTTTGGTCGCTTCGATAAGAATACAAAGCGCAGCGTTTTTAAGATAATTATAAAACTAATCTATAAATATAATAAAACTGTAAGGGATTAAAATAATTTATAACTGTAATTATTTGTAACTCACGCTAAGTAAAAATAAATTCCATAGTTATATACGATAGTTATTTACTATATATATCATTCGTTTATTCCTCAAACCATTTATATACATCACAGTACAGCCGAAGTGTCGTGGCCACTTTTAAAATTAGGCTTTCTGAATTAGAATAAAAATAAAAATATCCTAAAATCAAATCTACGCAGCCACCTACAGTACAGTTAACTTCAGAGTGGCCACGACTCGTTGACAGTACTATGCTATGTTTGTATGCCACATACCAATATGATGTTTGGCAATGATGCAGTTGTTGCCAAGCAACAACACGTCGTTTAGATGAAGGGAACGCCTCGCGCATCCCAGCAGTAGGTGCTCACCAGCGTGAGCACGTAATAGCGCCACCTTAAAAAAACGTTAAAATTAAATTAATAACTATCTGAAAAATAAAAATCTGATAGACGGATACTTGTTTTTTTTTCGATGTCAAAACTACACTAAACTATACAGATTTAGATAAAAAAAATATAATTATATAGTTTATACATATATCTGAATAGCATATAGGCTACAATTTATGTAAAGATTTTATGTAATCTGGCTGTAATATAACAATATGTTATATTACCGCCTCGAGTGGGAAACGAATCCACAACCCGTCGTGTTTACATTCACAAGCTTGCACCTCAGCGCCACGACTGTCTAAGTTAGTCAGCTTCACGCTGTATCCTGCAACAGCAGGGTAGGCAGAGGAAACCTAATGTTAAGACACTCCGTTCCCCACTTTCTGCCCAATTCTGGAGGCATTTCGTGTTGAGTGGCAGAACTCAACGCCGCGCTTTGCCTAGAGCGAAGAAATGGAAATATAAATTTAAGTAAATATTTAATCTTCTCGAGTGGGGATCGAACCCACTACCCGTCGTTTTCAGTCACACGCTTGCACTTCAGCGTCACGTCAGGCTAAGTTAGTCTATCAATAACTAAAGTATATAAAATAAAAAATTACAAACTGAATGTTGTTTATAATATCTATTTTAATTTAAATCTTTATTTCAGGATTAAATGACATTTACACCTTTAACCCAAATCCATATACATGTTGAAACGTAATAATTATTCTTGAATCGTTTATAATATGTACATACAATGTACGTATTATATGCATTGGAATATTAATGAGTATCACAAATAGACAACTTAGAATTTCCTTGTTTAGCATAAATATGAATTTTTAATTTAGGTTACGATATAAAGTCAGAATATTGTATTAATTGATTCGAGGCAAAGCGCGACGTTGAGTTCCGCCACTCAGCACGCAATGTCTCCAACATTCGGATGAAAGTGGCGAACGGAGGTGTTTTAATCGGGACGGAGTGTCTTTACACTATTCTCCCCCTGGTTACCCTGCTACATGCGGGATACAACGTAAAGCTAAAAAAAAATATGAAAGCAATTTTATTATTATATAAATAATACCTGATCATCCAAATGTAGTTCGGTGAAGGCGGGTATGTATTTCGCCCACTCAACTAAAATCAGTAGTTGCTGCTTAATGGAGTCGCACACGTCGTTGATCTTTGCCAACTTTCTGTTGTTGATTTCTGCATCTGTGACGTTGTTAGTCTGGAAAAGTAAATGTGTCTATGTAAAAATGATTCATTTTTAGGGTTCCGTATGTTTTAAGTAAAAACGGAACCCTTATAAGATCACTTTGTTCCCTTTCTGTCGGTCTATCAAGAGCACTTATCTCAGAAACGCTTAGAGACATCAAGTTAAAATTCAAACCATATATATATATATATATATATATATATATATACATATATATATATACATATATATATATATATATATATATATATATATATATATATATATATATATATATATATACTCAAATCTATGGTCTCATGATTTCCTGAAAAAAAAACGTATTTCTATATTTACTCAAAAAAAATCCGTCCGTTTATACAGCAAAAAACACGTATTTCGACACTATAAGGAGAATCAAAATGAATATGGGGGTGCTTCCGTTTGACTTAAAATTATTTAATTTAGCAGCTACAGGTAGTGCTAGTTCAGGAAAAAAAACTGAAAACTATATTTGTGTTTAAACTCTAAAAGCCTTAAAAGAGGGGCTAAGCTAAGCTTGAATTTCCGAAAAGGCTCGAGACCTCCAATTTTTGTACGGAACCCTCGGTGGGCGATACCGACTCGCCCTGTTTTATTTTTTGGCTTCACGCTGTATTCCGTACATAGCTTAGTTTAGAAGAAACTTAAACCTTTAAAATATAAAAAAAAATCGTTATAAGTCTCTCAATTTGAAATTCTATCCAACATTAAACTTAAACGCTAACAAAATAAAAAAATAAATACATAAGCATTATACATATTTATATATTTGTAAATTTGTGATTGTGTATAATTTATTATATAAACAACTAAATACAAGGTCGATAAACTAGCTTGTGGTATCCTTGAAAAATTAAATGAATCTTACATAAGAATAATGAACAAAAAACTTGTTACATTATGTAAAACAGCCATTTAATGAGTAAACATTATAATACAAACATATTTCACATAATCTAAACTCAATTGTAGGTAACGATATAAAGTTTACACTACTTTCAAGCATTTCACATCACACTGTCAAGCTGATTCATTCTATAATACAAAAAAAAATTATCATGCTGCAGCACGCAGCAGGAAAAGCAGAGGGAACTTGGGAACCTAGTATTAAGACACTCCGTTTCCATCAAGACACTTCCGCCTTCTCACCACTTTCCGCCGAATTCCGGAAACATTGTGTGTTGAGTGGCGGAACTCAACGCCGCGTTTTGCCTGCTTACCAGAACGAGGAAATGAAAATATTAAACCTTTCGTGTTTACAGTAGCACGCTTGTGCCACTGTACCACGACTGGCCTAGAAAAAAAAAGTTTAATAATAATAATAACATTATTAAGTTTTAATTAAGTGTGAATTATCCTTTTTTTTTTGTTTTAATAGATAAGAAGACAATATAAAGTAAATATTTGGAAATTTAATTTATAAATTGATAAATTATATTATCAAATATTGGTCCACTAATTTTAGTAAAATAAATGCACATATTTCAATATTAATAATAATCTCCTTTTATCATTAAATCTAACTACATGGCTTGAAAAAAAAAACATTATAATAGTTATAATTTTTTAAATTATACCTATTTTAACTGTCTATAATTTTTATATGATATAATCATAATAAAATGAATGAGTCACGAGACTTGTATTCGTAGTAACAGGATTTTGAAGTTTTATAATAAAACATTAAAAAAAAGTAATAGTAAAATGGACTTATTTTCATTTTCTTTCTTCTGGTGTCTAGGCGAAACGCAATGCCTCCAGAATTAACGAAAAATAGGAGACGGAGTGTCTTAACACTAGTTCCCTCTGCCTACACTGCTGTATGCGGGATACAGTGACGCTAAAAAGCCAAATTAAATGCATATAAAAGTAACATATGTAGTAAAGAGGTAAAACTCAGTAAGTATTGATAATAAGTCGTTATAAAAAGTGGATTTTTTTACAATACTATAATATCAATTATATTACGCTTTCTTGTCGCAAAAGATAATAGATTGACGTTAATGGCTCAATTATAAATCGGTTTTTCAAGATTATAATATAGTGCTATTGTGCATATTTAATTTATATAGAAAATATTTGTGATAGATATTTATAATTAATTTGCAATCGTTAGTATCTAACCAATGGCTTTGACTTCAGATCGCATTATATATTGGAATAATCTTCCACTACATTCTCTCAAAAAAAAATAAGAAAAATCCGGACAAATGAGAATTGGACTCGCCCACTGGGTTCTGTACACATTTCAAGCTTTAAAAGTTGACCAATTTAAGTTTTCGGGCGTATGCACTTATTTTGTATGAAATAAACTACAGATATGGGTTTGTAAATAAATTTTCCTTTATTTGTACTATAAGATCCACCTCACTTGTTGCCAACCTTCATATTTCTAGGTCGACGGGAAGTCCCCTATACGTTTTGACTACGCGGCAATTTTTATAGAAAATTCGGCAAAAACGAATATTACAAAATATTTTGATGGCTTTGAGAACTTAACGCGGTCTTGAGAAAAATTGCCTTGATAGATAGACCGACAGACATACAAATAGAAAACAAAGTGATTCTAAAAGAAAGGTTTTTATTTTCTGTTTTGAATTACGCAACCTTAACAATGAGTAACTATGAATAAATTTGTCTAATATTTACTTACTTCATCAATAACTTTTCTGCTAAGTAGTTCAGCGTTAAGAAGTGACACGACTGACAGCCCGTTGGCCTGGGTGGGCTCCTCGTAGGACGGCCTTCTACAGTTTATTCTGTCTCGTTCGTTTTGGACTGCTGTAATAATCATGTTATAATCAAACAATATATTAATTATATTGGTTACATAAAATAAAGAAATATCTCGATTCATCTGTTGATATTTTATATATTATCGATCTGAGTGCACCACCAATGAAAAGATTTAATTACGTCAAGTTCAATTTCATAGAATATTTATTATTAATAATTAATATAATTAATTCTTTAACTTGAATGGAGAATTAAAAATTAATCTAAAATACGTAGGTACAGTTTATAATAATTTTAAGAACCAAATAGTGTTTTGATAAAATCAAACTTATTTTTTTTATATTATTATCTGGACAACGAGTCTCTAAAAATATTGATTAACTTAATTGTTCTATTACCAAATGTTTCTTTTTCGATTCTTTTTTGCATTTAATTAAATTTAAGAATCGTAAAAGCAGCAAATTATTGCGTGACCAGCCAAAATATTCGTGATGAAAATCTTGAAAACAGAGAGTAAAATAATTAGAATAGTAAAGACTTAGCAACAATCCATATTGAATACAATTTTTAGACATAACTATTTATATTAAGTTTGAATACTTTTCTTATCTGTCACAAAATAAAGAATTATACTGTAGACAAGACGTAATAAAGAAACAATATGATACGAATTGTACACATATTGTGCTTTGTATATTTAAGGATTTTATTAGCATTACATTAAGCTTATAATGTGAAAGTTATGCAAAATATTTACTATGTAAATATATAAATTGTAGCATTTAGCTCCATAAAATTGAAAATCGAACGAAAATTTTGACGATGCTACGAAAAAAAATCAATAAAAACAATTAGTTATTTATTCATTCGTTTCATTCATTTAAAAAAAATGGCAAATATGCATTTTTATCATATGTCAAACAAATCTAGTTGCCACCAACAGATAATTAATTATAAAAAGACTGAACTAAAACCAAAATGACTTTAAATAATCAATGTCATTTTACAACTTAATATATTTTATCTTAAGTAAATATAACATAATTAGGTAGTTAATTAATTTATTTGTTGATTCTTTAATAACGTGTTAGGAGGAAATGAGTTTGAGATGTCAACACGGTTGAGTATTTATTATTGATATGTTTATTTCTTAGATAACGGTCGGTGAACCATTAACATTATAAATAGGTATTTGTAAACTGCCAAGTTATATTCCATTTACTTTAAGTTACTAAATATTTAATATAAATAAATTGGTAATACTTTTTGTCAATGTATTTTGTAAATATAGATTGTTATTTTTATTATAACAAATTATAATATACATCTTACTAATATTATTAACATGAAAGATGTATGTTCCACTTTCACGCAAAAGCTACTGAACGGATTTGGATGAAACTTTACAGTAATATTGCTTATATATCAGATTAAGATATAAGGTACAATTTAAGTAAATATTTCATAGTTTGCCTATAATGTTATAAGCGGGCGAAGCAGCGTTTGGGTATCCCGGGTAGGCTTTTCGTGATCGAAAGTGTAAATTCCAATCAAATTAAGCAAGTACTGGACATTAAATATAAGCTACGATAAAAAATGTTAAAACCTACACAAATTGATTACAATTATTTTGTTTTATATGAGTAATACCGCTTAGTCACATCTAATTACTTATGCAAATGCAGAAAATGCAACACGAGTTAAGTTATTGACTCATACATACATACACATACCTATAATTTTTATTACATAGTAACGATAGGCATTAAATTGAATTAAATTGTTATATTTTACACAGTTATTAAACTTTTATTATAAAAAAAGCTTCTTTTATAGTAATAAAATAGTTATGAAAAATTAAAATAAAAGTCTCACCTTCTTTTTTCATTCCTGCTTTGAAACACTTTCTTAACCTACAGTATCTGCACTGATTTCTTTTGTCTTTATCTACCACGCAATTTCTGCTAAATCTGAAAATAGAACGTTCAAATAAGTATTTGTATTAATTTTTAGCTGTAGCAGTGTAGGCACTAGGCGGAGAGAACTTAGTTTCAAGTCACTCCGGCGGTTTGGCCCCTAATTTTTACTCAAAATTTAAGTGTGGAGTGGCGGAACTCAACGCCGTGGATTGTTTTACTTCAGCTGGGAAATAATTTCATTCCTCCAAATGAGCATCGAATAAGCACGCATCGTGTTCAGTCATATAATGATCCACTGCGCCACGCTGACCTCATATTTATTTTATTGATAACATAAAAATAATTACATACATTCTATTATAGTATTTCTATAACAAACTAGAGGGCGCGCGCGGCTTCGCCCGCTTATTAGGAGTGAATTCTAAAAAAACCACGTTCAATAAAATATTTTTAACAGTCTGAATTTATTTTTTTATAAAAATCGATGGCAATTTAAAGATTTTTCCATATAAACTTTCAACCCCTTATTTGAACCCTTAGAGGGTGAATTCTTAAAAACCATGAAACATGTGTTCAATGAAATATTTTTAAGAGTCTGAACTTCAAATTTTATAAAAATCGGTGCAGATTAAATTTTTTTTCCATACAAACTTTCAACCCCTATTTCATCCCTTTAGGGTTAAAATTTTTCAAATTCCCTTCTTAGTGGATGTCCAGAATATGAAAATAAACATCTGCCCAAATTTCACGTTTCTACCATCAGCGGTTACGGCTCTGCGTGCGTCTTACCTCAGTCAGTCAGCACAAGTCCTTTTATATATATAGATAATAACAATATTTTCAACATGGTTCAATTTTGACAATGCAAATAATTTATTAAAAGAAAATATTAACAACAACGAGGCCAATCGTGCCGCAAGGGCCCAAGTATGTGACTGTACACCCGACTGGTCGCGGGTTCGATTCCCACTTAATGAAATGAAATATTTAATATTTTCATTTCTTCGCTCTGGTATCCACTTGTTGACTTCCACTCAACACACAGCCTCCATAATTCAGCGATAAATGGAGAACGGAGTGTCTTAACACTAGGTTCCCTCTACCCTGCTGTATGCGAGATACAGCGTGAAGCTGAAAAATTTACAATAATTGTAGCGCTTTTCTCAAAATCTAACTTTTAAATAAAATATTATATTATATATTTGAATCGAAACCAACCTGCATGTATACAAATGATTCTTCCGTACACTCCGCCTGAAGAACCCCTTACAACCGTCACAGGAGGACGCGCCGTAGTGTTTCCCCGTGGCGCGGTCACCACATATCGCACAGTGCTGGGACAGCGTCGTGGAACTCGCCGCACTCGCTTCACTACTGCTGGTCTCCAATTGCATGTCACTATCTGTAACAAGATATTTTGGTGGTGTCAGCGATTTTTCATAATATAAATAAATTCCTTTTGCTATATGTATATAGTTTTATTTTTGATTGGCATAGAGGGTTATTTATCATTTGATTATAAGCGAGATGGTTGTGAGTTCGATTCCCATTCGAGGGAATGTATTATTTTTAATTCCCCACTGTGGCAAGACAAAATGCGGCGTTGAGTTCAGCCACTCAATCGGGAATGTCTTAAATTGAGGTGGAAAGCAAAGAACTAAGTGTCTTGACACGAGGTTTTTTCTAAATACACTGCTTTATGCGAGAATGCCAGATAAAACGTAAAGCTGTAAAAAAATGCTTAAATTAAATAAACTTATTTAATATGTGAGTGTATTTAGAAAATATTATAAAAAATTTAACAGAGTGAGATTTCAACCTACACTTCTTGGAAATCTTAAATATTTTTTAAGATTTCCAAGATTATTTCCAAGATTTTTTATTGGTACATATAAACTTGTAAAGATAGTATGATTATAAAAAAAAAGATGAATAATATTCTGGACAACAATTCTCTCAACACGCAGCTAAATATAGAAAATAAAATTGTTTGCTATTAGTTAACTAAAACAAAAAATTTCAATAATGTATATATATACATATAATTTATGTAATAGGAAGACGGTTACCAACCTTTAATGGTAAAGTATGATGTATTTTAATTAGTCATTAGTCGATTTAAATAGTTTAAAATACTTACTTTATATAATTTATTTATATATAAATGATTATGGAGTTCTGATATCTTGACCTTATACTAAAACAAGGTCGGTATGTGAAGCAAGGGATTCCTAAAATCGCGGAAGTGTTCACAGTAACTGTTGATAGCCAGTTAGAGGACAATGATTTAACCAATAAAACTATTACATAATCAATGGTGGTATAATGACGTTATACCAATTAAGAATATAATAAGTATATTTTTTTCAGCTTCACGCCGTATCCCGTTCACAGTAGGGTGAACAGAGGGAACCTACAGTAAAGACACTACGTTCCACGTTTTGAAATATTGCGTGTTGAGTGGCGAAACTCAACGTCGCGCTTTGCTTTGACACCACAGCGAAGAAATGCAAAAATATGCCCTACTTAATTTCCTCGTGTGAGAATCAAACCCACAATCAGCCACGTTTACAATCACACACCTGTGCCCCTGCGCCACGACTGGCTTAAAATTTTACATATGTCGCTTATTGTTTTTACAGGTTTGTTTCGGGTGTTAAGTTTTCCTTCACAAATTGGTGTTACATATTATTAATTGATATTAGATAAAGTTGAGTACCACCACTAAACAGGTATTGCCTCCAGAACTCACACACTCCAGAAAACAGAGTGTCTTAACACTAGACTCCCTCTGCCTACCCTGTTACATGCGAGATACAACTTGAAGTAAACTAATTGTGATTTAGATAATGAACAAATGCAAAAAATATTTTAAGCTAGATTAATAAAATTACCAGGACAGATGAACGCGTTAGCTATCATTATAAAGATAAAATTGATAGCTATAAGCTATTAATATAATTAAAGATTACATCATACACAAACAGATTGATATTATTTATAATACTAGTTAGAAGTGTAAAGTGAAAAACAACAAAAGAAAATTATATTATTTAACACCTGCTTGGTATGAGATAAGAATAAATATATAGGATTAGACTAAAAGAAGTTAATGGTTCAATAGATAAGTTTATTTGGAGTTTTTTTATTAATATTTGTAATTTCATAATATATATGCTCTAATGTTATCGCTTGTTATGTTGTCTTTTATTTTAAATTTTCATAGTATTCAGTATAAAGAGACCATCGCAGTGTTCGTCTATAAACGAGATGGTACGTTCATTTAATCCCCATTCGGGGAATAAATTATTTTAATTTCTCTGCTCTAACAAGACCAACTGCGGCGTTGGGTTCCGCCACTTTTGCCTATGTGCGGGACAAAGCGTGGTAATCTTTACGCTTGTCAAAAAATGTTATGTTTTTAATTTAATTGAAAAAAAAAATAAAATCTTTATTTATATTTCTAAATATAATAAGTATTATAAATTTATAAATTATAAATTGAATTGAATTTCTTGGTAATTCAAGTTTCTACGAAGTGGATAAATCTTCCAATTAAATCACATTAAAGCTTTAATATAGGGAAAACCGTACTGTTAACGTTTAACTGAATGATGACATTGATTTAAGGTATTACTGCAATGTAAACTTAAAGTTAAATTTAGATCTCAGTTAAACCCTAACTCTTGGTATAATATTATATGTATATTTTAGAAAATGTAATGTTGGGCCAATATAAAAATATATATACGTTCAGGTTAATATTGGCATTTAAAACATATTTGTTAAGTTTATCAAAATCTATGTATTTATAAGCATAAATTCTATATTTTAAAACTTACGTCCATTTTTTATCTAAAGCTTAAAGTAAATCTTTAAGCTATAGATAAAAAAAAGGACTAGGATGGCTATTTAGATAAAGATAAAATATAGACAAACAGATATACGTCTATACTTAGGTAATTATGTACTATAAAAGTATAATTTATTGTTTAGTCATTTCTATCTCATACTATGATACAGTTTATGACATAATATAGGATAAGTAGAGATTTCCGCAGATATACAATATCAATTTCTAAATAATTTTCTCATATAATATAGATTTTATTTAAGTATTTTAACAGATTGTCTAAAAAATATATAGATTGTTGAAATACGTTTATCTATAAGATAAAGGGTTTCTCAATGTACGTCATTAATAACGATTTTAAATAATTCCCATGGAGATAGCGTTACGACGGCTGTAAATACTATCTACTTTAGTCAGATTACATTTGAGTAATTGAAAACAACTAAAAAAATATTACTTTTATTCCTTCTTTTAGTCTATTACTTGTTTTTTTTATTTATATATATATTTAATATCTATTACAATTTTACTATTTTACTATGTTTTATTTATAGTTTCTTTTAAATAATATAATAAATATAAAATAATGCTTACGACTGTGAAAATATTTTGCAAACGAAACAAGAAGAAACTTTCCACAAATCTAGTATTAAATAAATAATTGTCGTGCGTTTTTTGTTTAATTTAGGTATATTAAAAACACGACGCTGATTACAACCTGCCATTGTCATATCATTAAACTCCAGTTGCTATGATAAAAATGCAATCTCGTAATATAAAATTAAGTTAAACAAAAGATAATACCAAATATGAACCCTAAATTAATTTAAAATTCGAATAATAGAACGAACCTGCATTATACATAGGCATAGAATCCATACATTGCGAATCCTCCATGGGAACCCTGGTCATGGGCATGGAGTACTGGCTTTGTTGCTTTTCCCACATATAAGATCCCGACAGCATATACTCAGGTGCCGGGCAGTATCTGTCACATATGTCTTGAGACGCCATCTCGCCACCAAGCACTGGCATCTTCCACTCCTCGCACGAGTATGACCACTTGCACCTTTAGTGACACACTGAACGCGAGGACACTGTGCGGTTATTGATAGCGCTGTTGATAAACACGATTTGAGCCAGTCCATGTGATTATCGAATGCACAACATTTAGTAGATCGCTTCTTATCAATTAAAATCAAAACTTTTTACACCAGAAACCATACGGTTTTTCACAGCATTGTGCTACATTTAAATTTAAAATTTCCGTAATCGTATAGGTCAAAAGTTGGACTATAGGGTGACGATGACGTGACGTGATGATTTAAAACAGCACGACCTTCCTTGAACACGGTCAAACGTCAACTAAGTATAAGTAGAATAAGTGGTGGTCTAGATCGGTTTTGACGTTCGCAAAATTGCTGACACGGCAAGCGAGCTATTGCGTGTGAAGGGGTCACTTCTGTTTGATCAGCAGTTTGTTCCACTGAGTCACCCGTTATCGATAACTCAACGGATGTGGAGTCGAACGTACGGCGATGGAGTCACACCAGCTGATGTGCAGTATTGGCCATATAGAGAATGTTGTGTTAGCGACCGGATGACTAATTGATTGTAGCGCACGCTTTGTTCCTTTGTCGTTTGTTTGAAATATTAATGAACGAGCTTTTGTTTATTGCTAAAAGATGTGCTTTTTTTTCTTTTTTTTTTCATTGTAGCATTTTTTTTGTTCAGTTTCACGCTGTATCCCGTACACAGCACGGTAGGTAGAGAGAACCTAGTGTTAAGACGCTCAGTTCCCCACTTTAGGCCGAATTTTTGAGATATTATTGAGTGGCGGAATTCGGAATGAAACATAACATAACAACATTATAGCTTTTAATCTTGTTTATCATGTCGTTGCCATTTTTTTTGGAAATGTTATATTAGTAGAAGTTGCGTATTTCAGAGAACTTTATTTAATACATTTGCTTGTATAGTAAACATGAAATAGAACTTTTTATATACAAAACATATAAAAAAATAGAAAACAGAAATGAATTGAATGAAATAATTCGAAAAAATAGAGGCCAGTCGTGGCGCAGCGGCACGAGGTGTGATTGTAAAACCGACTGACGACCGACCGACGAAATATTAACTTAAATTTATATTTCCATTCTTCGCTCTGGTGTCGAGTTGTTGAGTTCTGCCACTCAACACGCAATGCCTCCAGAATTCGGCAGAAAGTGGGGAACGGAGTGTCTTAACACTAGGTTCCCTCTGCCTACCCTGCTGTGAGCGGGATACACCGAGAAGCTGATTTGATGATAAATAAAAGTTATTAAATACAAAAATATAGAGATATTTCTCTATATTATTGTTCACTAGAACAAACTTTATCACACATTATAGAGATGTAGTGGAAATTATAAGAACCTATAAATATATACATAATTTGTAAGACCAACAAACGTAATTGCTCGACAAACTGTTTAAATAACATAAACAAATGACTAATAATTTCCATTGAAACGATCAGTTTCAAAATAAATCATAACGATATTTACATGTTATACCTCATTTAATAGTGACGTACTAATAGATTATTTCCCAGAAGGAGAGAAGTTCTTTTTTTTCTTAAGGAAGTTGTTAAATTGGTGCAGTTAGTGGTAGTGGTAGTTAACTATTTGTAAGAGATTTCAATATTTTTTAATTAGATTTTTACTTATACGATGAAATGTAATTAAAAATGAACTACAAGTCTGTGGACAAATGTGTCTGTTCCCTACAAAAATTGCAAGTATAAATAAAAAAAAATAGGAGGCCCTTTCATCTGATATCCTATTTAAACTACCGGCCTCAATACCAAATTCTACCCCCATTTTAAGGCCATTATTTCTACAATTGTAAATAAATTTCAGATTTTTTCCGAAAGTAGTACTACCTGTAGACGCTACTGAAAAATTTCATAATTATAGGTCAACCAGAAGTACTCTATTAATTTTGATTCCCTTTATAGTGTCTAAATACATGTTTTTTGCGATATAAACGGCCATATTCTTTTTTTAAGTAAAGATAGAAATACGATTTTTTCAGGAAATCATGGGACCGTAGATCTGAGTGTATGGTTTGAATTTCAACTTGATATCTCCTAGCGTTACTCAGATAAGAGCTCTTGACAGACAGACAGATGGACGGACAACAAAGAGATCTTATAAGGATTTTTTTTCCCTTAAAAGTTATGGAACCCTAAAAACTAAATTTACATTTTAAAAAATATATTTAATTATAAGAGAAAGAAAATATCAAATGAATAACAATAAATTATTTTATCTGTTTATTAATAGGATATTTTAAAAATATCCTTTCTGAATCATCATTTAAATATTTTTTTAACTGAAAACTCTCTACTGAAACTTAGAAGTTTCATAAGTTACATCAGCCTGTTGACGACTTCAATTATGCTTAAGAAAGATATCTTCTCATGAAGAAATCTTAATAGATATTTATGTTGTTTGTGTTGGAATATTATATTAGCGCGGATAAGTGTCACCAAACATTTTTTTTATTTGTAATGTTTTATATAGAGAATACAATGAAAGTATTGTATTTCAGTAGCCACAATTTTTATATAGGTACCTTTGCAATTTACCTTTTAAAATAGATATATTTAAACATTACATACAAAACAATAATAAACTTAATCAGAAACTACCTACTTTTCGTCAAATCCCAGAATTTAGGTGCAAAGTGGCAACCGGAGTGACTTAACACTAGGTTCCTCTGTCTACCCCACTACTAATCAGCGGGATATAGCGTGAAGCTGAGGAAATGAAACTTATGTGAATAACAAAAATATATATATTTTAGAGGCCAGTAGTGGGGCAGGGGTCCAAAGTGTGACTGTAAAATCGACTGGTTGTGGGTTCGATCCCCACTCGAGGAACTGAAATATTTATTTATATTTCCATTTCTTCGCTCTGGTGTCGACACAAAGAGCGGCGATGAGTTCCGCCACTCAACACGCAAAGTCTCCAGAACTCGGCAGAAAATGGGAAACGGAGTGTCTTAACACTAGGTTCCCTCTACCTACCCTGCTGTGTGCGGGATACAGCGTGAAGCTAATTTATTTATTTTATTTTTTAAAAACAGAAAGTATTCATAGGTGTTATGCAACCGCATTGATTCACAACGCAGATACGCTGCAAGTAAACAAGCGACAATCTAGCAGGGCAGGTCGGGGTCAAGTCGCGATACTGAGAATGTCTTTCACGCATTACCCTCGATTCTTTATGTTCCCCTAAACATCTTTTTGACCTATACTATTTGTGACCAGACCAGTGCTAATTGTTGATATATTTACACAATCCATTTTTGTTGTTTTGTGTTAAATTATTAGCCGAGATTGAATGTTATCTTTCGACAGATTATGTTAGAATCTATACAAATATAATAAAGCGGAATAGTTTGTTTGTTTGTTTAAACGCTAAGATCTCCGGATCTACTGGTCCGATTTACTTATTTTTATATGAAAGCTATTTCCATCTCTGGGCTGGTGCACCCCAGTATCAGCTTGAACCATTTGATCGCATATAACGTAGAGCCGTTCGAATCATTGGGGACCCAAATATCAGTGCGTTCTCTACCGCATTTATCAAGGAGACTGTTCTGAAGAACTGTTTGACCTGTTTCTAACCGCACAGTACGTCACAAGCTAAAATATCATCCACACTACCTGGATACGTGGCACTCCACTGCTGTGCGGTTTCGTAGGAATTTCCTTCCACGCACCACGGAACAGTGGAATGGCCTACCCGCGGCAGTGTTTCCAGGTCGATATGACATGGGTACCTTCAAAAAGCGCGTCTTAGTTAGCCCTAAATAACGAAGTAACAATAATAATGAACGACATTGAATTGCTTTAAGCGGGTGCACTGCATAAATAATAAAATATATCAGTACATGGAAGAAATGTTCTATTTTATTAGTTCTAAAAAAAACACCGTATCTCTTATAAATAAGTCGCAATAAGGGATTTTGTTACAAAAAATATTGAAATTTGCAAGGTGATATTTCAACGTCTTTAATTTCATAAAGATATTGAAACTTACAAGCGAAAGTTATTCCATCATCAAAAAAAATATGAAGATATGCTTTGGCTTTTATAGTATGTAATTTGAACGTATACTTTTTGAGAAAATTGAAATTTAAAATAATTCAACGCTACGTTTATGGCCAATGATAACTGATGGAATATATAAATTATATAATCACTCTTATGGAAAATGCAGCATAATAAAGTAATTATAGGTAGTATGCGGACGAAGCCGCGACTTGGCCGCTAGTGTAAATATATAAAACATGTGTTATAAGATTTAAATACGACGCTTTTGCATAATTTAGTTCTGCTTTTTTTTCACTTAATAAAATGACAATCAATTGCCCAATCTAAAGAAATACATATTAAAATTATACATATTAAAAAAATAAAAGTACAAAAATAAAAATCAAATCCAATAAATCAGCTTCACGCTGTATCCCGCACACAGCAGGGTAGGCAGAGGGAACCTAGAGTTAAGATACTCCTTTCCCCACTTTCTGCCGAATTCTGGAGGCATTGCGTATTGAGCGGCAGAATTCAACGCTGCGCTTTACCTCGACACCAGAGCGAAGAAATGGAAATATAAATTTAAGTAAATATTTCATCTCCTGGAGTGGGGATCCAACCCACAACCAGTCGATTTACAGTCACACTTTGTGCCCCTGCGCCACGACTGGCCTCAAGTACAAAAATGGATTAAATTAATAGCTAATGTGCTAGTTGTCGCTTGTTTCTATAATAATTTACACATAAACATACGTAGACACACATATATCTATATCTATATCTATATCTATATCTATATATATATATATATATATATATATATATATATATATATATATATATATGTCATTAACAGTTGGCCAACCCTTATCTCTGTTCTAGTCAACACAACGGTTAGTTCCCCTATCTCGCAACATCGTTATTGTCACGTGATCACTGTACGACCTTAAATTGGATAAGTTTACAATACAAACAGTATTCGGCTTAATTTTAACAACAACTTTAGCAAAAACATTATGTTGTGTTTTATATTTTTTCTTCTTATATTGGGTAAGTTTTTTTTTATGAAAAAGACAAAGTAAACGAGCGTTCTGGTCACCTGATGGTAAGTGCAAGACCAGAGGAGCTACAGGTGCGTTGCCGGCCTTTAAGGTGGGTTGAGCGCCGGAGCCCGGCATTACCTGATGCGAAACGCAGTGGCATAAAGCCACTACTTAACGCCGGTTTTAAATGCCGGGGGTGGTAATGATCGAGTCTGCCCAGGCGTGTTGCCATTGCTGGCGACGTGATTCTACCACACGTGCTTTATTCGTCTCTTACGACACCACCAGTACCAGGATGATCCTATTCTAGGCCGGGATCACACGGCAAGTTTACAATACAAACAGTATTCGGCTTTATTTTAACAACAACTTTAGCCAAAAAATCTTGTCGCATTTTATGTTAATATTTTAGTTAGTTAATATTTTCTTTCTTTACTGGCAACATAAGAATAATAAATCAATAGTATACCTATTGATTACCTCGATGGACAATACGTTAGTTTCAATTATATATTCATATCTTTATTTTTGTATGGGCTTAATTAACATCAGGAATTGTTGATAAAAAAAATCATTTGACTAATATATAATTTAATAATAATAATTTACACATAATGATAAGAGATAACGCCTGTCATCTTAAAGGACGACAAGACTATTTTAATTTTATAAATAAAAACATTTAGAACAAACCATACTATATATGTTATGCGGAAATAAAATAAAAAAAATCAAATAGGTATATGAGTAGAGGAATTAATTGGAGGTCAAGATTATTAGAGTGCTCAGTTAAATTTTAATTAATCTTGTCTATAGATATGTCTGATATAATTAAATCAGCTTCACGCTTCTTCACAGCAGGGTAAGCAGGGAGAACCTAGTGTCAAGACAGTCCGTCCCTATTTTCCGCCGTATTCTGGAGGCATTGCGTGTTGAATGACGGAGTGCTTTCTGAGTGACGCCGTGCTTTCTGATATAATTATTATAATATTTATCCTAGGCGTGTTAATGCCAGAAATATGAAAGTTTAAGTAACTATAAGGTCAGCGTTGCCAGATTTAGTCTCGGGGAAAAGCGGGATTTTTAAACGTTTTAAATAAAAAAAACCGTGATGCTTTCACTTATTTCTGTAATATACACTATATTACAGAAATTTTGAATACTTATCAATTTATAGTGTGATATGTAGCACTATAAAATATTTTTTTAAAATGGAAAAATGTCTCTATATTAACTTTTAACTATAACTGTGTGGTTTACTCCGTACCTAACGCAGTCTTCAGTCTATTTCTGAAATTTATAGTAACTTATTTAGAAAATTAAGTAATTAAAAAAGAATTCACTAATGCGGGAAATAAACCACAAAAGGCGGGAACCATGTCTGTCCCCTTCGGTACATTTAAATTTTGGACTAAAAAGCTGATGTCCCGCCAAAATCGGGACGATTGGCCACGTTGGTGTAAAGGAAAGTAAAGGAACCTGCAACTGTTATCGAGTATCATAACTAGGATAATAAATGTTTTATTTACTGTTATGAACTTAAATGTTATGAAATTATATGACACTTTTGTTATTGTTATTTATTTTTATTGACAGATAATTTAATATTATAATAATTACTAGCCAGTAACCAGTGCCGGTCGTGGAGCAGAGGCACAAAGTGTGACTGTATAGTAATCGACTGGTTGTGGGTTCGATCCCCACTCAAGGAAGTGAAATATTTATTTACACTTATATTTTCATTTCTTCACTCTGGTGTCGAGACAAAGTGCGGCGCTGAGTTCCGCCACTCAACACGCGGAACTTGCCGGAAAGTGGGGAACGAAGTGTCTTAACACTAGGTTCCTTCTGCCTAACCTGCTGTGTGAGGGATACAACGTGAAGCTGATTTATTTATTTTTATTTTACTAGTAATTGCCATACGTAATTAACTTTAGACATTAGATCTTCAAGCGCCAGATTAAAATCAGTTGGTATAATAAATATAATATTTTTCTATATCCGTTTACTTATTTAACTTATGTTACATGTGTTTCATGTAATTTCATGTAAAAACAAAAAAATTAAACGTACCAGATTTTTAAAGTGTCCACACTAAAAATGGAAAAATATTAGTATATGTAATAGTAACAATATATATTTTTTGACGTAACGAGACTCGAATCTTAGAAACCGTTTGAGTGCTCCACCACTATGCCATACATTTTTTGTCAAGCTATATGAAATGAACATGGCAATTCACCATCTTCAAAATTACATTTTCGAAAAGTTTGAAACTTAACAGGATTAATTTATAACAATAATCAAATTTTAATATACTTTTTCTACGAACTTTTGTCCCGAATACCCGACAAAGAAAACCTGACGCCAAGACGATTCGTTTACTATCCGTCATGTTAGTATCAAGACATCGAATGTTGAGTGGCGGCACTCAACGTCGCTCTCCGTCCTACTAGTGCGGGGGTTGATTAAATACAGTAATTACATCGACAACTCTGCGGGCCGCGGTAAGATTTCATCAGACACCACGTCCACCAGGCACAAAATAAAAAAAAATAAACCATCTAATTTTAACGTAGCGGGACTTGAACCCGCGCCTCTTGGTTAAATAAATATATTTTTTCCTAATTATGGAATAACAATTCAAAAATAGAAATATGACTGACATTCGAATGTAACATATAAGCATAAAATAACTGGAGAATTATAAATCTAGAAAAAGAAAACGTTAATTTGAATAGAATGACGTAAAAAACGCGTAAAATTACTACTAAATATTCTTTAATGATATTCAATGACGTATAATTAACACCTAACCTTGACATCTACGGAACAGGTACCTATCTTTTATATTTATGTTCTTGTAAGGAAAACGACTATTAATTTATTACTTAGGTATAGCTTTATATTACAGTAAAAATACGAAAATCAACTCCACTCAACACGCAATGCCTCCAGAACTTGGCGGAAAGTGGGGGACGGAGTGTCTTAACACTAGGTTCCCTCTGCCTATCCTGCTGTGTGTGGAATACAGCGTGAAGCTGATTTATAAGGTGTAATACGCCTTGCCTTGACCGAAATAATTATTTCATTTCGTCGAGTGAGGATCGAACCCACAATCAGTCGATTTTACTGTCACATTTTGTGCCCCTCTACGTATTTAAAGAGTATTGTCTTGAAAGAGTATTCTCTTTACTTAAATTCTCTTTGAAGATAATTTACATAAGTGGAGTTCTTAGATAGCGTTGAAAAATATATGTTTGTTAAATATAAAATTATTTATACATAAAATATAATTTGTAACGAAATGTTACAAAAGAAAATCTAATATTTCATAATACGATACGATTTATTTTTTGGTGTTATTTACAATCCAAGCAAAATATAGATTAGAAATAGATAACGATGTGTTCTAGTTTCACTCGAGTGTTATAACTTACTATACAATGTTTTTAGGTTTATGTATAGTATACATAAACCCTATAAATATATGATTCACATTTGACAAAATCTTGATAATTTCTTAATAATTTTGTTTAATGTTTTATTCTATAATTGAAAAATTCTATAATAAAATCTACTTATTATATTCAAAATCTACGTGTAAATAATTTTCCGATATTATTTCCATTCGTTTTACATTATTTATCTAGACATGATAAAAAAATAGGAACCGGATTATTTTCAATTAATTCAAGACATTATTTCACCAGATATTTCAAATCACCATTACTTATGATTTACGTTACTATTTTGTTGTTACAATATATGTATAGGAAGAGATAGCATTGAACTATACAAGTAGAGATTCCTAAATAAAAATACGAGATATTCGTACGTAGATTAGTCAATACGATATTGACAGTGGTAGGTACAGATTGAGGCCATAGTGGCGCAGTGTATGACTAACACGATGGTTTTGAGTTCGATCCCTACTTATTGGAATGTAATTCATTCAATTATTTTCATATTCCAGCTCTGGTAGACGAGATGTGGCATTGAGTTCCGCCACTCAACGTAGTGTCTCGAATCACTGCGGAAAGCGAAAACGGAATGTCTTAGCACTAGGTTCTCTGTGGCTATCCGTTTAAATGATTGAAATTAAAATTAGTCAAATTAAATTCATATTTTTATTTCATATCCTATTGCATGATTTTAACATTATCATTGTGACTTGCAAAACATGGACAACTTTTGCCACAATCAATGTTCCGTGAGTTCTCTTTAATTGCAAATAATGCAGTTTAAAGTCCACTTATATATAAGTTCCACTTTAACTAAATATTATATTGATTATACATTTATATAAGACTAGCGTCCCAAACACGGCTTCGCCCGCTTATAGCTATCGTTTAGTTATAGACAAATTATTACATAAATTAAATACATAAATTGAGGCCAGTCGTGGCGCAGTGGCACAAAGTGTGACTGTAAAACTGACTGGTTGTGGGTTCAATCCCCACTCGAGGAGATGAAATATTTACTTAAATTTATATTTCCATTTCTTCGCTCTGGTGTCGAGAGAAAAGCACGGCGTTGAGTTCTGCCACTTAACACACAATGCCTCCAGAATTCGGCATAAAGTTAAGAACGGAGTGTGTTATGACACTATGTGCCCTCTGCCTACCCTGCTGTGTGCGCGATACAGCGTGAAGCTGATTAACTACATAAATTGTAGCCTAGGTGTTATTCTGATGTATAATCTACATTACTGTTAAAGTTTCATCTAAAACTGTTCAGTAGTTTTTGCGTTTTCACAAACATACACATTTATAATATGAGTTACATTCAATATATTTACAATCTTTTAAAGGGACATAATGAGTTCCAGAAACAGACATTACTTAAATATTATATATAAATTTGAACATACAATAACATATATTTTTTTCTAAATTATTATTTTAGATTTGTTTGCATATTTTTTAAGTTATCTACATATAAATGTGTGCAATGATCTGAATCATAATATCAATTTATTTTATTATGTAAATCACATTTAATAATGTTAGAAAGTAAAAAAACATATACATAGTTGAAATTGCTGTAAAAGCTTCATAATTTATTAATTTACCTATTTAATTATAATGAATAATTCTCTGTTAATGAGTAGTCATTACTTCAAATGTCATACTTAACAATTTATATTTTTTGTGTATATTTTTTCTATTGTTATACACCTATATATATAGCATATAATTACAATTTAAAATATGGAAGAAAAAATTCTGTATTTATACTGTAGTTATATGTTATGTTTAGCATTAAAATACAAAAATTTTTTTTTTTTTATTTCACACAAATTATGTATAATGTATGTATTATATATATTATACACAGAACATTCGACACCTCCCTCTCTCTCCCTCATATTCATAAGCCTATCTTAAAATAGTTTTGTGTGTCTAACAAAGTATTAAGAAATTTTAGTAACAAAAATTAACCCTGAAAAAATAAAAACCAAACTTTGAAACCCATCCTAGAGAATATCTCTAGATTCGCCCATGCAAGTGTCTCAAGTAATAAAATATATATAAAAATTATTACTCAGTACTCAGTACTAGTACCTAGATTGTAGTTGATTTGTTTAGTAACCTTTATTTCTATATTGTGTTCAATTGGTAGGTCTAGTTTTAGACTTACAATTGATGCTAATTAATCACTCATGTATGTAAGTTAGAATACAATGTTTCAAGGAGTATTGTATAAAATATCTGAATATAATTTTCATATATATGAAACGCACATATCTTTAGAATAATAAATAATAAAATATAAACAATAATATATTTATTTTTTAGATGCAGCTTTTTATTAGCATAGCAGTTGGAGCTACAAGGCAGAAAAATAAACATCATCAGTCATTCACTCGGTAAGTAAGAAAAAGTTTTATATAATATATAAAATTTAAGGAATATGGATATGAAATATTCATAATTCCCTTTGGGTTGCCAATCTGAAGAAAAACAATCAAGACTCTTCGCTTTCAGGCTATTCAGTCATTGCAAACACTGAGTCAAGATGTTATAATTGGTTCAGCATGGAGTAGGCTATACTCAGCATATCAAGTTTCAAAAAAACCCCAGTGCGAGTCAGACTTATGGGCTGTAATGGTAAAAAAATCAAGTCTATTGTAAGGCAGCCCCCTAAAATATTTCTTTTATTGTTTTTTAGTCTTTCCTACTTAGCAATGTGTAGGAAAAAATGCTGAGTTAGTTTTAATTTATAATCATTTTCCTAGTGGAGGTTTGGATTTTTTTTATCCACCGATACTATTGTGCTTGTAATACAAATGTTGTTTGACCGTGGCATGAGCTTTTTTATCTTTTTGTGTGTAGCAATTGATTTATTTATTTAGTTTCAACTTAAACATTGTTGCATAAAAAAGCTTAAAATATGCAATATAATATGATTATGATTATTTTGATAATATTCTTAAGTGTTAATATTAAAGGTAAACAGCAATTAATCAAACATAATCTTCACACTTAAGGCATCACTTAGCACCTTGACTTTAGCCAACAAACAAACAAAAATATAATAAGCTAGATAAAAAAATATTTAATGATAATGCTATAGAATGCATTGTTTATCACATATTTACTTTGTGTTTATCATGTTATTACATTTACATATAAAATTGAATAAAGTCACTCAGCAAGTAGAGGTCAAACCAGTTCTTCGAGTAGTTCCGCGATATGTTTTATAAAGAGGGATTTTTACTGTAAGTGATAATGTAAACACCTAATAGTTATATAAATGATCAGAACTATTCAACATGACTATACTATTAAGGGAGCTTAAAAAATTCGTAAACAATTACTATAACTATGAATCTTTAGAAAGTATTTCGATTATTCTTAAATCATGTACAAAAAATCTCATTATAATAGTGTTTTAAAACAAGAGTTGCAAACAATCATTAATTGACCTACGATAATTGACATGTTTACATTTAGAAAACGAAACAGAAATAACTTACCTTCGTCGCATAGACCCATAGTTATTTAACTTTTTACAATTCTATAAATCACTGTACAATTGACATTTATTTACTAAAATATATTAATTTAAAATAGAACAAGGCACAAGTAGTAAATTAGTGGAATTTGACAAGTCTTTTGTCAAATTAGAATTGCGTCAATGTGACAATCGGAAGAACGAACGAACGAATATAATATTCATTCGTTCTTTAATCCGTAATAATATTCAGAATATTATTTATTCTAACGTCATAATCGACGAATCGAACAACTAACGACATCTGTTATGTTATATTAAAGTTTGTTTTGTAGATCTTGTTATATTACCTCAAAAAGATGGCATTACAAGGATATACGTTATAAGTTGATAAATGTAAATCGTAATCATAATAATTATAAAAGAAAATAATTTTCACTGTTAATATATTATTGAGTTATATATGTGAACCGGTGTAATTGCCGGTGCTCATTTAAAAATAACAAAATAAGGTAATTTTTTTCTAGTTGTTGCTGGAATGTGCGTCAATGTGTGACGAAAACAACTTGCATTGCCTTTTTAATATAAAATAGATTGGTTGTTTATTTGTTGGAATAAAAAAGAGTAACTTTCATGTTCCTTCATTGGTAATGTTCCCAAAACTCAAAACGAACTAGTATTACATAATACTGGTCCGTTTGATTGTTTAAAGATGATATTTTCCATTAATCTACAAACCTAATTTGAGTTTCTAACTGTGTGAGTAGATAATGAATTAAGTGAAAATATACCTTCCTATAATCGTCATGACTTTATTTTTACGGTATTTTAATAAAGTACAGTCTGTAATAATATTTAACTGCAGAACTCAGTACGGCGTAAAATAAAATTTATAACGTTTCTAAAAAAATCAGACTACGTGAGGAAGAGGTAGTTTTTAGACTAACAAAATGTGTCAAGTTCACACAGTTTAAATGTTTTTATACAAAAATATCAACCTGCATTGTATTCTTTTTTAGCGTGTATTATATGATTAATACACCCTAAAAGAGAATACTAATAATAATATACTAATATATTATATTAAATATACTAATATATTAAATGTTGATTTTAAAAATATAATAATCTCATAGAAATGATAATATCTGTCTAATAAAATTATTAAATTAAATTATGAAACAGAAAATGTAGAGTAGTAAAGCTTCTATAAAAATATAATTTTTATTTTTTGTTGTATATTGCATAGATTATTGTATTAACTACTTACAATTATAGCTGTGTCGTTTATATAAAAGTGCCTATATAAAAGTGTAATGAGGCCAGTCGTGGCGCAGCGGCACGAGGTGTGACTGTAAAACCGACTGGTTGTGGGTTCGATTCCCACTCGAGGAGATGAAATATTTACTTAAATTTATATTTCCATTTCTTCGCTCTGATCTCGACGACAAGCGCGGCGTTGAGTTCTGCCACTCAACACGCAATGTCTCTAGAATTCCCTCTGGATACCTTGTTATGTGCAGTTATAAATAATAATCAATGCTTTAAAAAAGTTTCTACAATGCCCACCTCATTATATATATAATTTGGCACACTGAATGCATTTGGCAAGTTAAAATGCATTCGGTCGTGACCTGTATAGTTTGTTGAATAGTGACACGTGACAACGTAACGCGAACCATTCATGCCTGTATAAACGTTAGTTCAGTTCAGCACAACAAAGGTCAAGTTCAGCTAGGCCAATACTTTTAGTTATATAAGTATCGAAAAAGTATATATATTTATTATTTATGGTAATTTATTTAATTTAAATAAAGGAATTTGTAACTTTTTATACCTACTTTGTAGTTTAGTACCTATTAAAATCACAAAGTAGCTGAAAGTGAAGGTAAATATAGTATCATTTTCCAATGAATTAAAAAAAAGCAAATAAAATATTTTTTTTACCTGTTAGATGAAACGACTCATATTATAATAATTTACTGGCGCCTTTACAATTAATGAAAAAACAATTAAAAAGCAGTCATTATCTTTGTGTAGTACCTATGTTTTATATTGCAGTTAAATGTATCTCTTTATCATTGAACTAACACGTATATTAAATATTTATGTATCGAACATGCGAAAATGGTAGTTAACTATAATTAGATATATGGTTGAAATATATTCGATAGTAGATTAAATTAATCCAATGCGAAGCTAAAAAGATATCTAGTGCGTACCATTTGGCTCCACCACTACTTTGTAAAACACAAATGATTATTCTTACTTATAATTTTATACGTAATATACGTAATAGTGTATAAGTAAAAGTTATATTAAAAATTATTACTAGTAGTGTAACATTTAATTCTGATTTCAACCAAGACAGAGCGCTGCGTCAACCACTCGACAACCAATGTTTCGAAATTACGGAAACCAGGAAACCAGAGTACATCAGCTCTATAGAGAACATCATTACTTAAGTACCTTATTCTTTATGCGGAAGATACGCAAAGTTCAAATGAAGTAATAGTTTTTTTTTATTTTGTATAAAAAAATATATATTATATCTGTCAATTTGAAATATCTATTTTTGATTGAGGCCAGTCGTGGCGCAGGGGCACATAGTGTGACTGTAAATGCGACTGGTTGTGGGTTCGATCCCCACTTGAGGAAATGAAATATTTATTTATATTTATTTATATTAATTTCCATTTCTTCGCTCAGGTGTTGAGGAAAAGCGCAGCGTTCAGTTCCGCCACTCAACACGCAATGTCTCCAGAATTTGGCGGAAAGTGGGGAACGGGGTGTCTTAATACTAGGCTCCCTCTGCCTACCCTGCTGTGTGGGATACAGCGTGAAGCTGATTTATAAATTCTTTAATTTTCGAAATAAAATCAAAATTACCGTTTCTTTTGTCATATCATATTAAAAATTATGAAACGTATCATGATTTTCTATATTGTTTTAGAAAATTAAAGACGCCGCGACATTGCGCATATTGTAATAGGACCCAATTAGTCCTAGCGTACCTACTTGTACCTAAGCAATGAGAGCGTTGTGATGGCCTTGCTTGACGTTGTTTATTACGCTATTTACATGGGTCAGAACCTGATCATCTATTGACATGCTATAGTCATATATAGGCAGAAATCATACATATCTATTTCTTTTTTTATTTATGCATTTATCTATTTATTTATCGAGGCCAGTCGTGGCGCAGGGGCACAAGTGTGTGATTGAAAACGCGTCAGGTTGTGAGTTCTATTCTGGGTCGAAGAAATGAAATATTTAATAAATATATCAATTTTCTTTGCTCTGGTTGACGCAAACCGCGGCATTGAATTCCGCCACTCAACTAAAATAACAGTACGTGTACGAGTGCAAAATTATTATTTATAGCGTATAGGAAGGCACTATTAAAACCAAAAACAAAACGCGGCGTTGAGTTCTGCAAATCAACACACAATGTCTCAATAATTTAGGAACGAAGCGTCTTGAAACTTGATGCACTGTTCATATCTGCACGCAGGATACAGCGTGATATAAAAATATAGGAATAGGTAAACTTTTGTGGTGTCACGTTTTATGTGGTGGTATAAAAATATATTGAAGCTAGTCGTGGCGCAAAGGCACAAAGTGTGACTGTAAAACCGACTGGTTGTGGGTTCGATCCCCACTCGAAGAGATGAAATATTTACTTAAATTTATATTTCCATTTCTTCGCTCTGGTGTCGAGGCAAAGCGCTGCGTTGAGTTCTGCCATACAACACGCAATGCTTCCAGAATCCGGCAGAAAGTGGAGAACGGAGTGTCTTAAGACTAGGTTCCCTCTGCCTACCCTACTGTGCGGGATACACCGTGAAGCTGAAAAAAAAAATATAGATACGATAAATCGATAGCGATATATCAATGTTCAAGTACTTAATTAATATTTCACTATACAAATGCCCATCAGTCATTTCATTACGCAGTAGGCGATATAAGTTTATACCTAGATTTTAATTTATATGATTCTTTGAAATATTTATAAAGAAAACGTAAACGTCACGTAAAGCGTCCATCGGATCCCGAATGCATATTGGCATAGGTTAAGAACCCACTGGCAACAGCAGTGCATGCCAGCGTTCATAACATGGATATTAATACATACGCCTACCACCGTGCTGACGGAATATTCCTTCAATTATTTATCTAATATATCACTACGCCATTACAAGTTGTGATTTGAGAATGATTGACTGATATGAACTATATACATATTATAACGGTTATGTTATATCAAGATTGATCCAGAGCGAATGGAATGGAGAGTGAATGCAAATGCATAAATGTGTTAGGTTAGGAAGTCTAGAGCATATGTTCCATATTTAATTCGAATCCATTCAGTCATTAGGGTTTTGTACCTTATAATGAAAAAAGAAACCCTTATAAGATCACTTTTTGTCCGTCCGTATACCTGTCTGTTTGTCTGTCTATCTGTCAAAAGCTTTTATCCGAGTTGAAATTCAAACTATATACTCAAATCTACGGTCCCATGATTTTGTGAAAAAATCGTTTTTCTACATTTATCTACTTAAAAAGAGGTATTTCGAGACTATGAAGGGAATCAAAAACAATTTGGATAGTTGTGGGTTTGATCCTCACCAGCGAGAATAAGTGCTTTTAAAAAGTGATGTATGACACGCTATACTTCTGACTTGGATAGTGTAAAAGATTTTAATATTACATTCTTACTTTGCCAACAAACACAAAAACTTATAAAATATTAATATAAAGAACGTACTATAGATAGGTACATATTATGTAAGTCTGAAGTAGATGATGTATCCATTAATTTGCAATGCAATTAGTATCTTAATTGAGCTAAGAAAGAAATATCTCATGAATAAAAAATTAACTAATAGTACTTAGTCTTAGTAATTATTACTGTAATAAATAAATAAATAAAGGTGAATATCTGTATCGGTCAGAGGCCAGTCATGGCGCAGGAGCACAAAGTGTGACTGTAAATTTACTGGTTGTGAGTTCGATCCCCACTCGAGGAGATAAAATATTTCCTTAAAATTTATATTTCCATTTCTTCTCTCTGGTGTCGCGGTAAAGCACGGCGTTGAGTTCTGCTACTCATCACGCAATGCCTCCAGAATTCGGCAGAAAGTTAGGGACGGAGTGTCTTAACACTAGATTCTCTCTGCCTACCCTGCTGTGTGCGGGATAAAGCGTGAAGCTGATTAATTAATTTATTTTCTTCTTATTGGATTAAAAAACGGTTAAACGGTAAAAATAGGGCTAGACTTAGACTCACCCACCAAGAGTTTCGTACCAATTTTAAAGTTGTAGGTCAACAGGAAGTACAACTCATAAAAGTTGATAAATTTAATTTTGCGAGCGTATCCACTCATTTTGTATGAAATGAACTACAAATATAAATTTGTAATTATTTTTTTCAATGAAATACGTACAAATATGGAATTGTTGGATTTTTTCTTTCATTTGAAATTTTCACTTCGTGCCCAGTTTCATAGCTGTAGGTCGATGCGAAGTACACTATAGGTCTTGATTACGCGGCGAATTTCTTACAAAATACAGCAAAAACTGGGCATATATGCTCGAATCTTTTGATTGCATTGACTTAGAAGTTTGTAATTTTTAGGATCCGTACAGCTGAATTTTATAATTTTAATTTCAGCTTGATACCTCCACGCGATCTCGAGATAAATAGTTTGAACAGACGATCAACAAAGTAAACCTATAAGGGTTCCGTTTTCTTCTTTTGAAGTACAGAACCCTAACATTGTATTTTATTAGTATAATTTTGCTTAGCAGGTTCAGTTAAAACTTTTAACTTAAAACTAAAAATATACCAACTTACATAATAAGTTGTAAATAAGGTGAAAATGAATAATGTTATGTTAATTTATCTTTATAATAAGCATTTTATAATATGCAAACATGTCAAACGGTAGTACAGCAGCACCATTATACAGTCAGGGTGGTAACCTTTATTGTCGTGAACCGCGTTTGTATGACGTACAGTACTTACGATGCATTATTAACAGTAGTTTAAATATATATATATATATATATATATATATATATATATATATATATATATATATATATATTTATATGTATATATATTTATATTTCCATTTATTCGCTCTGGTGTCGAGGCAAAGCGCGGCGTTGAGTTCTGCTACTCAACACGCAATGCCTCTAGAATTCGGCAGAAAGTGGGGAACGGAGTGTCTTAACACTAGGTTCCCTCTGCCTACCCTGCTGTATGCGGGATACAGCGTGAAGCTGATTTTATATATATTTAAAAATATTTCATCTCCTCGAGTGGGGATCGAATTCACAACCAGTCGGTTTTACAGTCACACTTTGTGCCCCTGCGCCACTACTGGCCTATTTATTATTATAATAAATAATAAAAATTGCACAATCTTAAAATGATAACGACTCCACAGTTTCTTTGTAAATACTTAGACGAAGTACGTACACCTATCACATTTTGCGTGGAAATATGAAATGAAGGGTAAGCGAAATAAGAGAAGATTTAATTAATTTATGAAAGTAAAAGCTACTTTGTAATTTGCATAATTAAATTGTGTAAGATTTTCCTTTGGTGTGGATTACGAGCAATTGTTATGTTTTTAGGATTCCGTTAGTTTTGAGGTAAAAAGTAAAAAACGGAACCCTAATGGGATAATTTTTCCGTCCGTCTCTCAAGACCTCTTATGTCGAGATCGCGTGGATGTATCAAGCTGAAATTAATATCAAATATGTTGATCTATAGTCTCTTAGAGTACACATAAAATCAAGCTTCCAAGTCAACGCAAAAACAAAAAATACGTGCGTTTTTGGTGTATTTTGTGGGAAATTCGCCGCGTATTCAAAAACTATAGAGTACTCCCGTCTCGTGGACTTATAGTTGTGAAATTGCCAAATTCCATAATTCATCGAAGTGTCAACTTATAATACGAATAAAGGAAATAATCTGAAAAGTGAAAAATTATAGGTATTTCATAAAAAAATCTTGTTAGAAAGTTATAGAAGCTAAGTTAAGTTAAGTTAGCTTTACGCTTTATTCCTAGCGGGGTAGTTAGGGAGAACGGAGCGCCAAACGCTACGGTCTCTATATACCTCTTTCGCCTCGTCCACTGTCATCAACTTCTTCATACATGCTTTCCGGGTGGTCGTCATGCTTTTTACATGACCTTCCTCCAGCATCTTTGTTACTGTGTTTTCGAAAGTCAACCTCGGTTGACTTTTTTCTCCTCCTACCTCTCATCATAAATCTTTTTTGCCATTCTTTCATCACTCATTCGTTCGACGTGCCCAAACCAAAGTTATAGATATCATATATCATTTTGTAAAAATTATTCATATCAATTTTTTACTTAATTTTCTTTAATTTTTATAAGCTGTAATTTCCGTAGATTTACAATTCTGAAATTTGGCCAGAACCCTCCGTGGGTGAGTCGGACTTGCACTTGACCGGGTTTTTTTGTTTTTAAATGACTGCTGGGCGACATTTTTATATAAATTTTAATCGAAGTTGAATTTTCGGTTTAAAATTTTGTACTGCGCCACAACGGTAATAAGAATGGTAGGTACATATTGTCACATGTAAAATTTAAATTATTCATTTTATTAACGAATTTAACAATTCTATGCTTACTATGGTCGCTGACATTGTAATTTATAAAGTATATTATTCTTTTTACTATGTGAGAATTTTAACGTGTGACCGTTTCAAAATTATATGAGAATGGATATGTATTATTTTACAAAATTCTATAAATGTTAGTCCCTTTATAATACGAGATGATGTCCGTCGTTGCGATTCGCTAGTGTACACTTTAATGTAAAATATATTTTTATTTATATCAACAATTACCTCCTTCTATATTTCTTATAAATTATAAATAACTTTAAATACAGTTTATATAAATAAATATATTAATTCATTTATTATTTATTGTAGGTATGTATAGCATATATATTTTTATTTGTTAACTTTTTTGTTAATTGTAGCACAGTGGGTCAGCCGGCATTTGATTATATACACGATGGCTGTATTCCCATTGGAGCGACTGGAATGATTTGCGCTTCTACATTTAGATAACTAAGAGCGCAGCGTTCAGTTCCGCCATTCAACACGCAACGTCTCTTGTCCGGGTGGAATGTGGAGCGTTCGATCTACGCTGTTAAATAAAAGCAAAGAGAAGAGGTTAAAAGCGTGAAATTGCTTTTTTTATAGGTTTTCTCTTCTGGTGCATTATTTAGATTAGACAGAGCAAATTTAATTAATTGTAAACTTTTATTTTATTTGTCAATCTTATTTTTTATCATTTAACTAATTAAAATTATCTATTTAACTAGAGATCATCGTGGTCCGGTGGCACAAGGGTGTGACTGTAAACGCCATGGTTGCAGGTTCGAATCCCGCTCGGGCAAATAAACTATTAATTATCTTCTACCCGTATCCAAGCAAAGCTTGGTGTTGAGCTCCGCCACTCAACACGCAATCCATTAAAAACTCGGCACAAGGTGGGGAACACTAGGTTCTCTGCCTACCCTGATATGCGGGATACAGTGTGAAACTGAAAAATAATGTAGATATTGAAGTAAAGAAATCATTGCCATTTTAAATAAATAGCACAACTTATAAAAACTATAGTTTTATAAAAAATATATACTTTCTAAACAAATAAATAAATCAGCTTCACGCTGTATCCCGCACACTGCAGGGTAAGCAAAGGGAACCTAGTGTTAAGACACTCTGTTCCCCACTTTCTGCCGAATTCTGGAGGTATTGCGTGTTGAGTAGCAGAACTAAACGCCGCGCTTGTCCTCGACACCAGAGCTAAGAAAATGGAAATATAAATTTAAGTAAATATTTCATCTCCTCGAGTGGGGGTCGAACCCACAACCAGTCGGCTTTACAGGCACACTTTGTGCCACTGCGCCACGAGTGATACTTTTTAAACAGATTGTAAATAAATTTATATTGAGTGCAGATATACCGTACTAGATAAATAATGGAGACTAGCTATATGTAAACAATATAACCGGATCTACGCTTCATCAGTGAGTTGAAAGGGTCACCAAATTGTTTTCTTATAAGTACTTTTAGGTCTAGACTATTCTTTGTATAGTAGTAAAATATTATAATTTTTACTATTCTTACTATCGATAAAATTGGTCTTTATATAATATAAAAAAAAAATCAGCTTCACGCTGTATCCCGCACACAGCAGGGTAGGCAGAGGGAACCTAATGTAAGACACGTCCCCACTTTCTGCCAAATTCTGAAGGCATTGCGTGTTAAGTGGCAGAACTCAACACCCCGCTTTGCCTCGACACCAGAGCGAAGAAATGAAAATATAAATTTAAATAAATATTTCATCTCCTCGAGTGGGGATCGAACCCACAACCAGTCAGTTTTACAGTCACACTTTGTGCCGCTGCGCCACGTCTGGCCTCTAGTCTTTATATAACTACATACTACTAAAATGTGTGTAACGGCACGTTCACAAGTCATAATCCAAGGCTCACCGTAAAATATTTAAAAAAGATAATCACGGCAAAGTTGTTGGTTTTAAAAGTAAAAAAAGTAAAATTATGCATGAAGAGACAATGAAATGAGGGTGGTAGGTATGTTATATCCGTTAGGGTGGTGGAACCTATAGTACGGTCGACAAGTCGTGGCCACCGAAACATCAGTTATACTTATAGATAGAGTGCGCAGATTTGGTATTACAAAACTGTGTTCTTATGTTTGATATTTTTTTCTCGAATTTATGTTGCGCTAAATTTAGAAAGATTTATATTCGGGTGGCCACGATTCATTGACCGCACTATAATAGATATATAGCTTTAGTATTTAGAACCCCTTGTCGTCGTGTTCACTAGACAGTATCATTTAGATGCGTCTCTTCCGCGCCGCTGTGCCGTTGTACGCATAAATCTTGAATAGTCTTTTACTTAAGATATAAGGTTAGATAACTTTTTTAGACTAGAAAAGGTTAGAAAAAATAGTTAATTATAAGTTTTAAACTACGTTATTACATAGTATTAAAAAAGTTTGTAGAATGTTATTAATGTTATTTTTATTAATAAACTACTATTTTTAAGAACAATTGTTTTTTTTTAGCTTCACGCTGTATCCCGCACACAGCACACAGGCAGAGAGAAGTTAGTGTTAAGACACTCCGTTTCTCACTTTCTGCCGAATTCTATAGGCATTGCGTGTTGAGTGGCAGAACTCAACGCCGCGCTTTGCCTCGACACCAGAGCGAAGAAATGGAAATTTTAAGTAAATATTTCATCTCCTCGAGTGGGGATCGAACCCACAACCAGTCGGTTTTACAGTCACACTTCGTGCCGCTGCGCCACGACTGGCCTTTTGATATACTTTATATTGATATACTTACTTTAAATATGTGCTTACCATTCTAGTCACATATTATTAATAACTTAGAGATATTACCAATGTCATAAATTTAATTGTGATTTTATTATTAACTTGAATAGTAGTAATCTGTCTTATATAAAATACTTTTATAAGCATCACGCTAGGTCTCGGAAACAAACAAGGTGGGCAAAGGGAACGTGGCAACCTAGTGTACCTAACCTAGCACCTCCCTTCCGCCGAATTCTGAGGCATTGCATGTGGAGTGGCGGAACTCAACGCCGCGTGTTACCAAAGCCAGAAAATTAAAATATTTATATCATTTCCTCGAGTGAGAATCGAACACCCAACCAGTTACGTTTACAGTCACACCTGTACCACAAGCGTGTGAGGAAATTGAAATATTTAATATTTTCATGTCTTCGCTCTGTTGTTGAAGAAAATTGCGGCGTTGAGTTCCGCCACCCAAAACGCAGTGCCCCCACAATTCAGCGGAAATTGGGGAACCGAGTGTCCTATCTCTAGTCTCCCTCTGCCTGCCCTGCAAAATACAGTATAGAGTGTGAAGCTAAAAAAAAACACTTTATACGACAAGCACCAGTTTACGTCATAATGGATAAACATTTAATTACCAGTTTTAATATAACTATAATACAAAAATTATTTATTTTCATCAAAAAAAAACATGAACATTTAAGGAAACAGTAATATGTAAACCATTCAGATCTCACAACCTTCAACTGCAGAAGGTTATTTCTGATTAACAACATATACAATTTACAAAGTAACCGTCGTTTATATAATTATATAAAAAAATAAATCAACTTCACGCTGTATCCCGCACACATCAGGGTAGGCAGAGGGAACCTAGTGTTAAGACACTCCGTTCTCCATTTTCTGTCGAATTCTGGAGGCATTGTGTGTTGAGTGGCAGAACTCAACGTCGCGCTTAGCCTCGAAACCAGAGCTAAGAAATGGAAATATAAATTTGAGTAAATATCGAACCCACAACCAGTCGGTTTTACAGTCACACTTCGTGCCACTGCGCCACGACTAGCCTCATATAATTATATAATATAATATAATGCTATTTTCGAGACAGATATGCACTGTACGTCCAAGAACGAAATTAAATAAGACTGATACTATATGAACTGAACGTTGAATCAGTGCCAATAATATCTCAGATAACTATGTACATATCCTTATTATTCTTCTTATTCGGGTAGCCACTGAGAGATTAGTGCTGAGACACTCTGTTCCCCTTTCCGAATTTTGAAGGTATTGTAAGCAAAGAAATGAAAATATAGCAAATACATTTGCTCGAGTGGAAGTCGAATCCACAGTCGCGTTTAGGGTTGTATGACTGGGTTCTTCTTCTTCTTATTAGTGAAGGTTGTCAGTTAACTAGCCATTTTTAGTCCTGTCTTTGGCTTGATAAAGTATTTCTAAGTCCGTATATTATACCCGTAACCCACTTTTTTTATATGCGTGTTTTGTTTATCTAAATTCTAATTGGATACTGAAAACGTTTCACAAATTTCTATAATATAAAGATAACGTGTAGCTACTACGCTTATAATTAATTATTAAAATAACAACAGATAATTTTTGTATATCTAAATCAAAATCAATTTAAGTATTAAGTTTATCTCCAGATCTCATACAATTATTTATATTTTTTTGTCTAATAATAATTAATAGATTAATAATATACAAAAAAATAGACGACGTCGTGGCACAGGAGCACAAGGGTGTGACTGTAACATGGCGGTTGTGGATTCGATCCCCACTCGAGAGAATGAATTATTATTTATATTGTTTTATATTATATTTTCATTTCTTTAATCTGGCGCTAAGAAAAAAGCCCGGCGTTGAGCTCCGCCACTCACCACCAATGCCTCGGACGGAGTATTTTAATACTAGGTTCCCTCTGCCTATAGTGTGAATGTAGATTTTTTTTATTTATTAATATTTTATCAACATATTGCTATCTAATAAATTAATTATGTATTGCATCACAGAGTTAGATATGACAGGAACAACGCGGCACGCACAATAAGAAAATTACCGATTTGCCGGCGTATCACAACGGAACCTCTGTGGGGGGGACCCTCTTGGGAAATTAGATGGGTCACAGCCTCAGGTGACTAAGCCATTGATAACAGAAAGTATGTTAATAGGCAAGTAGGTATATTTAAAAACGAATTTCTTTTTCAGTTGCACTTGCGTAACAAATTTCAGTACATTTTTCAATAGTAAAGTAAATATAAAAAAAAAATAGCTTCACGCTGTATCCCGCATACAGTAGGGTAGGCAGAGGGAACCTAGTGTTAGCTCTGTTTTGTTAAGTGGCGGAACTCAACGCTGCGCTTTGTCTCGTCACTAGAGCAAATAAGTGGAAATATAAATTTAAATAAATATTTCGTTTTCTCGAGTGGGGATCGAACCTACAACCAGTTGACTTTATAGTCACATTTTATGATCTGGTTGTAGTGTAAGTCATAAAATCTATCTTTTCCCAAACTAAAGTATTAAATCATAATCCTTTCTTATTACTCTAATATTTTTTTACACGATAATTTATAATGGTATTAAATATGCAGATAATAAATAAAATCTTTAAATTTTTATTGAGTCAGTCAGTCTTTATTATTAATTTTTGTATTCTCCTTTTGTATTTATTAATTCACATACTGTGTAAAAACTGTTACATGGATGTTATATAACTAGATGAGTCGACAATATTAAATAGGGCAATTGTCGTAATCATGTTATTATTATAATAATAATTTTAATGTTATTTTTTGAACGAGATGAAGAAAGGACGGAATGCAATATCAGTGTAAATGGTAAGATAATAGAACAAGTGAATGAAGTGGTATATTTGGGAAGTACTTTAAGTACAGTTGGAAGACACATGATGGATGTGGAAAGGCGTATTGCTGCCGGTAACAGGGTTAACGGAGCCTCAGCTGCAATGATGAGACGGCGAAACGTCACAGCTGCGCATTTACCCGTACCCAATGCAGTTTTGGTACCGACACTGTTATACGGCAGCGGAACGTAGGTATTACAGAAGAAGAATGAAAGCAAGATGAATAATGCCGTGGAGACGCGATCTCTTCGTAGGATATGCGGAGTCAGCTTAACTGATCGAATCCGCAATGAAGAGGTACACAGAATGTTAGGTACTAGCGATGATGTCACGGTGAGAATGAAAAAGAATGTGCTTACGATTTGGGCACGTCGAACGAATGAGTGATGAAAGAATGGCAAAATGATTTATGATGCAAAAGTGAGTGATAAGAGAGATAGGGGGAGACCTCGGTGAACCTTCGAAAACACAGTATCAAAGATACTGTAGAAAGGTCACGTAAAAAGCATGAGAACCCCCCGGAGGGCATGTATGAAGAGGTTGATGACAGTGGACGAGGAGAAAGAGGTATGTAGAGACCGTAGCGTTGGGCGCTCCGTTCTCTCTGACTACCCCGCGAAAGCGTGAAGCTAGTAGTAGTACTAGTCGTAATAATAATAATAATATATAATGTAATAATATATATAACATCTTTTTTTCTCGATACGACGTAACTGAAAATCTCAGTTAAGTGCAATTGTCTGACTATAGTTTCGAGTGAGCAATTGAATATTTTCACTCTTTTTAGCTTCACACTTTATTTCGCATATAGCAGGGTAGGCAGGGGAAACATGGGAACCTAGTGCAAACGCCGCAAATAAAATTTGTGCGGTTTACGGACCTAATGCGGTATCAATAAGAGTAGCACAAATGTGGTTCAAGTGTGGAAATTTTGGCGTGAAAGATGAGGTTCGCTCTGGACGTCCTGTCATAGATAAAATCAGTGCCATCTTTGTGAAAGTGGAGCAAGATCGATATATTAGTTAAACTATCGATTCTGATCTCTGCTATCAGTAACTGATGAGGTAAAAAAAGCCAATGAGAATTACTGGCCGGAGCTGGTAAATAGGAAGGGCGTGGTGGTGGTCATGGAGGAATCCATGACAATGCCAGACCGCACTCACCTGTATATACACCTATATGTTCACCNATATATATATATATATATATATATATATATATAGCCACGCAGCAAAGAGAGAGCTAGGATGTGTTGATGCATCCTCCGTTTAGCCCTGACCTTGCTCCATCAGATTTCCACCTGTTTTGATCGTAGCAGAACCTCAAAGAACGCTAAAGACTACCTGTCAGATTATTTTAATCAAAAATCTCAAAATTTCTACAGAAATGGAATCATGGCACTACCCATAAGATGACAACAAGTCATCGATCAAAACGGCACATACAGATTATAAATAGATAAAAAATTATAGATAAAAAAATATTTTCCTTTGTATGAACAATACGAAAATATTTTTGCCCCGACCTTATACTATAAGTAATAATAATTGCTTTAAATTAAACAGGCATGCAAAACACAGAGTCACCACGAGTGGTAGGTACTTATATACATATTAATATACATACAAAAGTCATGGCGCAGGGGCACTAGCGTGTGACCGTAACGCAATGGTTTTGGGTTCGATTCCCACTCGGGGGAATGCGCGCAACTTAATCGCGAAACTTAATCCCCCGCGCTTTGCCTTGGTACCAGAGTACCAAGGCAATTCAGCTACTTAACATGCAATGGCTCAAAAAATCGGAAAGCAGGGAACGGTACTTAACACTAGGTTCCCTCTGCCTATGTGCTAGAAACAGCGTGAAGCTGAAAAAAAAAGATATCAAGCCAAATGTTTATATGATGCTATATATAATATGTAAGGACGTGACACAATACAACAAACTACGATAAGAGAAATGTTCTTGAGCGCGCATTGACCCGGATTCAAAATAACTTTATATAAACTGTTTTACGAGACTATCTCTATTCTATTAAAAACAAATTTTATATTTACATCACGTTTAAAGAGGCCAGTCATGACGCAGAGATACAAGCGTGCGACTACAAAATCGATAGGTATTAGGTTCGATTCCCCACTCGAGGAATTGAAGTATTAAATATGTTCATTTCTTCGCTCTGGTGTTGATAAGTTCAGCCACTCACGCAATGCTTTCATAAATCGGCGGAGAGTAGGGAACAGAATTGTTTTTAATGGGAACGCTTTGTCTTAACACTGGGTTCCCATGTTCCCTCTGCCTACCCTCCTACGTGTCAGTGGTACAGCGGGAAGTTAATTTTTTTTTACAATTTTTTCATCAATTGTATTCATTTTCCAATATTACACAATGACAATAGCACTCCTGACTCTGTGTAAACAGTACATCGATATATAATATAATGGAGACACTATTTGTATTTTTTATGGAGTCATAATATTATCTTGTTATTGTGATTATGATAGGCGTAATATAAATGATATATATAATTGATATCAAAAAAATGTATTTAATAATACGTATATATTTTTTTACAATTGCTTTTTCTTAACATAATCCTGACCTAACTGACTAGCAAAATACCAACAAGACTTTCGACTAAAGAAAACTGCGCTCAAACCCGTTCATATTCAGGAGCTACGGTATGACAAACAATCAAACAGACACACAGACCGTCCAAGCACTCCTCATTTTACATCGGTGTTAAAAAATGCGTGGCGTTGGATTCCACACGTTAACCGTAAATGCGAGGTAAGTCCTCTATCTGTCGACACCACAGAGTTNTATATATATATATATATATATATATATATATATATATATATATATATATATATATATATATATATATATATATGTGTGTGACATATAATATGTAATACATAAAATGTGTGACACCAATAAGGTAATATAATTTTTAACATTTTTTAAAATGTTATTCCACACATAGGAAAGAAAAATACTTATTAAAAAAAACTACTAAGCCATACGTTCACTTATTTGGTCAGAGCGCTTGGACGGTTCCCAAATAGCCGCGGGTTCAAATCCCGCTATGTTAAAAATTATAAACGTTTTCTTAATAACTAAGTTAATATAAATTTTAATTCACAATTACCCGCTTAATTAACAACTTTTTTAACTTTTCTTGTTTACCTCGTTTATGGGTTATAAACTTGTATAGATTAACCGGACTACACCGGAATCTACGTTTGGGTCGCAACTCGCAAGTCCTGGGCACTGAGCTCCTCACCCTGAAAGGCGATGGACCCTGGTGCACAGTGAATTCATGAAATGCTACGTCTATATTATTTCATTTTTTGTTTTATAGTTCCTCTCGAATTATAAGAAAAAATATTATTTACTTATAAGTTATAACCTTAATTTTATTCTTTAATGTAACACATTTAAAAAATTACTTCTTAATGTAAGCGGGAAATAGTTTACGCTTTTGCCCCACAAATCTCTTATAGTTGTAGAGACACTGTCAGTTGAGTAGGAGAACTTAATAACGCGCATCGTTTACAATGAGCGGGGAAATTAAAAAATAAATAAATCAGCTTCACGCTGTATCCCGCACACAACAGGGTAGGCAGAGGGAACCTAGTGTTAAGACACTCCGTTCCCCACTTTCGGCCGAATTCTGGAGGTATTGCGTGTTAAGTGGCGGAACTCAACGCCGCGGTTTCCCGACACAGACACCAGAGCGAAGAAATGAAAATATAAATGTAAATAAATATTTAATTTCCTCGAGTGGGGATCGAACCCACAACTAATCGATTTTACAGTCACACTTTGTGCCTCTGCGCCACGACTGGCCTCAATGGGGAAATTAAAATAATTAAAAAAAATAATTCTCATCTGTGGAGGTGGGAACACACAACCACCATTGCATTTACTGTCGTGCGCTGTCCCACTGTGCCATGATGGCTTCAAAGTCCTCAAAAGTTACATTCTCATTATACGTAAACTTTTTAAATTGACTTATATTAAGTATAAAAATTATGCAAGGACTTTCTTATGCAATTTACAAACCAAATAATATATTATAATATTATATAATATATATTTTTTTTATTTTAAGAAAACACAACATAGTTGTAATTTCACGTAAAGTAATAAATATTATATAAGTAATAAATAATAAATAAATATAACGAAGCAAGGAAAGATTTGCGTATATTATAAAAAAAATATGACATACATATCTACATTGTAAGGACTCATAATTTTAGCTTTCAGTCAGAAGTAAATATTGATATAAAAAAAAATGAGCTGCACGATATATCTCGCACACAGCAGGGTAGGCAAAGGGAACCTAGTGTTAAGACACTCCGTTCCCAACTTTCTGCCGAATTCTGGAGGAATTGCGTGTTGAGTGGCAGAACTCAACGCCGCGCTTTACCTCGACACCAGAGCGAAGAAATGGAAATATAAATTTAAGTAAATAATTCATCTCCTCGAGTGGGGATCGAACCCACAACCAGTCGGTTTTACAGTCACACATTGTGCCGCTGCGCCGCGGCTGGGCTCAAGATTGATATCGATTGCCATTTGAAAAATTTATCCTTACCACTACTCCAATATTTTAGTTAATGTAAAACGGTAAACAATAAATATATACGTTTATTTTCAAGAGCAAGAATATAAGCACTTTTAATTTCTGTTATACACAACAAAGGAACATAAATATATATTATGTTGTGTATATTTTTTTTATTAAACTTGATGTTTGTCTTTTGTAGTATACATATATGTATATATATATATGTGTACATTATTCCATACCCTGTTTCCCATAGCACATGTCAGGGTAGGTAGAAAGAACCTAGGAACCAAGTGTTAAGACATTCCGTTCCTATTAAGACACTTCTGTCCCCACTTTCCGCCAAATTCTGGAGACATTACGTGTTAAGTGGTGGAACTCAATGCCGCGCTTTGCGTCGTTACCAGAGCGAGGAAATGAAGATATTAAATAATGAAATATTCAATATTTTCAAGAATGGAAAACTAAGAAAGAAGACAATGTTTACAGTCGCATGCCCGTAATCAAAATTAAAAAACCTGACCAAACTCTCATCATACTACCCTTGGAGTGTATCCTTTCCAATAAAAAAGAATCATGGAAATCGGTTTGCGTCATAGTGATGTATATGATTAGTTATTTGTCGCGCACATATTTAATAAAAATTTAAGACTTAATTCCGTTAAGTTACTTAAGTTAAGTTTAGTAGGGTAAGTTACTTAAGTGATTTTCTCGTAGATAAAATTGTCAGAAATGGACCAAATAACGTGACCACAGGAGAAGCATCTGCTTTGAAACAAAAAAAGAATCATCAAAATCAGCTCACCCAGTCAAAAGTTCTGAGGTAACAAACATAAAAAAATACAGTCGAATTATATAATCTCCTTTGACAGAAGTCGGTTAATAAAATGAAAGCATTTTATTACTACGCGCGTATGAAATTTACTTAGATTAAGAACATTTCTCACTTTTATTCATTTATCATTTCACAGACGTAAAATACCTAAGTTATATATATTTTTTTAATTATGTGACTCAACACGCAATGCCTCCAGAATTCGGCAGAAAGTGGGGAACGGAGTGTCTTAGCACTAGGTTCCCTCTGCCTACCCTGCTGTGTGCGGGATACAGCGTGAAGCTGATTTATTTTATTTTTTTTTAATTATGTGATAACGCTATTTTTTCCTTTTTGATTTTAGTTATACGACTCTTTAAGAGACAAAATAAACTTTTGGTGTATCTGGTCGTTTGACCAGTTAGTAATTACAGGTGTACCTGATATGGCTGACACTTTTAATTTCAGGTCTCAAGTCACTTTCTCAATATCGTTAAAAATGAGGATTACGTTACTGTTCGATTATAAAAAAATATTTAAAGTAAAACAGATAATTGTTCTATAAAAAATGTATATCACTTGCGTAACGAAATTACTCAATAATTATAATATACTTATATGGATGGAGAAAAACTACTGTACTGGTTCTTATTTTGTAAATATAACAATATGTACTTCAAAGTATACGTAAGTTTATAAACTTGATAATATTAATGTACATTTTTAATTTTTTTCTGACAACTTTGATATTTTTTGTTAAGTATACAGGGTGGAAGTGTCAGCGCTCTTTTTACGGGAACACCATAGAGTAAAATATGTTAAACCCATACCTAAATTAATCAAGTTACCTCAACAGTTTAGACGTAGGATTTTTTTCATTTCACGATGTTTACTATACCTGTATTACGTGTGACGCAGTTACGTATAGATACCAATAACGTAAACACATACTACTACAAAAATACTACTAAAGGTTAATCAACTTTGAACTTTGCCGCCAATACCTACGACTCGATTTCGGAATGAGGCCTATGCGGCTGTTTCCCTTTGATAGGTTTATGTGTGCGTGCTTAGTTTTTGACAAATGGTGATTAATATATTACAACAATAATTTTATTATTTAATATGTTTGAAAAACCACTTTTTCATTATTGAGAAAAAAAATATATTATTAGGCTTTTATAGAGTAGTCAAAACTGTGGTTTCGTTTAAAGTGGTACTAACACTTCCATCCTGTATAACTAACAGTTTCACTTAATTGCATTTTTTTTAAACTATAAAAAGACCATATAAAACTTTTCTCTTGATAATTACATATTTTAAAACAAAAATATATCTGATACTTCTTTTTGTTTTTTTCTTTATTATATATATTTCTTTAAGTTTATATTTTTACTTTTGGTTACAATGTTGTAATCATAAAAGTTAATAGCTTAACATCAATCTTCTATCAAGGCAGTTTTTTTATTATATAAAAATATACTTCTATTAAAAAAAAACACTTGTATATTTCGCGAAAATTGCATTATTATATATTTATTGACATTGTATTTGATGCGAAAACAAAAAACAAACAAATTTAAACATGTTCTCTGTCTGTATGTCTGTCTATTTGTTCGGGTTATTCTCCAGAATCACAGAAGTAATTTTTATGGTGCTACACTCGAGGTTGTTCTGTAATCGGGATTTACGGGAAAAAAATGCGTTTAACGTCCAAAGTACTTCCCAGATAAGCGACATTTTTCGAGCAAAAATAAATAGAAACAAAAAACTTTTAAATTACAATTTATTTAGTAGATATACGCGTATAAACACGACGTTGAGATTGGGCACTCAACACCTAATGCTCGAAAGTTCGGTGGAAAGTGGGGAACCGAGTGTCTTAACAATAAGTTCCCTCTGCCTACCCTGCTATATGCGGAATGCAGCGTGAAACTAAAAAAAAATTAAAAAATGAATGGCCTCCGTCTATGTATCTCAAAGGTTATAATAAAAAAAATAAAAATTTATAAATTAAATCAGCTTCATGCTGTATCCCGCACACACCAGAATAGGCAGAGAGAACCTAGTGTTAAGACACTTCGTTCCCCACTTTCTGCCAAATTCTGAAGGCATTGCATGTTGAGTTGCAGAATTCAACGTCGCGCTTTGCCTGGACATCAGAGCGGATAAATGGAAATATATATTTAAATAAAAATATATCGTTTCCTCGGGTATGGATTGAACCCACAACCAGTCTACAGTCACACTTTGTGCCTCAGAGCCACGATTGACCTCAATAAAAATTGTTATAATGTATTGTTTATTATATGTCTTCAGAGAAAAAAAAACTACCGCAGCGTTTGGCGCGCTGTTCTATCTGGCTACCCCGTCAAGGACAAAGCGTGGAGCTTAAATATAAACAAAAAATCTACAAAATATTATTTTCCTATTGTTTTTTAAACTGCTATCGAAACTGAAGGCTACACTATGCGGCTCACGATATAAAATTAGCATTTAATATTATATTAAAACAATACAAAAATAAAAATCACATTCTATATATAATATGTATACATATTTATTATATACAAAATTTACGTTAAAAATTACGATATAAAAAAGGACAGAGACGCAAAAAAAAATCTTAACGAGAGTTTATTTCATTTCATTTATTGTAATTAGATGGTTCTTTACTTGGTTCACAAGTGAAAAAGTATTACTTGCGGTAATTTTTAGTCTTCTGTGGTATTATTATTCTTTTAATGAGATTTAGATAAGGCCGCCGTGGCCTAGTGGCACAAGAATGTAACAGTAATGCGACGGTTGTGGGTTCGATGCCCACTCGAGGAAATTAAATATTTATTTAAATATATATTTCCTGTTCTGGTGCCCTATCTACCATCGCCGAGGCAAAACGCGGCGTTGAGTTCCGCCACTCAACACGTAATGACTCCAAAATTCGGCGGGGAATGTAGTGTCTTAACTCTTAACACTACCTCTGTTTACCCTGCTGTAAGCAGGATACAGCGTGAAGCTGATTTAATTTTTTGATTTTTTAATGAGATTTAAGGATCATTTTAAAACACCTTCGTTTTATATGCAGAACAATCAAGAAATCATATTTTGGCTCTTTTGGCAAAGAGCTCTTCTATTGGGTGGAATTCAATGTGGTATAACCAAGTAAACAGCAAACACCTTTATTTTAACTATCATCCTATCAAGTATATTACGCAATAAAAGTGTCTTTTGTTTTATTATAAGAAAAAAACATAATTATTTTTACAATATATAACAGTAATTATATATAACAAAAACTAATATTAATAATGCGGATAGAAAAATATAAAAGTATATTTTACCACACAACAAACAATCCATCGAGAATTTAGCGGAGTGTCATAACACCAGGTTCCCTTAGCCTACCCCGCTTTGCGCGAGATACAGTGTGAAAGTATAAAAAAAATTAGCTGCACGCACAGTACGATAGCAGAGGGAAGCCAGAGTTAAGACACTCCGTTCCTCATTTTCCACCGAATTTTTCGGGCCAATGCTTGTTGAATGGCGGAACTCAACATCGGGCTTTTGCCTTGGTGCCACAGCGAAGAAATGAAATTATTAATAAATAATAATTCATTATCTCGAACGGGGATCGAACCCATAACCGTCGCGTTACACAACCTCGTGCCACTGCGCCACGATGGCCTTACACATATATTTATATATCTATCTATAATAATATAGGTCTTAGTTAGTAATACTTTAAGAATTTACAAAATTATTTATTACTTCTGTAATGTTTTATTCAAATTTTAAAACAATGATATTATGTAAGTACCTAAAGTTTTGATGTCAGTAAAAAGGTTTTCTTTTTGTAAGTAAACTTACAGTTAAACCGATGAACTCCATTTATTTAAATGAAGGCGTGAAGGTTGTTGCAAATGATTATTGTAGCGAAGATAGCGGCTGATATCGAACGCTGTTTGCATATATTCGTGAATTATTTTATTTTTACAACATCTTATCATACATTTACGAGCGATAAATATTTTATGTGTATACAATTGGCATGAACTAATACATAGTAAGTGGGTTGTAAGCAATTTGTTAAAAGAAAGGAAAATATTAAACTGTCAAATCGACTGGTTGTAGGTTCGATTCTCACTCGAGGAGATGAAATATTTACTTAAATTTATATTTCCATTTCATCGCTCTTGTGTCGAGGCAAAACGTGGCGTTGAGGTCTGCCACTCAACACGCAATGCCTCCAAAATTCGTCAGAAAGTGGGGAACGGAGTGTCTTAACACTAAGTTCCCTCTGCCTACCCTGCTGTGCGCGGGATACAGCGTGAAGCTGATAAAAATATATACTCATATATAAAAATTTATCATTTTTTTTAATATACATATTTTCCCAAGCAGTGGGTATAATATTCTAAAGCAAATAAGTACATAGCAACTAGTACCTTGGTAACTATTACTAGTTTTATAATACCTAGGCTTGTTTTAGTTTCTCACCACTATGTTATTTCATAAAAGGCGCAGGGGCACAGGTGTATGACTGTAAACGCAACAGGTTGTGGGTTCGATTCCCACCCGAGGAAATGAAATATTTATTATTTTCATTCACATTATCCTTCTATGATTTTAAAACAGCATCAACCACTCCTGACCAGGAGACATTCCTCAAAGTCACTTCGTGTAATGCAAAAATTCATAAATTTTGATTAAAAGTTATTATTTTGACATATTATTCGGTGACTCCAAACAACTTTACATTGTACAAAAAATAAATAACCTTATACATATGTATGTATGTATGTATGTACATGTAGGTATAAATAAGTATTTAAATTCATTTATTTAAATACTTACTTATACCTACATTTATTTTTTAATGAAGGTCACATATTCAAGGTATATTGGAATTATAATAAACAATATAATTTTCATATTTTTTGTCATTCGTTGTCGAAACTTGAAGTGTTTGTAATCAACTTTAGTCTATATATAAATAATATATGTCATTTAAAGTTTGACATTTATTGTCGATTTATTATTTTAATATTTTGTTGTACTAAAATAAATAAATAAATCAATAAATCAGCTTCACGCTGTATCCCGCATACAGCAGGGTAGGTGTTAAGACACTCCGTTGCTCACTTTCTGCCGAGTTCTGGAGGCATTGCGTGTTGAGTGGTAGAACTCAACGCCGCGCTTTGCTTCAACACCAGAGCGAAGAAATGGAAATATTTATTGTGCATGGTAGATAGGTACTATTATATTAAAATCAAAATATAAAAAAAAATAAAAAAAACTTGAAAATTATACATTTTAAAATACAAAAAAATATTTGAATTAAAATAAATCACATTTATTATTCGCATATAAGTATAAACTTGCCTAAAATCTGTAGAAAGCTGTCTTCCAGTCTCATCGTGGATGAGAGGAGGTAGTCGGTCCCCTCCAGCTCGCTGGGCACCATCAGGTCGCTCCTCATTTTCACTCTTAAGCACTGGAGCCCACAGTCCAATATCAAACACTAACTTTAAAAATAACCCATGCCTAGTTTTCCGTTTGTAAGCACTGTCACATTGAATTTCCACTAAAATTTTATATTATTTTTCAATTTCTCCACATTTTCAAAGTAAACCGGCTTAGTCTAGAAGCGGCGTGGTAAACAAGTCGCGTTGGTCAGTCTAAGACTGATTAAAGCGTGTATCGTGTGATAACGCCTTAGATTGTACTGCGGGAGGTGTCCGCACACTTGCTGCTTCTACTCGCGAGTCGCGACTCGTGAGTCGTGCTCCACTGCCGTCAGCTGATTCGTTCACTATAAATAATACGGAATTACAGTACGTTCAATGAGTCGTGGCTGCCGTGTAACTGTAAATGGCTGCATAATTGATTTTGTGATTTTTTTCTTACTTTTCATTATTTCCTTCACGAGTGAACAATGCGTAAAAGTTGGTTAAAGCTAACTTCAGGGCGGCCACGACTCGTTGAGCGTACTGTATTTGAATGCATTTAACTGACAGTCAACCGGTGCACGCATTTTCGGGCACGGCTACTGACACTGAGGCGTCGTTGAAAGAATATGTTAGCACGTGGCCGTTTCGTTATTTTAAGACATATTACAATGTTACTATAAGTTTATATATGCGAATAATAATTATATTTATAGCTAGTGACCTAAGCGCGGCTTCGTCCGCTTTATCTTATTATTATTAACCGACTTCTGTAAAAAGAGGTTATCAATTCGATTGTATTTTTTTATTGTATCGTAATTATACAAAATCCTCAATTTTGGTCATTGTGGCAGTAAGTTGCAGCCTATATGTAATTCTGATGTATAAAACATATTATTGTAAAGTTGCATTTAAATCCTTTCAGTAATTTTCGCGTGAAAGTGGAACAAAATCCATCCTTACAAATTTTCACATTTATAATATGTAGTAGTAGGATAGAATAGGATAGAATTTGCGTAAAAATATGCTATATTGGAAACTGTGGTTTCAGTTTTATGTATTACTAGATTATAGGAAAAAATTGATGAGATTTTAGTTTTCTCCTATAAATTTTCCCCGTTTTCAATTTTTTTTTGTATGTTAAAATATTTGCGGTTATTATTAAAGAGGTTATTAATTTATAAAGAAAGTATTGCATAGAAAATATAACCTTGTTTTTCTGTGCTGGATCGCAGCATGTCTTGTCATGTAATATTAAAAAAAAATCTAAAATTACATCTATATATACAGATACGTACGTAAAAAAATAATTATACATGCGGAACATAATTAAGAAGTGGAACCTCCAACGAGAAATTAATAACAGTATGCTTGCGAAGTCATTATTACTCAACAACTTTTTTATAGAGGCCAGTCGTGGTACAGGGGCACAAACTGTGACTGTGACTGTGAAAGGAAATATTTATTTATAATATCATTTCTTCGCTCTAGTGTCGAGGAAAAGCCCAGCGTTGAGTTCCGCCACTCANAGAAAGTATTGCATAGAAAATATAACCTTGTTTTTCTGTGCTGGATCGCAGCATGTCTTGTCATGTAATATTAAAAAAAAATCTAAAATTACATCTATATATACAGATACGTACGTAAAAAAATAATTATACATGTGGAACATAATTAAGAAGTGGAACCTCCAACGAGAAATTAATAACAGTATGCTTGCGAAGTCATTATTACTCAACAACTTTTTTATAGAGGCCAGTCGTGGTACAGGGGCACAAACTGTGACTGTGACTGTGAAAGGAAATATTTATTTATATTTTCATTTCTTCGCTCTAGTGTCGAGGCAAAGGTCAGCGTTGAGTTCCGCCACTCAACACGCCACGCCAACACTTCCAGAACTCGGCGGAAAGTGGGGAACGGAGTTTGTTAACATTAGGTTCCGTCTGCCTACCCTGCTGCGTGCGGGATACAGCGTGAAGCTGTTTTCTTTACTTTTTTACTTTTTTATAATAATATGCTTAACATAAAAACGAACTACCATCCGTATCTACAAAAACTGCATACCCAGTTAAAACTATTTTAGTTATGTCACGTAACATTATAATTTAAGGAAATCTAAATTGAACTTCCGTTGATTGTGTTAGTGTTATCCTATACATAAATCAAATTTATTTTTAACATGCCTTTGTGGCTTATTTGCTCTTTAATAATATAATATTAAACAAACAAAAAAGGCGCATCAGCGTGAAGCTGATTTTGATTTGATTTAAAAAATAATAATCAGCTTAGCACCTATATCCCGCACACAGCGGCGTAGGCAGAGGGAACTTAGTGTTAAGAGTTAAAACACTCCTTTTCCACTTTCGGCAGAATTCTGGAGGATTAACTGTTGAATGACGGAACTCCGCGGCCGCGTATTTTGACTCTACACCAGAGCGAAGAAAATGAAAATATAAATTTAAATAAATATTTCATTTCCTCGAGTGGGGATCGAACCCACAACCAGTCACATTTACAGTCACACTTGCCACGACTGGCCTCTAACAATGATGTCTAATAAATATAATTATTTAAATAGGTAGTTACAAGTTGTTTTATTTAACCCTGGGGTTAAACAAGTTTTAATTGTTATGCAATTTTCGTATTTTTTTTTAGCTTCACCCCGTATCCCACATATAGGCAGAGGGAGACTAGTGTTAAGACATTCCCTTCCTCAATGCTTCAAAACTTCTGTCGCATTTTTGAGGCATTGCGTGTTGAGTTGCGGAACTCAACGCCGCTATATCTTATTACGATAAGCAAATAATTTCTATAGATATTTTTCGTTAGAATTTTCACTTTTTCAAAGTCATTATGTATTGGGGAAAGACTAACGTTTTTCTTCAAAACAGATCACTGTATGATATAATTTTCCTCTAGGAAACTCGTTGGAAGGGCAATAAGTCCCGTAACATAGGACAATAATATCTAAGGGTTACCGGCTTACACTGGGTCAACTTCAGGTAAAAGTGGTACTAGGGCACTCCGCAACCCACTTTTCGCCGATTTTTTTTTATAAACGAATTATTTCTTTAAGCTATTGGGTAAACACGAATAGATACTTGTCGTTGTCGAATACTTAATGTTAAAATATGCAGTGTCATGTGTTGCTTTTAAATTATAACCAATATGTTCCATGTCTGCGAATCTTATAAAGCAGGTTTTGCTTAAAGGCGAAATAAAACCTTTTTATAATAAGCAGTTTATATATAATTTTCATCCATCACAAATCCTAATTTATTTAAAAATTAAGATTTTAAGTGATTATAGATACTTAACTGATTCATCCTCACCGTATCTTCTCCATTCTATGTGACATAGGCGAAAAAGCCATACAATAAGAAATAGAATAGAAGATGAATCGAGAAAAAGATAGAAAGAAAGAAGAAAGTTCGTTTTCCACTTTTTGCCCAATTTTAAGACATGACTGAATTCTGGAGGCATTGCGTGTTGAGTGGCAGAACTCAATGTCGCGCTTTGCCTTGACACTAGTCCGAAGAAATGGAAATATAAATTTAAGTAAACATTTCATCTCCTCGAGTGGGGATCGAACCCACAACCAATCGGTTTTACAGTCACACTGAGTGCCACTGCGCCACGACTGGCCTCTAATAAATAATATCTACTTAAGTAATAAATATTTAGGACTTAAGGACATGAAGAAGTCACAGGACAGGAGTCGTTGACCCTGAATATAGGGAAACTCAAAAGCACGAACTAAAAAATAATCATAGAAGTTTAAAACTATTAATTGAGTATAAAATTTTTTGAGAGATTTAATTACCTTCTTATATTATATCTTGTTATTTTTTGTTTTTTGTTTATTTATTTTATTGTTATTCTCAAGAAACATAAATAAAAATCGTCTGACCTTAATAAAACTTGTAATGAAACGATTCCATTTATCTATATAATGAGCAAAAATTATGTTTCATTAAGGTGGTTACTGTTTATTTAAAATTACAATATGCATTTAATATCAGGTTCGTTCCTGAAGTATAAGAAATAAAATTCTTTAATTAGTGCTTTCTAGTTCTTTAATTATTGCTATATGAATGTGTGTGTGTGTGTGTGTGTGTGTGTGTGTGTGTGTGTATGTGTGTCACACATACGTTTTATGTTAATACATACACATGATGTGTGTGTATAAATATAAAACATATATTTTATATTTATTATATTATATATTAAATATAAATTTATATTTTCATCGCTCTGGTGTAGAGGCTAAGGCGGTGGTGGCAGAAAATTGAGAACGAAGATTCACTAGATTCCTACCTTGCTGTGTGCGGGATACAGCGTGAAGCTGAAATGATTTTATAAATGTTGACACGCCTTGAGAATACAATGCCCGCTCCAGTCTTTGTATCATTGTCTCTAACAAATAAGTGTGTGTATGTAAATAATCGATAAAAATAAATTCGCTGAGTTACTTACTACTTTAAACCGACTGGTTGTGGGTTCGATCCCCACTCGAGGAGATGAAACATTTACTTAAATGTATATTTCCATTTCTTCGCTCTGGTGTCGAGGCTAAGCGGGGCGTTGAGTTCTGCCCCTCAACACGCAATGCCTCCAGAATTCGGCAGAAAGTGGGGAACGGAGTGTCTTAACACTAGATTACGGGAACCCTTTCAGGTCTGAGATAGTAACTTTAGTGAACTGATAGTAAATTATTAGACGTTCAAAAAACGATACATCTTTTCGTTTTGAATAAAATTATTTTAATCTGAATAAGAATTTGAATTTGACAAAATAAATTGCAATAAAGCCTAATAGAATCACAAAAGTTTAATCCAATAACCGTACGATAACTTTGTTTAGTATAGTCCCTAAGTAAGTGCTAAGCGCGTTTGATATTTAATTGATAAGAAAGATAAGAGATAACGAATTATTATCACTTTGGGCAAGTGAAGGACGATTTCAATTATTGCTATGCAATCTACTGATTACCGACGCGTTTTTAAAGTTTTTAGGTAATTTTCATAGTATAGATAGACCCAATAAGTTTTTAGTGTGTAGTTGCGGCGTTGAGTTCCGCCATTCGGCATCCAATGCTTCTAGAATTCGGTAGGAAGTAGGGAACGGAGTGTCTTGACACTACGGTCCCTCGACCTACCATGCTGTATGCGTGAAGCTGAAAAAACAGTTTTTAGTAATTTTCATAGTTAGACTATCCCTATTGTCGTTACTTGACTCTGATTCTGTCATTAATAATATATAATTTATGACATACCTCTTTATAAATTAAATGATAAATTAATAAAATCTGTAGTTACGGACTTAGGCTATTAATGAAATTACAAGTTTAATTAAGGCCAGTTACGTTGCAGTAGCAAATGTATTTTTACTGTAAAAACGACAGGTTGTGGTTCGATTCCCACTCGATGAAATTAAATATTTATATTTTCATCTCTCTATTTCTCTGGTCTCATTTTTATCTATTTCTCTGGTATTGATGCAAAGTTGCGGCTTGGAATTGTGTGGAAGCGGAGTGGCTTAACACTAAGCTTTCTCTGCCTACCGTGCTATATGCAGGTAACAGCGAAAAAGGCTGCAAAAAATGCCTTTTTTCTATATCACTTGTAAGTGTAACCAGCAAGTTACACTATTAAGCAACAGGTATCAACATTGTTTATTAGGTCTACAATTTTGTTATTCTTATATATTTTATGCTTTTGCAATATAAGAAGAGACATTCTAATGATAATCTTTCCTCATTATACACATTGGTACCTCATTAGATATTTTTCTCAATTTATTTTTTTTTAGCTTAACGCTGTATCCCTCACATAGCAGGGTAGGCAGAGGGAACCTGTGAACCGAGTTTTTAAGACGCTCCGTTTCCTTCAGCCTTTAACAAAAACAATCGCTTCCTTCATAATATTTCTTTAAATTAAAATTAATAATTCATAATTTTTTCTACTTAACTTAAACAGATTTCAAACAAAAAAATACAGCACTCAAGGGTTTCCGTATTTATTAATCTTATTATGTGTCACTTTTAAATTTAAAATAAAAGTGGAAGCTATCTGTATACGTAGAAAGCACACATTGCAGACTAATATCCCCGGTAGAAAACCGGTGGCCAGGACAGAAAAAAAAAGATGTAAGTACCGAACATCAAAAGATAAGAAAATGTAACGACGATGTCAAAAATCAAACGGCAAATGAAGATGACGCTTTGTGTAGGTACCCAAAAATAGAGAGAGAGAGAGTATTTGTTACCCGCACATTTTTTTTACGTAGGATACCTATAGGTATGTAGGCAGAGAGATGTACGTATCTATAAATCTAGACCTATAAATGCTGCAATAACATTCTATTAAAACAAGTTTATGACTACTTACATATAGTCGTGGCGCAGGGGCACAAGTGTGACTGTAAAATCGATTGGTTGTGGGTTCAATCTCCGCTCTAGGAGAGGAAAAATTTACTTACATTTATATTTTCATTTCTTCACTCTGGTGGTGGCAAAGCGCGGTGTTGAGTTCAGCCACTCCACACGCAATGCCTCCAGAGCTCGGCGGAAAATGGGGAACGGAGGACACTAGGTTCCCTCTGCCTACCCAGCGGTGGGATGCAGCGTGAAGCTGATTTAATTTTAATTTTACATATCATTTAACTACTAAAAAAGAAATATTTTTTGACTAATTTTCTAATAAAAATATTTACTAAAAAAATACAGGATATTTTTTAGTAAATATTTTTAACACTCTAATCATTATTAGGTAATTATCAAACCGATTTACGTATTTCAAACGATTTTTGTTATCACTACAAGAATTTTATTTTTATGAAAAAAAAAAATATATTAAATTATGATAAACCTCTACTTTACGATAAGGATTTTGGCACAAAATTTAAAAAAACACACCCATAGTACTACGATTAATAGTGTTTTTTACAACCGTATCTGTTACACTTGAAGGTGTATTAAATGACCGATTAGACATTTCTTATCAAAATACACGCGTCTTATCAAATATCTACACGTGATTGATGATAAATTAGACACTATGTGGGCCGACGGTAGTGCCCCCGCCAGGACCCCCGTCTAAGTATCGAATCGCTTTCGTTCTTTTTTTTAACCCTCATAACTTGGGTTTGCATTGTACTAGATAAACAAAGCTAGTATTAGTATAAGAAATAATTATAAAAGTTTGAACTTTCAGCCTTTTATGCCATAAAATATAGGTTGGAAGTTTGTATGAAACTTGGCAATTTTGGAATTCCTTGTTATTATAATATAAACGCTCGATCAGAATTTTCAAAAAAAAACGGACTTCAAAACAATATACTAAAAAGTGAAAAATAAATTTACTGAACTGAAATAAATGAACTGAAATAAAGTAAAACGTACAAGTTACTAAGCCCGTTTGTTTTACTTGACAGTAGCTTTCAAATAAAAAAGAATCATCAAAATCGTTACACCCAGTTAAGTTCTGTGGTAACGAACACAAACAAACATACAGTCGAATTGATAACCGCCTTTTCTTACAAAAGTCGGTCAAAAATATCAAATAAGAGTATACATACACATTATCAAATAAAAAAGAAAATACATACGGCCATTACATCGTTGTGATATTTGTACGTTGCCAAGATAAGAACATGTAGCGCGTACTGTCAAAATGTATCAGATTATAATATAATGTAGAACTAGGTTTCGTACTCTAAAAGCCCTAACTCAGTTCTAAACACTAATATATAAAAACGATATATTATTCAAAATACTATAATCTTAATGTTTACTACTATCACATGGGCGTGAGCTGAAGAGTGTATCTAATATTATTAAGTTTTTTCCAGATCTCCCAAATAGCAGAGTAGGGAGAGGGAGACTAGTGTTAAAAAACTCTACTCCCCACTTTCGACCGAATTTTGGAGGGATTGCGTGTTGAGGGGCGGAACTGAATGCCGCGACACCAGAGCGAAGAAATATAAATATTTAATATTTCATTTCGACTGAGATTTGAACCCACATCATATAATGTTCTTTTAAATTGGAAAATAATTTACAAAAAAAATATTGAGCAGTATTTATAAAACAGATAAATAAAACATTTAAATATCTTTCACTTATTTATTAAATTTAAAATACACTGTTTATAAAAAAATGTAAAATTACGTAAAAAAAAAGGGCACAATACAACGTAATTATGGCATAATATAATAATAATGTTACATCAGATCTATAAAATGGCGTCCTAAAATAATATAAATGGCATTTTTTGTACAAGCAACGCATTTGGCACTTGCGAGATTTAATTTCTTAGTTTCATATTCAAATCTAAATATGTAAATAAAAATTGAAGTTATGGTCGATGTATGAAAAGCGGTGTCGCAGTGTATCCAGGATAAAAAGACAAGAGTGAACCTAGCACTAGAAACTTTTTGAGACATTGAATGTTGAGTGGCGGAACAAAGCATGCTTCGTTTCCCAAAGGGGGGAAAACAGTAATAAAAATAAAATCAGCTTCAAGCTGTATCCCGCTCACGGCAGGGTAGGCAGAGGGAACATAGTGTTAAGACACTTTGTTCCCGACTTTACTCTAATTTTTAGAAGCATTTCGCGTTGAGTACCGGAACTTAACTCCGCAGTTTTGCCTTGATGCCAGAGCGAAGAAGTGAAAATATTAATAAATAATAATTCATTCCCTCGGCTGGGGATCGATCCCACAACCGTCGCGATACAGTCACACCCTTGTGCCACCACGGTCTTCGATAATAATAAATATTACAATTAATATTTTCAAATGTAAATTTCATCAAAAAGCTGAATAAAAATGAAAAAAAAAACTCAATTTTTTTTTCACCTAAATTGGAAATGACAATTTTTATTCACATAGCATACGATTTGAACAGCTTAAATTACGTGTTACTGTCTAAAACAAAAACTACTATCTGTTCCGTACAAATACAATACAACTAAGGCAATCATGAAAAAAAAAAGCATTTCCTTAATCTGCTATTTTAAAAATATTTGATTTAAATGGATTTTAAAAGAAACGATCTCTATGAATTAATTTATAGGCGGTAGAAGAAGAAGAAAGAGATCTCTCTATAGTCTGCTAAAAAGCCTGTCTGGAGCATAGCATTCTAGCACTAATACAGTACGGCTGATGAGTCGTGGTCACTCTAAAGTTATCTGCAAATGGCAGATTTATTTATTTTTTATGCGCAGATTTGATTTTAAGATTTTGTCTTACTTTTGACTATTTTCTTTCTGAATGTACAATGCGCAGGAGTTCAGAAAGCATCACTTCAAGGTGGCCACTATTTGTCAACCTACTATAGAATAATTTCGAATTTGGTGTCGTTGTGAGAGAAGACAAGGCCGTGGGGGTGGGCGTTAATATAGTAGTTTTACAAATCTGTAATCGGGCGGCAGGCCCTAGACACTAATCTGCTTTTCTCTCTACAACGACACCTTCAACCTCCATGGAATGTGAAATAATTTCTTGAAAATTAAATTAAATCCTATAAAACATATTATTTCTTGTTTGTATAATATTAAAATAATATTAAACATCGTTCATAAAATTTGTGACAGTATTTTTTCTACATTTACGACGACTTACAAAATAATTTGATAATAATTAATTATACATTTTATAACTTCAGGACGGACAGTCGAAAAATAAATAAATCATTTTAAAGCATTAAATTAGATTCACAAAAAAATCACACTAAGTTTACAATATTTTACTTGTCACATTTTTGAATACAAATTAAAGAATTAAATTAAGAAAATTAAAATATTTCTTATAAAATGTTTAGAGACAGCAAAAATGATTTTTTTTTAAATATAATATAAAAAATACAAATAATAAATATAACATTTACATACAAAAATAGTACTTTAAATGGCAACATTGTGTTAATGTTAAGTAAAATTTAAAAAAAAGGTACAGTCTTGATCTAATTTGATTGTTATTAACTAGAAGGCACATGTGTTGACTAAATATAATATGATATACAGTAATTATCTTAAGTTTAATATTACAATATAATAATTACGAGACTGGTTTAAGCCACTGAAAGAAGTAATCCATTGTCAAAAATATTTAACATTTTTTATTTTAAAAATATTTTAAAAATTATAAAAAAACAGAATTCGCTCTTGAAAACTTTATTTTTATTTTAAAAGAAATCTTCTCTATTCTATTTCAGTAGGATCAAATATAGAATGTTTTTCTTATTTGTAAACGAATTTATTTAAGCTATATTTAAACAATAAAAGCCGGTTTTCTAGTGTGTATTTAAAATGAAATAATTAATACACTCTAAATCTTTATAATTGATCTCATATAAATTTAATATATAATTTACTAGTGTATCAATAAATTAATGCAACAATACTTTACCAAATATACAAAACACGATCAAAAAACGACTCGTTATTGTTTATTTATGGGGTAGGCAGAAGGAACCCCAGTGGTGAATTGGGGTTCCTTCTGCCTTTCCGCCGAATTTTGGAGGCATTGCGTGTTGCAAGGCGGAGCTCAACGCCGCACTTTGCCTGAACAGCAGAGTGAAGAAATAGAAATATAAATTTAAATAAATACTTAATTTCCTCGAGTAGGGAACCCACAACCAGATGCGTTTACAGTCACACATTGTGCCCCTGCGCCACGACTAGCCTCTACTACTGATCCATTTTTTCCATTTCATTTCATTCCATTCCATTCCATATAGCTATAATAATAATAAAATGTCTGAGTACAACAAAAAAACTTAAATATTTCTGACGATGGAAACCTTAATTATTTATATGTATTTATATGTTTTTTATACAGACTGCGCGTCTACCTCTTCGCCGTAATCGAGATCGTCGTAGGACAGATCGTCTTCTATAACCGCGCCCTCTGGAGTTTCCTTTCCGCCTGGACATGCTAGACATCTGGAAAAGGAATTAATATATATTATTTTATGTATTATATATTTTATTTTTAGGGAACCTGAGGATATGATGTCACTCCGTATTATTAAGAAAACCATTTTTTTTTAATAATTTTTAGCAAAAACTTTTAGGGGATGTAACAAAAAAAATACTAGCGATTTTATTTTCATAAGTAATTCTAAAAACTAATGGTATTTATGTAAAATAGTCTCTGAAAGTTTTATAAGGTTAGTTTAATGATAACAATAATCATAATCATAATCATAATCATAATCATAATTTATTGGTAACATCAATTACAAGTCAAACAATAAACAGAATACACATTTAGGTTATATGCTAATTACACTATATTACATTATTTTATATTAATTCAACTTTTATATTTTATTTAAATAAATTAAATTAATTATTCGAAAAAATTAAATATATAAATTAAAATTGTTGTTCTATCTAATATCTTACAATATTAATTTCTAAAAATTCTTTATAGCTATAAAACGACTTCTCGATTAACCATTTCTTTAATTTGTATTTAAAAACGTTGACACTAGGAGCATTTCTGATATCACAAGGTAGTCTATTATATACCTCTGGACCCATCACTCCAACAGCTTTAGCCATTTTTGATAAAATTCGACTAGTTGAGACTAGACGACTCGGGAAGCGCATACTATAGAGAACTACATCACTCCGTTTAGAAAATTTTTCGTAGTTTGTTATCACATATACCGCGACGCTGTATATTAACAACGATGGTAATGTCAATATACCTAGTTGTGAGAAATAAGGTCGGGCGGAAGTGTCTTGGCCTACTTTAGCGATAATTCGTATCGCTCGTTTTTGAATTCGAAAGAGACGTTCCCAGTCTGCAGCACGACCCCATATGTCTATACCTGTCTCTT
>JAAIXJ010001763.1:0-54624 GCA_013403705.1 Heliconius hermathena | reverse complement strand
TCGTTACTTTCCACATCATTGGTAACACTAACGTGCGAATTATTAATTTGAGAAATGTTATTTTGTATAGTCGCGAGTTCCGTTGGTGTCTTTGTAGTCTCACTTGTATGAATGTCGTTAGAATTATCGTTATTACTCGATTGGTTTACCTCTGATAGTTCTCGGCAGCGCTTTAAAGCGTCCGGATCACCTGACGCAGTTTTTAGGCGAGCTTGTCGAACGGGTCGCTGCAGCGCTTTTTTTTCTAAATTTTTCTTTGATTCCTCGGGGGTAATCGATGATTTTTGATAACACTTTAGCTGAGATATAATGACCATTTGACTATCTATTATTACATTCTGATCATCAATCTTGCTTTCCAGGCTGCTAATCTTTTCAGATAAACCCAACACTGTCTTTTGTAGATCGCGTATTAGATTTTCTAGCACTTTTTGAGACATTTTACTTCTATTTTACAATTTTTTACAATTTTTTATGCACAGACACCCGACGCGTGACGCGTCGTCGTATTATAATATTAAAAAAAGTACTTGAAAAGAAATAATTGTTAGCTTCATTATGAGAATTGACTGGCTTTAAACCAGTTTTTTTAGATATTTTCCGAAGAGTTGGCATTTTTCATTTATAGTCAATATTTCTCGCGAATCGCGAGAACGCCTTGCACTCTGTATATATAGCAACAATAAATAAAAATAAATCAGCTTCACGCTATATCCCGCACACAGCAGGGTAGGTTAAAGACACTCTGTTGCCCACTTTCCGCTGAGTTCTGGAGGTATTGTGTTGTTGAGTGGCGGAACTCCGCGCCGCGCTTTGTCTCGACACCAGAGCGAAAAAATGAATTTTTATTTCATTTATATTTATAAATGTAAATATTTCACTTCATCGAGTGGAGATCGAACCCACAACCCGTCGATTTTGTAGACACACTTTGTTCCCCTGCGCCACGAATGGCCTCAATAGCAACAATGATATAACTTGATATAACAAATATACATAATTTCGATACACCTGTTTGAAATTTAAGACGTAATTAACTTAATATCATATAGAATATTTTATAAAATATTCTATATGATATTATATAGATAATATCATATAGAATATTTTATAGAATATTATATAAAATATAATTTCTTACAATATAAATAAATTTGACAATAATGTGGTCATGGATTGTGTGTTAATATTACAAAAAATCTAATATTGCCATTTTTTATTATTTCATAAATTAAAAATCATAAAAAAAAAGCCTTTGTAAGTAATATATATTTATAGTGAACTTAATATTTCAAAGAGCTAAGTAAAAGGACTATAAAATATAAATATACGTAAAGACAATATATATAATAGACACCTGTGCGACACTCGATATGTTTACGCAAATCTGTATGGTAATTGTGACCTTGCGCCGGCGCAGGTGTGCGTTTGAAAACATCTCGTTTGTAAGATTTAAAGGATGGAAAATCAATTCTTTTTTTAGCTTTATACTGTATATGGAGAGGGAACCTAGTATTAAAAGACTCCGTTCCCCACACGCCTCTCAATTTTCGAGATGGTGCGTGTTGAGTGGCAGAGCTCAACGCCGCAATATGTCTTTAGTTGGATTGAACCCACTACCGTTTACCGATCCGATTTTGAACTAATAATATTATTCCAGCTTATTATATGTACATAAAATAATTGCTACTTTTAATTGACACAAAAATTATATTTTAAAATGTTAATAACTTCTTAAATTTAAACAACAGAGTGCTACCATTAGTATTATTTTAAATAACTAAAGAGAAAAATTATTTTTGTCCCTTAAAATAGATCTCAAAAAAAAATTATGTTTCCAAAACAAATCCCATAGTAAGTATTCTAAATAAGTAGTTTTTTAAATAAGTATAAATCCCATAGGTTTATAAGAACTCAATCTAAAACTAGTAACTTACAAAATCTAACCTAGGCCCGTTGATATCATTCACAAATTATATATCTATGATTGAAAACGGTATCTCAAGATCGATCTCTGACTTGAGAGCGGGTTCAAGAATATTATTGATAAAATATGATTAAGTTCCTAGTATCCTGTTTAAGATTAAGCCGAGTGTGTGCTATTTTAAGTGTTGTTTACCATACGCATATATTTACCTGCTCTCATTAATCCCGTAATACAGGCACTTATCGCCAACGCACTCGCAGCATCCATCATGAAACCATCTGGAATTTTTATTTAAAATTAAATGTGAAATTTAAATATTATTTATTTTGTATTATATTTCATATTTTGGTTTATAAAAAAATAACCTATTAATTTGATGTGTATAAATTACAACACTATATAATATTATTTTTTGCCTTGTTATCAAATGAAAATATGTATTAATAATTAATCATTCATTCCCCCGAGTGGGAATCGAACCTATAACAAGCACGCTTACACGCTTGAGTCACTGCGCCACGACGAGCATTAGTTATTAAATTACAATTATAATACAGTAAAGGCGACAATTTATATTATTATATCAACTACAGATATCTGATTTTTTTTATATCAGCCTCACGCTGTATCCCTCACACAGCAGGGTAGGCAGAGGGAACCTAGTGTTGAGACACTCCGTTCCCCACTTTCTACCGAATTCTGGAGGCATTGCGTGCTGAGTGGCAAAACTCAACGCCGCGTTTAGCCTCGACACCAGAGCGAAGAAATTTAAGTAAATATTTCATCTCCTCGAGTGGAGATCGAACCCGCAACCAGTCGGCTTTACAGTCACACTTCGTCCCGCTGCGCCACGACTGGCCTCAAATATCTGAATTTACTTATTCTTTATTGAGATGTAGGTTTCTTCATTTTCTCACTAGCCTATTGTTATCTATATATACTATCTAGATGTTTGAGAGTAAATACTACTTTCCTCATCATAGTTTATCGTAGTTAATCTATGACCTTTTCTTATGAATTTTGCATAGATAAATATTTTAATTAAAATTTCTAAACTAAACAAACAAGAAAATACATCTAAATACAATATTTTTATTTCTATTATTATAAAAATATGTAGTACCTGAAGCTATTAGAGCCCATAGAACGGCACGAAGCGCGGCACTTGTCGCAGGACATACACTGCGACATGTATGCCACAGTGCAGTTGAAAGTCACCACGTCGCGGCTCACTGGCTCCGATTCTTGTTCGACACTCTCTGTAAAATGTTTATTATTTACTTTCTTCAAATATATTAAGATTTCTTCTTTATGAAAGTATACACACACACAGATTCTCGCTGTATCCCGCATATAGCAGGGTAGGCAGAGGGAACCTATTGTTAAGATACTCCGTTCTCCAATTTTTGACGTTTTTTTTAAGGCACTGCGTGTTGAGTCGCGAAAATTAACGTCGCGCTTTTTGCCTTGGTACCAGAGCGACAAAAAGGTAATATAATAATTCATTGCGTCGCGTTACAGTTTTAATAATAATAGGAATGGTAGGTTGTGGCGAAGTGTTTGGGAATGGGTACCCCACATATTAAGCATCCAGAGAAGGCCAGCAGTGTTGGTGGCTACAAAATAAAGGAAGGAAGTGGTTAATCTTATCGTGATGATGACCCCGGTTTACACCCTTCGATACCCTCGGCTGAGAAGGCATTACGCGGGGAAAAGTTTACTGTAAGAAGATGCACCATCAGCAAAATGTATAATTTGAGATAATGCATGTGAACATGTCCCCGCTCAACCCTACCAAAAGTGAGTTCTTTCTATATCGAAAATTGTTAAAGATATGTAGTAATTATTATAAGTATCCATTGGTTTAAATAAGTTATAAAGAGGCAGGATCTAGGTTTAATGTTCAAGAAATATATATTCACTATTAACTTGCCTTTGGAAATGTGAATCAAAAAATTAATAATCAAAATAGCTGAAATTCAGACAACAAAATGTGAGAACTTCAAAAGGCTATACACAACAAAATACAAATAACAGACTTTATAACATTTTATTATATTCAACAACAATGAAGACATTGAAGGATCAAAGCAACTTTCCTGTTAAAGATAACATATAAGCTGAGTTAGGAATAAGTCATCAAAAGAATAACTGCTACAAATATATGGAAATAGAAACAGGTAAAACATTCCATTGATGACTCATTGAAATAAGATCTCATCTCAATGGGGAGTCTTTTGTTTTTAAAGTAGAGGTCTAAAGAACAGGTGTTTTTAACTATGATTTATGACCTTAAGTTTTAAAATACAAATCATTTCTAAAAAAAGGTTTTTTATACATAATATTATTGAGGCCAGTGGTGGCGCAGTTGCACGAGGTGAAACTGTAAAACCGACTGGTTGTGGGTTCGATCCCCACTCGAGGAGATGAAATATTTACTTAAATTTATATTTCCATTTCTTCGCTCTGGTGTCGAGGTTAAGCGCGGCGTTGAGTTCTGCCACTCAACACGCAATGCCTCCAGAAATCGGCAGAAAGTGGGGAACGGAGTGTCTTAACACTAGGTTCCCTCTGCCTACCCTGCTGTGTGCGGGATACAGCGTGAAGCTGATATACATAATATTATAGCTTATCGTTTTATCTTATACTAGCGGCCAACTCGTGGCTTCGCTCGCATACCACCTATAATAATTTTATGCTACATTTGGCAAGAGATTGAACACTTTATACATTCAACCATTTTTCATAATTCTGAGAAAGTGCAATGTGGCTGAGAGGAAGTTATCAGCGGCACGGGCGCTTCCCGCGGGATTTAAATTATATTAATTTTTCTTTTACATTTTCTATTATACATTGTCTCGAAATGTATACGTCCAAATTACATACTATAAAAACCAAAGCTTGTCTTCATAAAATTTCCTTGATGATAGAATGACTTTCGCTCGTGAGTTTCAATATTTTTGTGAAATAAAAAAAAAACATTAAAATATCACCTTGCAATTTTTTATTATTTTTAGTCACTAAATGCGACACTACATGTTGAGTGGCAGAACTCAATGTAGCATTGGCGAAATGAAAATAATTCAATTTTTGTTCATAATTTTTTTACTTCATATACCATGATATGACCATGATAGGCAGAGGGAACCTAGTGTTAAGGCACTTCATTCTCCACTTTTCCAAATTTTCGAGGCATTGCGTGTTGAGTGGCACCTTTGTCTGAACTCAAAGCCACAATTTTTGTCTTGCAACCAGAACAAAATAAAAAATAACTAAATAATAATTCATTACGCCAAATGGGAATCAAAGCTACAAGCATTGTTATAGTCAGTTTTCCCCCTGCTCCATGACAGCCTCAATTATCCCTTAATTGGGGCTTGAATCCACATTCATCACCATTACATAGCAGTCAGATACTAATGTTGTAGCACTGCGCAACAATGACAAATATTTCTAAATAACTAAAATTATAATCAGGGTATGTTTTCAAATTAATTTGAGAATAGAGGCCAAATTGAAATTTATTATAATATGAAAAAGTTATATTTTTTTAATCTTGAATCATGCACATTTTATAAATCTGTACATGTGATAAGACTATAAAAAAAGTCTGTACATTAAATATAATACAAACAAAAAAAATATTTTTAAGGGGTATTTATAAAAGTATCAGAAACGAAAAAATTGATTTTTGTAATTTTTGTTTGTTTTTTAAGTACTACTGTATGGATTTTTTTTTGTTTTATAGCTATCCCCAGCAATAAAACTGCTATAACGACATGAAACACCTGATGTATAACAATTCTTTATACATAATCAATGAAACCCCAGACTACCTAAAATTAGATACAATATAGCATCTTAGGTAAAGTTATGAGCACTTTCAAAAGTCTATTTAAATAAAGAATATTTTGAATGTCAATAACTGTTATGTATAACTTCATGCCAACAAAGTTGCAAACCGCAACAGTATTTAACAAAATGGTATTAATTACTCACGTAAATGATAGACTAGCTGTCTTTCTGGAGTAGGTCTATAGGCAGACAGATCAATGTCAACTGGGTATGTGATGGACAGCCACCTTTGCTGGGGATCAGGATCACTTGTTAAAGCTGTGAAAAGTCCAGGAACATTGTCTGTCAGCTCTTCCACATATGAAGACTTAGATAATTCAGTTTGTGTGTCGTTTGGTTTAGGACACATGTCTGAAAAAGGAAACATTAAATTTAATATTTTTTTGGATAATTTAAATTGATTTATGAATATAGTTTCAATACTTACCAACACAACTACAACATTCACTATATAAATAACTAAGACAGTTAAAACAGTCCTTACAGCAGGAACAATCCTTTAAATCACATTTACAAGATTGTGTTAACATACACTTGGAAACAACACTGGCACAAATAGCTTCATTACAAGCATAAACTATAGATGCAGCACACAAAATTGCTAATACAAAGGTAATTTTTCCAGACATTTTAAATAAATTTTTATGTCTCTTAAAGATAAATTATATCCGGAATTTCAATAGTTTCTTTAACATAAAACGATGTTTAAGCACTAATGTACATTTTCTTGTTGTTGTTTATATCTTAATCATATCCATTTATCGAGCACGATTTTTAAATACTTAATTATTAAATCTTTATTGATACCACGATGTTTTAAGTAGTAGAATATAAAAATTACAAGATAAAACACTCAGGCGCAGCGCTTAATTAAGAATGTTTTTATTTTTACTTTTAGCTGTAGAATGTAGATTCTATAACAATGTTACCAGTACTCAAATATCGTAACTTAAAAATAAATAATTGAGAATTTTAATTACGAATAGATATTTTTTTATGTACTCCTAATCACGATTTTCAAATTTAACATAATATTATATTATTATTATTATTATAAATATTATATAAATATATTTGACTCGTTATATAATTAACAAAATGAGACACAAAAAACCATCTATATTATCTATATTTATTGTTTGTAACAATTTGTTGTTGCAGTGCGCTTTTATAATTTGATTATATTATGAATAACTCCAATAACGTGTTAATTCTTAGTTTTTATATTATCAATAAAGCCTAAATCGCTTATTATTTCATAATCTTCCTTCAAAAATGACATGACTAAACTATGCCAGGGCTACCAACCGTTATGTATCCCAGGACATATCCTGCTATTTGGGATATCCTAGATTGTCTTGGAGTTTTCAAGCATTCTGTCAAGGACTTATGTTTTAAAATTTAACTTAAATATGAACTGTAAGATTGTTAACTGAACCACAAAAGTAAAGTAAAGAAATGCAATAAAAATAAATAAAACCCTGCTGTATGCGGGATACAGCGTGAAGCTGATTATTAAAATAATAATAAAAATTAGACTAAGAATTTATTCTATTCTAAGTACCACTTAGATTTCATAATTTTATGATTAGAAATATTCTTACATTTGATTTATTCATTTAGTAAATGTTAAGTTAAGCCAGCGTTACCAGGTGCCCCGATTTTGGCAGGACGTTGCGATTTTTAGTCCCAAAATTAAATGTCCCGACAAGCATTTTTGAAAAATCTTTTTTGTTACATTAATATTTTAATTATTTTACTAATAATTTCATAGAAATACAAATAAGTATATTCGTAAGTTATGCATAATTATTCTGAAGAATTAATAATTTAAAAATTTTATAATAAACTGCTTTACGTATGGTAAACCAAAACAATATCGTTTAAGCATAGTGACGTTTTTCTATTAAATAACATTTTATATTGATATCTATCACCATTAGAAGCTTTATTTAAAACTTTAATAAATGGTTAAATAATAAATTAACGTAGCGGGATTTGAACTTTAAAAATTAGTACTCTACTTTGCCAAACGATAATTCTAAGTAACTATTTTTGGGTAGCGGAAATTTGTCGTCGGTATTTCTATTTCTCCTGGACTTAATCCTGGATAAAGCTTCTAATGGTGATAGATATCAATATAAAATGTTATTTAATAGAAAAACGTCACTATGCTTAAACGATATTGTTTTGGTTTACCATACGTAGGGCAGTTTATTATAAAATTTTTAAATTATTAATTCTTCAGAATAATTATGCATAACTTACGAATATACTTATTTGTATTTAAAAGTTTGGATATGGTGGCCCTAAACTATTTATACAACTGATTTTATCATACTTTATTTATTTTCTACTGATAATTATGTTATTGATTTTTGTAATCCAGAAGGAAAATATCTAAATGTAGATTGTGATCAATTCAATCAAGTTTATAATAAACATACTCCACAACGCAACATTGCTTATAGAATGTAAAATGAGCGCCTAAGAATTGAATTTATTTTATTTATGTAAATGATATTTTTGTTAGTAGGTGCATTATATTTTTATTCTCATCACTTCCTCTTGTTTCAATAAATAATGTATGCTTGCAGCGCACTTAAAACTTCTAAAATGAAAATTATTAAAATCATACGGTGGCATTTTCGATTTTCATTAAAAATATCAAAAAAATATTATTGAGGACATTTAACAAAGTAAAAGAACCAGAAACAATGATATTTAAAAATTTTGTCTGTTGGTTTTTCTGTTTGTCGACGCTTATTCCCGACTGCTAAGGAAAGGTTATGTTTTCTCAGAACTCAGAAGAAACGACTTGACCGATTTAAGGAGCGAAGACAAAGAAAGAAAATCGGTTTAATTGTTTTTATTTACTTTTTATTGTAACATTGGTCAAGTACGAATGGTCTAATGATTAAAAGTTATTTAAGGTCAGTTGACCTTTATAAGGATTTCTTTATATCCTCATAGAGAAACGATAGTTTTTTTGGGCACTCTTAATTTTTTCAAAAATAAATTTGATCAAAATTCATTTATTTATTTTAAGACTAGCGGCCGGAATTTGTGAATTATTTGTTTAATAAATAATGGTTTTCCTCATACATTATTTATTAAAATCCTGTTTTAATAAATAATTTATGCTAGCAGCGCACTTAAGATTTCTAAAGTGAAAATTATTAAAGCCATGGGGTGGCATTTTCATTAAAATTATTAAAAATTATTATTGGGGGCATTTGACAAAGTAATAGAACCAGAAATATATTTAAAAATTTTGTCTGTTTGTTGGTTTTTCTGTTTGTTGACTTATCTCAGAAACGACTTAACCGATTAAAGGAGCGAAGACGCGATCGCGGTGCGGAAGCGGTAAAATCAGTTTAATTCTTTTTATTTACTTTTTATCGTAACATTCGTCATGTATGAATGGTGTAATGATTAAATAACTGATTTATTATAAGAGTTTAGAATTTGATCAAAATACATTTATTTTAAGATAAAAATTAAAATATATAATATCTTATATTATAATAACGTATAATATATTAGGAGCTTGAATAAGTTGCTGCTGTTTTTTGAAAGATGGCGTTGCGGCACTCTGTGCAATTTTGTACGGTAACGAATCACCAAAGTAGTACTGTATGTAACCTCAAATTATAGTAGAATAGTGTTTACTACAGTGTCAACTACATATTTATTTTCCCTTTGTGAAAATGTGTACTTTTGTGCCAAATAAAGTGTTTTTGCGGGGAATTTTATTGCACTGCTTTATTCAGAAAAAATCTGCAGCAGAAGCACACAGAATTCTCGTTGAGACAATGCTTTGTCGAATACAACGTGCAGAGACTGGTTTAGGCGCTTCAAAAGTAATGATTTTGACCTTGAAGACAAAGAGCGTTCTGGAGCACCGACAAAATTTGAAGACAGAATTGGAGGCATTGCTTGAAGAAGATCCATGTCAGACGTTAGTAGAGCTCGGGAAAACGTTACAAGTAGATGCGTCAACAGTTTCAAAACGTTTAAAAGCGTTAGGAATGATCCAAAAGCAAGGGCATTGGGTGCCGTATGAGTTGAAGCCGAGAGACGTAGAACGACGTTTTCTCATGTGTGAATTGTTGCTTCAACGGCAAAAGAGAAAAGGTTTTCTGCACCGTATCGTCACTGGGGATGAAAAGTGGATTCACTACGACAATCCAAAGCGAAAAAAATCGTGGGGCATGCCGGGTCACGCATCAACATCGTCGCCAAAACCAAATATCCATGGTTCTAAGCTTCTTCTCTGCATTTGGTGGGATCAGCAGGGCGTAATTTATTATGAGCTGCTTAAACCTAATGAGACTATCACGGGAGCTCGTTATCGACTTCAGTTGATGCGTTTGAGTCGCGTTCTGAAAGAAAAGCGGACACTATACGAGCAGAAACACGACAAAGTGATTTTATTACATGATAATGCTCGACCACATGTGGCAAATCCAGTCAAAACTTACCTGGAAACACACTTCAATGGGAAGTTCTACCCCACCCGCCGTATTCACCGGACATAGCCCCCTCCGATTACCACTTGTTTCGGTCGATGGCGCACGGTTTAAGCGAGCAGCGCTTCCATTCTTTTGAAGAAGCCGAAAAATGGCTTGATTTCTGGATTGCCTCGAAAGATGAGTCGTTTTTTCGACGGGGGATTCAATTGCTACCAGAGAGATGGGAGAAAGTGGTCTCTAATGATGGACAATACTTTGAGTAATGTCATTGTAAGCATTATATTTTAAATTAATTTTTTTTAAAAAAAAAAAAAAAAAAACAGCGAGAACTTATTCAATGTCCTAATAGAATAGATCATATGATATTTGTACATATTTACTTAATTAAATAGTTTATTTGTTTTAAAATGTTAATTTAAATGAATATCAGTATTTAGAGAAGAGATTCAGCAAAACCTCAATATCATGATTTCATTATTTTACTTGAAAAACAAGGGTGATTTCATTTTTACATATTTTTCTGTATGTATGTACTTAATATGATTAAAATGATAATTTTACAGATAAATAGTTAGAATAAACATTGATTTTAAAATTGACCTTCTATTGCATGCTATTTTTCTTTAAAACATAACGCAGACCGCCCATTTTATCATTAGTTCTCATAGTCAACTGTAACCGGAATAATATATTTAAAATGATGGCAACCCCTGTTTGCGGCAGTTATTTTGCAAGCAACCACATGGTATAGTGTTGAGAAAAAAATAACCCTTATTTGATATATAATTCACTAAAAAACACATGAGTGCAAATTATCAACATTAAACTAAGTGACCTCTTTTGCCCACGGTTGCCTAAACCAGGCAACTCTGGGCTTGCGGCAGACTGAGAGGTGGCAACCAATGTTTTTCCAATTTCTTATGGGATTTTCTTTCAAATGGCGTTGGATTCACATAAAAAAATGTGAGTGCAATTTTTCAATAAACGCATTACCATAAATTTAATTAAAGGCGACTCGATTCTTCTAGACAACCCTAGTGTAATCTATTCTACTATCATCTATCATTCTTAAAAACAGGTTTCTTTAAAAAAACAGATACCCGCAGATTTATGCACTGGGATCACGACCTAAAATAAAATGTCTATGGGTTCGATTCTTATTCATATTCAGTAGTCTTCTCTTCATCAATTTGAAGACCAAAACATTACAAAATTACTTATACAATACCTTAGTTTGTATTGTTTCAAATACCTAAAGTATTAATCAAAGATTTATTGATTATACGAATATTTATGAAAACAACATAATTGATGATTTAACTTATCGTGGAGATAAAACTCTCACCGGGCGTACTTAATTAACTATATAATAATATGTTGTTTATAATATTTTAAATTATTATCTAATTGAAAAGTCTCGAGAATGGTAAGTATTATGAATTATTTTTTAAAAAATTAAATTATCTTCACGCTGTATCCCGCACACAGCAGGGTAGACAGAGGGAACCTAGTGTTAAGACACTCCGTTCCCCACTTTCTGCCGAATTCTGGAGGCATTGCGTGTTGGGTGGCAGAACTCAACGCCGCGCTTAAATTTAAGTAAAATGTAAGTAATGAATTATTTTTGTATCAATTATTAAATACTAGATATGATATTAATACTTAAACTACTATATTCACCTTTGTACACGATTTTTCTTTTTCGTGTTTGTCTATTATGTATTTTAGTACAATAAAGAATATTATATATATTTTAATTTATTGTATAACGAATAATTTTGTTCTATAAATATATCAAAAATATTTTTCAGTTAATACTTTCAGTTCTGCTAGGACTCCTAGCTCCTGCAACTCTTCTTAGCGCATACAAAAACCCTTATTATGCACCGGGACGATCAGTAAATGTGCATCTTTTTGAATGGAAATGGGATGATATAGCTGTGGAGTGCGAAAGATTCTTGGGACCTAGAGGATACGGAGGAATTCAGGTGAGTAAAAGACGTATTCTTAAGAAAATAACTTGACAGTATTTTTTTGTCATCTGATATTTATTCTCAGAAACTTTATATAATACATAATTTTATAAAAAAAAACAAATTATAATTACTAGTATAAAGTTGAGGCAAGTCGTGGCGCAGGCGTGTAACTGTAAGCGCGATATGTTGCGGATTCGATTTCTCGCTCTGGTAACGAGGCAAAACGGTGAGTTTCGTCACTCAACACACAATGCCTCCAGAATTCGGCGGGAATTAGGCAACGGTAGTGTCTTAAAGGGAATCTTTAAATTAGCTTAAATGTGTTAACACTAGCTTAATATTGGGTTTAGTTTAATACTAGTAGTAGTGAAAGTTGCTTAATAGTGCAAGTGCATATATAAGTTCATACATCTCACATATATATTTTTCTAAAAAAATGTACCGCTTACCTAATGATATCTATAGATAAAACCTTAACTTAAGGTATATTTTCTTCTGGTGTTCTCCTATATTGTTACTGATGCTGATGAATAGTTATGAAAAATAAGTTAGATGGCATTTCTTTATCTTTTGTACTACGGTAAATCAATTTCAAGATCTATACTTGATTAGTAAATATTCAATAAAACTTAAAGCTATATCAATAGAGGAAATATCAAAATATGAATAGATTGTATTTCTCAGATATCGCCTCCAAACGAGAACGTTGTTCTACGGACGTACAACCGGCCATGGTGGGAACGTTACCAACCCATGTCCTACCATTTGGTAACGCGGTCTGGCAATGAAAGACAGTTTGCTGATATGGTGCGTCGCTGTAACGCCGCCGGTGTTAGGTTAGTCTTTGTTGTTTAAATTTGAGATTTTGTAAATAACTTTTTTTCGCTTGCTAATATAATTTACTTTCTTTTATATTAAAAATGTATGGAAAACATTATTTAGCTATTGCTTCTTAGACTTTAAATAGTTCCTTCCGTATTGATTTATTTGATAATTAATTATAATTTTTAACAGGATATATGTTGATGCAGTCATTAACCATATGACTGGTGAACCTCCCGAAAATACAGGAACAGCTGGCAACACTGCTATATTTAGAGAGTGGTACTATCCAGCAGTTCCATTCAGACGAGAGCACTTTAACTGGCCCCCTTGTGTAATTGACGGTTCTGACTATGTCAACAATGCTTGGAGAGTAAGATTTATATATTTAAAATGCATAGTAAAAAATAAATAACATATCCGATTCTAACATTAAAATTTTGCAGGTACGCAATTGTGAACTTGTTGGATTGAAAGATCTGGATCAAAGTAATGAACACGTTAGACGAATGATAGTCAATTTTATGAACGAATTAATTGATTTGGGAGTAGCTGGATTTAGGTATTAGACAAATTATTATATTTACAATAGCAAATCTGTATCGATCGATCGATTTAGATATCTTTATATTAAGCTTAATCTTCTTCTAATCTTTAATATAGAATTGACGCTGCTAAACACATGTGGCCAGAAGACTTAAGAATTATCTACGATAGATTGCACAACTTAAATATCGCACACGGCTTTCCACCAAATGCCCGTCCATATATCTATCAAGAAGTCATCGACTATGGTGGTGAAGCTATCAGCCGAGATGAATACACACCAATAGGGGCAGTCACGGAATTTAAGTCTGGATTGGAATTAAGTAATGCTTTTAGAGGAAACAATGCACTTAGATGGTTATCATCATGGGGTCCTCAATGGGGATTGCTTGCTTCTGGCGATGCCCTCACATTTATTGACAATCATGATAACGAAAGAGGCCATGGAGGTGGAGGAGGCATTCTGACGTACAAGGAACCAAAACCCTATAAAGGTGCTATAGCTTTCCTTTTAGCTCATCCTTACGGCGAGCCACAAATTATGAGCAGTTTTCAATTCTGGGACTCTGAAATAGGACCTCCTATGGACAATAATCAAAATATTATTTCGCCACCAATTAACTCTGTGAGTAAAATATACTTTGTAAGTATATAAAAGCGTAGGCTTCAATCCTATATTTAAATTTAAATACGAGATTTGATAAATGCCTCCAGAATTCGGCAGAAAGTGGGGAACGGAGTGTCTTAACACTAGGTTTCTTCTGCTTACCCTCCTGTGTGTGGCATTATGTTTTTAATCAATTTAGTTACTTCCTAAACTTAATTAGTCTTATGAATCGTCAGTTATATTTATACTTAAATATTAAAAAATACTCTTTGTAGGATGGTTCCTGTGGTAATGGTTGGGTGTGTCAGCATCGATGGCGTCAAATATACGCGATGATTGGGTTTAGGAACGCGGCTGGTAACGCCGACGTTACCAACTGGTGGGACAACGGCAATAATCAAATTGCGTTCTGTCGTGGAAATAATGCTTTTATTGCCTTCAATAATGAATATTGGGATCTAAACCAGAATTTACAGGTATGCTAATTTTGTTTTATATCGATACTACATATCTAGCTTGGTTCTTTCTTTAACTTTGTAAATTAGGTTCTCATTGAAAAGCTCACAAGGATATCACCTCTTTGAATTATATAAAAAAATAAAATCAAAACATTTTTTTTAATGTAATCAAATTTTCACTTATGGCATAAATCATATTTCATAGAGCATACTCTTATGTACAGAATACAGTACGGTCAACGAGTCGTGGCCGCCATGAAATTAAATTTTCTGAACTTGTGTGTGAGAGAACATAATGAAAAGTAAGAAAAATATTAAATCTACGGTCAATATTAGGGCGCCCACGATCGTGTCGGCGATAACGATCATTCCGACCGTTCTGTAAATATTATATTATAGTAAGTTATAAAGTATGCTGTTGTTACTTCTAAAGCTCTAGTTACTACGAATAATACATTTATTTCATTAAAAAATATACAGCAATAAGACGTGGGTGGACATAATCGATTGCGACTGGTTTCGGGTACACGAATAACTAGTTTTCAAAACTGCTTATTTTTGTAACTAGTTACAAAGCATTTACTTACGCTTACTTTAATAGTTATGATTACAGAAAACGTCAAATGATTTCTATTATCATAACGGCAAAAAGTATTATGTTTACGAAAATGCTTTAGATTATATTGCCTTTGATACTAATATGAAACGTATCCTAGAATTTTAATATTTGAAAAATATTAACGTTTTTTTTTTTTCAAAAATATGTAAACATGGGTGCAACGATATTTTTAAACTTCAAAGCAAGTTGCATACAAATTCGACTATTGCTGTCTTTCTTTTCTTTCGGAAAACAGTAGGATAGAGCGAGATGCGACTATGTTAGAATCGATGTAACTGACATTACTATTTTATAACATAATGTATTTAAAATAAGTTACAGTTGTACTGCAACTACTTTTGACAAATATGTTACTACTTACTAAAGTTGGGCGTTATAATAAACAGCAGATAATATAATTCATTATAAATTTCTAATGTTCTAATCATTATTTATTTTCAACACTGACTGTTATATAAATAACAGTCAAAATATTCATTATCTGCTATAAAATGGCGTGTGGCGCCTCGGTTCGGTAATGATCGTAAATATTTAGTAGTTATTCGGCCTACATCGAGTTCAGCCGAGGTCAAATAAAATAATGATGGTGAACTTCACATCGTATAACCTCACACAAATATGAGCTTTAACTCAATGGCAGAAAGGCCAAACATTACTTACATTAAAATATAGCTAATAACGAAAATTATATTTTTTTCGTTGATATTAGTCTGAACTTCGTTTATTTTGTCATTGTATTATATTTACGTTGAAAATAATATAATATATATTACAATAGCTTAAAATAACAGTTAAAAAAATAAAATATAATGAATAATACATTATCAAAATATAACAATAACGCCCAACACTACTGCTTACTGTCATGAAACTGCATATGTGAAATAATCGTTATGTTTGTCCCCGACACTAGTTATGCGATTATTCGACTCGTAAGCAGTTTCTGAAACCGATTACGTTAAATAATGCTCATATCTAATAGCAATAACGCCCCGCCTTATATATAGAAGTCTTTAATAGAGTTACTATTTATACAATGTTAAATATGTGGGCCGATCCCGGCGGCACTGCAATGCCGGGCCGACCCGCGACAGGAGTGGAGCGAGCCCCGAACATCCCGTCAGCTTACAAAAATCAGTTTAATATACTGGTCCCGCGGTGCGGAAACTTTCAGATATTAAGCTGAAAAGAACAGATATTTTAGAAAAAAGAGACTTCCCTCGGATGAGGGTATAAAATGACTAGAAGCCTAATATAGCTGTAGTATTGATATAAAATAGCAATCTTTTGACGACTATTGCACACATATCACTAATAATATAACTATAATATTGATATAAAATAGAGCAGTCTCTTGACGACTATTGCACAAACATTACTAAATATATATCTATTGCACTAATATAACTAAATAATACTGACAAATAGATTAATACTAAATTCACTAATAATACTGATAATGGTACTGAATTCACTGTGGTGCTGGAACTTCCGCCTCCCCGTATTGGCGGATACCACTGACGTGCTCGACATATATATCACGCGACCAGCGGATGGTGTCGCTGACCATGAACCTTCTCATCATCCTGGCGTAGTACTTGTTAATGCCCAGAATGTCCATGGTTTTTTCATTGCGGCNACTATTTAGTATATTATAGTTAAAACAATACATTTTAATTGCCTTTTGGCAATTAATATTTAGAAATAATAAATTTAGAAAAAAAATCATTCCAATATTTTCAGACTTGCTTACCCCCTGGAACATATTGCGACGTAATATCTGGGGACAAAGTGAACAACACCTGCCGCGGCAAGTCAGTAACAGTCGGTAGTGATGGACGCGCGCAAATTAGTGTGGGGGCAAACGAATATGATATGATGTTGGCTATACACATAGGACCAGAGGTAATTTTATATAAGAATAACTTGAGGCCACGCGTTGCGCCGGGGCACAAAGTGTGACCTATGAAATCGACTGGTTGTGGGTTCGATCCCCACTCGAGGAAATGTAATATTTATTTACATTTACATTTTCGTTTTATCGCTCTGGTGTCAAGGCAAAGCGCGGCGTTGAGTTCCGCCACTCAACACGCAATATCTCCTGAATTCGAAAGAAAGTGGGGAACGGAGTGTCTTAACACTAGGCTCCCTCTGCCTACCCTGCTGTGTGCGGGATACAACTTGAAGCTGATTTTACTATTTTTTACCTGCGGCTTCGCTTGCGTCGAATTGAAATTACTAAGAATTGTGTATATGTCCGGTATAGAGGTAAAGCGCGATGTTGAGTTCCGCCACTCAACACGCAATGCCTCCAGAAGTCTGTGGAAAGTGGGAAACGAAGTGTCTTAAGACTAGTCTTAAGACACTAGGGAACCTAGGTTCCCTCTGCCTACCCTGCTGTATCCGGGATAGAGCGTGAAGCTGATTTGTATTTGATTTATGTATGTGACTTAAAAATTTCTCTTTGTCTCTATTTTTATATTTTATATATAATAACTCTCTTTTACGTTTCAGAGTCGTCTTTGAACAAACTATGACAAGCAGATTTCAAATGATGGACAATTCATATTACTTTTATTAAATAAAAAACATAAAAAGTTTGCTTTTATTACGACTAAAGTACGTAGGTACTGAGTAAACTGTTTCGTGCGATTTTGTTTTTAAATTATATGCATCTTGTATCATTAAGAGTTTTCATAGTGAACTTTATCGTTATCGTACGTTATCTGTATTTTTACATGGAAGTTTTAATTCCTTCTATTGAAATATGTAAAATTTTATAATTCAGTAAATAATCTGCAACAGTTTTTAAGGAAAATTGTTTTATTACCATGTAATGTTAAGAAAAACTACACCTACTCTCTCTGAATTCCTAAAGAACTGAAGATGCACAAAAATTGTGTTACTAGTTATTGCAAAGCATCATTGATTTTAATGTAAAGTCTAAATCAGATAAAGAGATGCGGCCACTCGTGGCGCCGGTGGACAAGGATTTGACTGTAAACGCGACTGGTTGTGGGTTCGATTCCCATGGAGGAAATGAAATATTTATTATTTTCATTTCTTCCCTCTAGTGCCAAGACAAAGTGTCCACTACTCAACATATAGTGCCTTCAGATTTCGGCGGAAAATGTAAAACGAAGTGTCTTAAAACTCCTTCCCCGTCTCTAGTTATGCGGTTTTAAGCAAAAAAAAAAGATAATAAGATAAGAGATTGTTTGCCAGCGTCACCGTCACATTTTGTGGTTAAGTTTCTCGATCAGCATAGTTAAGTAATGGTAATTAGTAACATCGATAAAAACAAGGATATCACAAGTAGGTACACAAAATATTTAGTTTAATATCTAATGAACAATAAATTATCACGAAATATAACCAAACGTAATAAGGACTCTATAAAATATAACCAAAAAATCAAGGGCTCTATATTTTGACTAAAATTGATTATATAGACTACAGAATTTGTGAAATAAATAACAACAAACCAGTGATGTGACCGGTTTGCTTCGTACGTGACACACCCGCGCCAATCTCCAGTCGGCGAGATGGCGTTACGCTCTACACTCCTGCGTTTTGGTATGTTATTATTAATTTAATTAATATAACTATAATATTTCTTAATATTAATATAAAATAAATTATTATTAACAAAATGAAACTGATGTATGTAAAATAGTTGATACAATTAAGACACTTGGTCGGTCTCCTTGTTGGTATTTATGCTAAGGATATCAACATAGGAAACTTATCGACTTACTTAAATCTTACTTACGTTTTAACTTATCATAAATTCGTACGAATTCTACAGGAATATGGGAAAATAACAAAAGCATTGCTGATTACTTATCTCCTGTAAATAATATAGCACAGCCTTGAGTATTCTGAATGAGTGTAAATTGCATTAGATAAATCACTGTAAATATTTATAGTACTAGTGGTTGTTAATTGCAGCACGTGATGTGTTTAAATAATTTGTAGGTATATGTAGACTATTGTTTAACAATGTCAAAAGAAAAAGCCTTGTTTTAGTAATCCATAAATTGTGTAAATAGGAAAACAATTGAGGCCAGTCGGGGCGCAAGAACACAAGTGTGTAAATACGACTGGTTGTGGATTCGATCCCCAATCGAGGAAATGAAATATAATTTAAATTTTCATTTCTTCGCTCTGGTCTCGAGGCAAGGCGCAGAGTTCAGTTTCGCCATTCAATACACAATGTCTCCAACATTCGGCGGAAAGTGGGAAACGGAGTGTCTTAACATTAGGTTCCTTCTGCCTACACTGCTGTGTGCGGAATGTAGCGTGAAGCTTAGAAAAAATGCAAAAATACGTCTCTGTACCTTCTAAAAGATTGCTCAAGTTTTGGATGTTATTTATACACTGTAGAACCAGTTTTAATATTCGAATCGTGTGTGTTATTTAAATGACAAGCCTTAAATCCGCGATTTTACAAGCTTTTTTGCTTTATTTTGATTTTGTATTTGATATGCTATTTCGATATGATGCTGTTTTCAAATTAATGTTTTAATAGGTAAATACAGTGTCTGGTCACTCTATATCTGGTACAGATATTATTGTATTGGATCTGCTTACTATTAAATATTTCGAAACTAGCATATTTAATACTTTAAGTATAATTATTAAGTAAAGAGTTTCAATCTGCAACTTTAGAATAGAATGTATTTATTAGATACAATGGGGACACTGGTAACATAATGATAATGATTTTTAATAAAAACTTTAAATTATGTCGTAAAAAATAAATAAAAAATAGTATTTATGTTTTGATTCACAGCGTCCAGTGGACAAGGAACACGTCAATTTCACGAGTTAAAAAAGAATGAACGGCTTGGTGTGTCCAAGTTACGTGAAGTTTTAGAAGATAGACTACAAGACATAAAGCGAGCTAAAACGTGGAAGCACGAAAGGGTCATCACGTCGCCTCAGGACACAAATGTATGAAATGGATTTTTTAAATATTGTTATAATAAATAAAAAAATTAAACCAGCTTCACGCTGTATCCCGCACACAGCAGGGTAGGCAGAGGGAACCTAGTGTTGCCGAATTTTGGTGGCATTGCGTGTTGAGTGGCGGAATTCAACGCCGCGCTTTGCCTTAAAATATTTAAGCCTTAAATTTGCGGAAACCAGAGCGAAGAAAGGAAATTATTTTGAATACATGTTTCCTTCCCTCTAGTGAGGATCGAACTCCCAACCATTTGCGTTTACAAACTGGCCTCAATTTTTATACACTTTTATTGTTAGGTATGTTTACCTATAATGTAAAAAAAAATCTCAAATTTACTTCAAGGAAAATAAGTAAACCGGAATTGTACCGACATAATATTGTGATTACGTTGAACTGAAATTATATTGAAATACGAGTTGTTATTTGCAGAATAATAATAGGTTTTAAGAGATCATACATTTTTTTAATTTTATGTTTATTAACAGCCTGTCTCGTGGCAAACCTTACAGCGTGAGGAGCCTTCTAAATGCTTAATATGTTTTAGGTCAGGGTGCAAGGTGGAGAGGGAAATTTCTTAAATTTTTGCGCAAATAATTACTTGGGACTGGCCGTAAGTATATTTTTATAAATTATATCTGTTATCTATATAATAAAGCAAATAATTTTATAAAAATAAATCAGGTAGGCAGAGGGAACCTAGTGTTAAGACACTCCGTTCCCCACTTTCTGCCGAATTCTTGAGGCATTGTGTGTTGAGTGTTAAGTGACAGCTTTGCCTCGACACCAGAGCGAACAAATGAAAATATAATTTTAAGTAAATATTTCATCTCCTCGAGTGGGGATCGAACCCACAACCAGTCGATTTTACAGTTACACTTTGTGCCCCTGCGCCACGACTGGCCTAATAATATATACAAATAGTTAAAATTATTTATATATATTATTAGGCCAGTCTAGACCTAATTTTATATATAAATATATTTTAAAATATTTTGTTTTATCAATGACTACCAGATAACACTTATACCTAATAATATCCTCAAATATTAAGTTTGTATTTCTAAAGATGTCAGTCACTATGATTTGCTTCAAATTATGGCACTTTGTCTCGTTAAAAGTGCAAAATGAGCAAAATAAAATTATTTATGTTCATAATTATTTACAGAATCACCCAGAAGTCGTAGAGGCCGCTAGAGAAGGGCTAAGCAAGTATGGAGCGGGACTTAGTTCCGTTCGTTTCATTTGTGGGACTCAAGTTATACACAAGGTGCGTTTATGTATGTGCTAGAACAGTTATTTGTAAATAGGTACAAAACAATGTATACTGAAGAAATTCAGCAGAAATAAGATTTTTTTTTATTTCACGCAGGGTAGGCAGAGGGAACCTTGAGAAACTAGTGTTAAGAGATGTCGTCCCTATTAAAACATTTCCTGTGTTAAGTTGCAGAAATTCACGAGCAACGCCGCGTTTTCCCCTATTACTCGTTACCAGAGCGAGGAAATGAAAATATTAAATAAGATAATCTTTTTTTAAACATTTTTAAAGTGTTATTCCACAACTAATGAAGAAAATACTTATTTAGAGAACGTATAGAAATTTGAACGTAGCGGGACTCGAACCCGCGTCTCCTGGAAACTGACCAACCATTTCAACGTAGCTCGATGAGAACGTATGGCTTAGTCTGGTCGGTTTCCAGGAGGCGCGGGTTCGAGTCCCGCTACGTTCAAACTTTTATACGTTTTCTAAATAAGTAAGATAATCTTTATTTTCGCTAAATGACATTTAAAACAAAACGAACGCCATATTACAGCCTAATACAACGAAACCAATAATCTAACATAGAATATGCTTTACAGGAGTTAGAAAATCGATTGACAAAATTTCACGGTCGTGAAGATACGATACTTTACGGGTCATGTTTTGATGCTAACGCTGGTCTGTTTGAAGCTTTATTGTCGCCAGAAGACGCTGTATTCTCGGACGCTCTCAACCACGCCTCTATCATTGACGGCATTAGATTGTGCAAAGCTCAGAAGTACAGATATCCTCATAGAGATCTTAATGGTAAGTACACTGTGAACCTATTGTATGTATAAGTATAGTAATATGAGGCTAGTCGTGGGTTCGATCTCCACTCGAGGAAATGAAATATTTATTTAAATTTATATTTCGATTTCTTCGCTCTGGTTTCGAGGCAAAGCGCGGCTTTGAGTTCCGTCACTCAACACGCAATGTCTCCAGATTTCGACGGAAAGTGGGGAACGGAGAGTCTTAATACTAGGTTCAATTTGCCCACCCTGCAGTGTGCTTGATATAGGGAAGGTAGGCAAAATCTGATATTAAAGCCGCTAGTTCAAGTGAGGTATCAGACGAAAGGCCTTTATCTAGGATTTACCGTATAGTATTATCAACATCAAAATTTAATTAAAATCACTAAAACTTAGATTTATGTTCTTCACTTGTGGTATTAATTCTTCTGTCAGCTCGATTCTGATCCAAGAATAAAAGTGGAACGTCATTTTCAATATTTCTTGCATTGTTTTCCAGAACTTGAACATTTGTTGGCTCACAGTGAAGCGCGACTGAAACTAATAGTCACAGATGGTGTGTTCTCGATGGACGGCAACGTAGCTCCGATAAAAGGGTTACGGGAATTGGCCGATAAGTATAGAGCTTTGTTAGTAATCGATGATAGCCACGCTACTGGGTTCTTTGGAGAGACTGGCAGGTAATTGTAAAATCTACTTGTAGTATCTATTACCTAAACATATATAAATAGTATATTCATAATATTATTTTTTTAGTTCCACGCTGTATCTCGCTGTATCCCGCACACAGCAGGGTAGTCAGAGAGAACCGAGTGTTAAAATACTCCGCTCTCCGCTCACTTTATGTGACGTGTTAATTGGCGGAATTGACCACCACGCTTTTTATAATATTAAATATTTAATTTCCTCGAATGGGAGGCGAATCCACAATCTGTAGGGTTTAGTCACACGCCAAATGCGTGTGGCGTCCTGCGCCACTACGGTCAACATTTTATTTATTCAGTTATAAAAAACAGCAAAACGTTTCATCTGATCAGGGCTTAATATAAAAACTTGATGTATCAGAGGACACTAAATAGTTCTAATAATATTTGATTTGAGTTACGATCAGCTACGGTTAACACTAAAGAATTCTAAGAGCAAAAATCGAAAATAGATTTTTTTAGGAATTAGGAAGATTAGATTTAAACAATCCAATTAAATTTTAGATTAATAAATAAAATAAATCAATTAGTTTCACGCCGTAGGTATTCTCGTATAGCAGAGCACGCATCAATAAATAATAATGCATTCCCCTGAGTGGGAATCTAACCCACAACCGTCGTTTTACAGTTACATCCTTATGCCCTTGCACCACACGGCCTCGATAATATGTCCGATATATTTCAAATTTCACTGTTTTGGTTTCACAGTTCATCCTGTTGGAAAGAGTCAGGTTTCTTTGGAGACCATAACGGCTTCTATTAAGATTAATAGGCTCAAAATATTATCCATTTTTCAGAGGTACAGAAGAATATTGCGGTGTAAACGGCGCTGCTGACATAATATGCTCGACATTGGGCAAGGCGGTGAGCGGAGCCGCCGGCGGGTATACTACGGGACCCAAGGAACTGATCGCTCTCTTACGAAATGTATCGCGCCCCTATTTGTTCTCCAATGCACCCCCACCACCTGTTGTGACTGCTTGCGTGAAGGTGAGACATTTGTGTTGTTCTCTAGCTGTAATTTCTTTTGTTTTTAGTTCTTTGAGTACTTCAACGTAGTGGCGCGACGATTACGGGTTCGATTCTCTATCGGGGGAATGAATTATGTAATATTTTTCTTTCTTCCCTCTGGTTTCAAGACAAATCTCGGCGTAGAGTTCCGCCACTCAACCCGCAATGTATCGTAAAATTTGGCGGAAAGTGAGGAATGAAATATCTTAAGACTGTCACAAACACAACACAATTTGTTTTTTTTTTATACATTAAGTCCTATTTGAATATCTGTAATCCAAAATCCATTATAAAAAACCCCATGTGGCGCTTAGATCTCGCATTAAATATTTAAAAGGCACTTTTTATATTTAATAAGTATATTTGTTAATTATTTAAATTTCTTTTAGTCACTGGAACTACTAGAAAATAGCAACGATCTGCGCCAACGTTTGCGGGACAACACTCGTATATTCCGCGATGGTATGAAAGCCATTGGCTTCACCGTGGCGGGGGAAAATCATCCGATATGCCCTGTATTGGTGGGTGAGGCTCCCATGGCGATGGAGCTGGCGACTGGAATGTTGGGTAAGTTAAAAAAAATTCTTTTAAGCTATGATCATTATTAATAATTTATATTATTAAGTAATTTTGTGTATACTGAATATGTAGCAACAATGTTTATTTAAATCAAGCGTGTATTTTTGAGCTTAATACATATTTTCCGTTGACAATTGCAATTCCAAAGGTCTATCTCATTTTGAGGCAGCAGCCCAATCATAATCCCAATTTATATAGTTGTAACTATACATCTTGACATAATAAACTACGTTTAACAGAAAAAACGCTAACATTGCCTGTAGATGTGCGAAAAAGAAAAGGTGAAATGAAGTGAAAGAAAAAGAAAAATAAGCGAAAAATAATAATATTAATATATGCTATAGTAATTCAATTATAATTCTTTATAAATGAATATTCCAGAAAAAGGAGTGTACGTGGTAGCGTTCAGTTACCCAGTAGTGCCTAAGGGTGGAGCGCGAGTGCGCGTACAATTAAGCGCTGCGCACACGCAAGACGACGTACGACGCGCAGTGACTGCCTTTGAGGATGTCGGAAAACGTATTGGATTACTTAAATGATTGATAACTGTGAATAAAAAATGATAGTAAATCGACGTTTCCTAGGTAAAGTATAAAAAGTGAAAAATTGAAATTATTTTTTATTGCTGTTTTGATTGAGTTTTCGACTTACTTACGTTTTAAAGATGTATAAACAATTATATTTTTTTAATTTTTGCAAAAAAATGTCGTTAAGACTACTTTTCTTAGTAGTTTAAAAGAGCGATAAAACAAACTACTATTTATTTTCATTATTTTACCTAAGAACCATCAAGATTGTATATAAAATAAAAACTTAACGTGAAATTATTTTTGTTTTTCTTTTATTTTTATGTAATTGAATCTGTCGTAATATATTACCATTTTATGATGAATATATATATTTATAATAGCTATTTGAATATTTAATTACCTAATTTCAAAGTACCTTTTGTCAAAGATATGGAACTTAACCATATAGCCCAACCATTGTTTACATGTAGATATGTATGTATGTACGTAGTTGTTTCCAACATGCCTAAATGATAATTATTTTCTTAAAATTACTAAACATAAATAACAACTGAACAAAGAGGATTCAATATATATTCGTATATAAATAAAACAATAAAATTGTAATAATAATCGATCTATTAACAATAATTTATTACAGTAATAAAACACACTTTATTGACAACTCGGTAACACAAAGTGTTAAATCTCACTACACTCACAAGTTACGATTAAACTATATTTAATTATATACATTTACATTGGTATCAAATGAGCTCTCATTCGTCACTATTATTGCGTTTCATATATAAGTTTTAAAGGTGGACACAAACCGAACGATTTATTAACCGTCTATGAAAATATAAAATATAAGAGGCCAGTCGTGGCGCAGGGGCACAAAGTGTGACTTAAAACCGACTGGTTGTGGGTTCGATCCCCACTCGAGGAGATGAAATATTTATTTAAATTTATATTTCCATTTCTTCGCTCTGGTGTCGAGGCAAAGCGCGGCGTCGAGTCTGCCACTCAACACGTAATGCCTCCAGAATTCGGCAGAAAGTGGGGAAAGGAGTGTTTTAACATTAGGTTTCCTCTGTCTACCCTGCTGTATGCGAGATACAGCGTGAAGCTGATTTGATTTGATTTGATTTATGAAAATATATATTTTTAACTCCTAACATTTTCCAAGTGTTCGTCAATTATGCTAATCGCTATTTTATGCCCATTTGAGACACTGCGACAAAATACAAGTTTAAACAATGCCAAACCAGACCAAAAAATCTGTTATATTATTATAAATAACAATTCTCTCAAAATCTGATTTTTAATAGCATATTTTTTATATCTACAAACTATTTATACAAAATATTAAATGATAATTATAATTTTTGTTACCACAACAAATAATTACAGTCAATCGAAAAGGCAAATAACAATAACTGGGGCAAAATGCAATTATTATTAATCTATGTAACTGAAAAAATAATTATTAATATCTACATTTTGTGTGTTCCACCCTAAAACGTGTCACTTAAGGCTTTATGAGATCTTCCTCTTTAAAAGACCTTGTCCATCTATCTATACATACCATTAAATCTATAAAAAAAAAAACATTTAAATAAAGAAAATAGAATTTCGCAAACTCTATTTGAGCGTGATCACGCGTTTTTTATAACATATATATATATATATATATATATATATATATATATATATATATAATAAGAAACAATCGATGTCTTCATAACCTTTCCTTAGACGATCAAAAATTTCCTTACACCATTTAATTTTCAAAAATTTGATTTCAGAAAAATATGCTTTTTATCTTAGAATTTCTAACCTGGAGGGTATTTATTTCTGTAGCATTTGTTTCGGAAAAAAACCTATTTGTCGTGTGGACGTCGACAAGTTTGTGAGCAACCCTTATATTTAATCGTATGTGCTGGTGACTCACTGCAATACAATCGGTTTGGCGGGGCCTGAAACAATCAAAAAAAAAATTTTACATATTTTATTTTAATACAATCAGCTTCACGCTGTATCCCGCACACAGCAGGGTAGACAGAGAGAACCTAGTGTTAAGACACTCCGTTCCACACTTTTTGCCGAATTCTGGAGGCATTGCGTGTTGAGTGGCGGAACTCAACGCCGCGCAAAGTTGTATCATAATTAATTATATTTATTTTACATAGCTAATATTGTAATAGTAGGATGAAAGAACTCAAAAAATAGAAAGCCTCCAGAACAAAAACTTTAAAGTAATTTAAAAATAACCGTTTCATATTAAACGCCTGTTTGAAGTGCACAATTGTTTATTTACTTATCTAAATTAGTTTCGTGTTCTAATGGCGTAATCCTTTAAAAAAAATCCATACATTGAAAACTAAAGTTTCAGTCAATTTAATATAAGTTATTCTGTTGAACACAACGATTTTAACTTTTTTTTTTGTTTGGATAATAATAAAACAAACACGAAATGTTAACATTGGGAAGTTCCAAAATATATTTTTATATTATATTAGATTATATATATTTTATATATTTTTATATTATATTAGATTTAAAAAGTAAAGCTTTTATGTATGATAAAAGTATAAAGGCATAAGTCAAGATACCATAATACATAAAGCCATTCACAAATGCGAAGTGACCTCTCCTTGAAATCGCCCTTTGCGAGTATCAACATCCTCGCGGAAGAAATAACCAATTTTAATACAACGACCTTCGCTTGTACGTGGAAACTTCCTATATTAAGATCAAATGAAGGTAAGCAAAGTAAAGTTTAAATTTTAATAATGTATTTATACGCATATCTCTATATACAAAACGATACTAGTCATTACTGCGACTTTATTTGAAATTACAATCTTTATAACGGTTTTCCATATCATTTTTTTTAGCTTCACGCTGTATCCAGCTCATAGCCGTGTGGGTAAAGGGAACCTGGGAAACTAGTGTTAAGATATTCCGTTCTCATTAAGACACTTTCCGCCAAATTCTGGAGGCATTGCGTGTTAAGTGGCGAAACTCAACGCCGCTCTTCGCCTCGTTACCAGGGCGAGGAAATTGAAATATTAAATACTCAATCGAACCCAGAATGAGTCACGTTTTTCAGTCGCACGCTTGTACCACTGCGCTACGACTGATCTCTTTATATAGGCGTAATAATATTTCTAATATTAATAAAACTTAATTTAAATGAATTAAGTTAAATAAATAAAATAAATAACTCAGCTTCACGCTGTGTTAAGACACTCCGTTCCCCATTTTCTGCCGAATTCTGCAGACATTGCGTGTTGAGTGGCAGAAATGAACGCCGCGCTTAACCTCGACACCAGAGCGAAGAAATGGAAATATAAATTTAAGTAAATATTTCATTTCCTCGAGTGGGGATCGAACCCACAACCAGTCGGTTTTACAGTCACACTTCGTGCCGCTCCGCTACGACTGGCCGCTCTCTAGGAAAGTTCAATGAGTCTTCAAGTTCTACAACTACATTAGCCACTGTCACAATACTACTACAGGCTACTTTAATGTTTTTCCACGTCACTGTGAACCAGGCTATCGAAAACGTACGATATCTTAAAATAAGAAATCTTAAAATAGAAACTGCAAATTATTATAATGTTCGAACCATTGGATTCTTAAGAATGCAGATAACAAAATTACACGCAATGAAATCCGTTCATGTAAAAAATGTTTTATGAAAAACAGAGTGTCTTAACACTAAGTTTTCTGTGCCTACACTGTTACATGCGGGATAAAGCGTGAAACAAATAAACAAACTTATATTATTATACTACATTTGTTTCTTAATATATGATTTTAATTAATTTAATTGGGCCAGTAGACTGGTAGCCACGTGATTTTTTACTTGTAATAAAAAAAAATAATAACCTATTTTCGTAATAAATGTCACATTGACATTAAATTGCGATGAATCGATTTAAATTATCGGTGTCAATTACGTTTTAATAATTTTGATCTAGTTATAATATATTAAAAAGTGATTAGCTAAATGAAGGTAATTTATTTATACGAATGTATGGAATCTAGATTAATGCCAAATTAATTGAGGATAAATATTAGGGAAACATAAAAAAAAAATTATCAGCTTAACACTGTATCCCGCACAGTTGAGTGGCGAAACTCAACGCTGCGCTTTGGAAGGACTAATAGAAAGACGTTATTTAAAATATTAGACATGTATGTATGTAAAAGTCTTAGTTTTCTCTTGGTTGGTTGATGGTTGGTTAAATAAATTCCAAAAAAAATGGCTTCTGTTCACTAGACTTTAAGACTACTACAAGGTATTACACACTTTGCATTTTGTAAACGATATGAAAGTATGAAAACCAAAAAATAACATTTCTCTTTACAATGTTTTTTTTTTAATTATAACTTATTAATTAATTTTCCTGCAAGAACACAATAGAATGTCTACTCCTTTGTTTTAAAAGTAAAATTTAATTGATTTCTCTAATCTCAAAGCCTTGATAATTATGTAATTAACAACAAAAGGTTTCAGGTAAAACGAGATTAAAAAAAATTTTTTTTAAGGAAAAAATACAAAAAACATTTAACATCTGCCACTAGCATTTAATTTGAAAATAAAATAAACAGTAGATATCATAACTAATTGTATTTTATAATTTTTATATTCCATATGTTACATTTTAGCGTTATGTACATACATCTGTCTGTATCTCTACTATTTTCAAAAATAATTAAAGTTACATAGGAATAAACTCCATTTACTTAAAAATATAACAAATCTTAAAAAAAAATCTACAAAATATCAAATGATTTTCAAATTAATAAATGAATAGCTTACCTGATGATGTATTGTTATTGTAGGGAATAGGCGGCGCTACACTGGGCGGGACTGTGGCCACAGGCGCTGGCGTAGTAGCTGGTTTCTGTAAAAAAAAAATATTTATCTGAAATATATAATATTATACATAAAAAAAAACAAATATAAAGCGCACAGATTTTAAAAAATCTATTAGTGAATAAATTATATTATTTAAAAAAAAAACAATTACGCCCTTATTTATAGTTAATATTGTTATTATTTCTATCATACAAGTATTCTGTGTATTATTAGTGGACGCCGGTCGTGGCGCAGCGCCACGAGGTGTGACTGCAAAACCGACTGGTTGTGGGTTCGATCCCCACTCGAGGAGATGAAATATTTACTTAAATTTATATTTCCATTTCTTCGCTCTGGTGTCGAGGTTAAGCGCGGCGTTGAGTTCTGCCACTCAACACGCAATGCCTCCAGAATTCGGCAGAAAGTGGGGAACGGAGTGTCTTAACACTAGGTTCCCTCTGCCTACCCTGCTGTGTGCGGGATACAGCGTGAAGCTAATTTAATTTTTAATTTTTTAATACAAGTATTCTGTTTTATATTTCCATCATATGCAAGATTGCTTTTAGAAGTATCTGCGTATGCTCAAACATTATTTATATAAAAATTTAAGCAACAACCAACCTAATAAAGCTCCAGAATTTCGCGATATAACCAGATTAATACAGTATAGTACAGTCAGGCAGAAATCATTGGCGGTAGTTTGATATAATAATTATGTCAACTGACAGACGAATGCCACCTCAGTCTACCTGTGACTTGTTTTTAATGTGAATTATTTATTATTAATATAAAACATTGGATATTGAGTAGCAGAATTAAACACCGTGCGTGCCTCGACACCATAGCGAAGAAATGAAAAAACTAAATATTTAATTTCCTCTAGCAGGATCGAACCCACAACCTGTCGCATTAGTGCCTCTGCTCCACGACTGGTCTCTGTATTTATTTATTGCAAAAGTAAGTGTAAAATAATTTTAGTGAATAGGTAATAGAATAAGTTATTGATTGTGACTCGTAATTATATATATGTAATGCAAAGGAAAAATATTAACTACATTAATTAAATATTATAAACCTCTTGGTCTCTTACTAAATTAACATAATACGCAAATAAAATTTGTTATTTCAACTTATTTTCACTACTATTAAATATGGTAGTTTAATGGTACCATTTTCTTTTTTAAATACCAATCTATCATTACGTTAATTTACTACGATATTATATACAGCCAAGTAAAACTTTAATAGCTTCTAATTTTATCCACTATCCACATCTTATAATTTATTGCATTAAAATTAAAAAAGATATAACTTAACATAATATACTTACATTCATTTCATCAATCTTAGACTGTAGCCCATCTATCCTGTTCACCAGCGTAGAGTTCAGTGATGATAACTGATCCCTAAGTTCGTTTTCTCGTTTTTCGTTGTCAGTCACGTTCAATAAAGTTTCATTGGCTTTGCCTTCGAGCTGGTGAATTAAATTTCTAACCTCCTCCAGCCCAGTTGTGGCTGACACCGCTTGTTTTCTGGTCGAGGTGAGTGCACTGTCGAAACCTTTTATCTGTACGAATTAATAAACGATGTTTAAATTTACATTGTTTCAAATTTTGATTTTTAATATTTTAAACTGGCTCTTATTATTTGTTATAATATATCAAACAAAAATATTAAATGTCATAAGGTTAATTTGTAAATTTACTTTTAATTACGTTTTGTAATAGTGTTATAAAAGATTCACGGGTACTTCCAATTGTTAAAAAAATATTTAAAAATGTAGATAAGCAATAAAAATAATAAAAATTTAAATAAATACTGATAACAATTGGCATTTCTTAAAAAAAAGTACTTAGATATCCGTTCATCTGCGCTCTGGTGTCGCGGCAAAGCGTGATATTGAGTTCCCGCACTCAACACGCAATGCCTCCAAAATTCGGCGGAAAATAGGAAAAGGAGAGTCTTAACACTAGATTCCCTCTGCCTGCCCTGCTGTATGCGGGATACAGGTGAAGTTGAAAAAAAAACTTGTAACACAAAAAAAACTAAAAAAAACTTATTTAGAAAATATATACAATTTTTTCTTGCCAGACGATAATTCTGAGTAAATATCTTTGGGTAGCGGAAATTTGTAAAAATCTCCCTACAGAGATAACAACTTAAATAAGTTGCAACAAACGTAAAAAAAATCGATATAGCTTGATGAGAACGTATGGCTTAGTGGTAAGCGCCTGGTTGTGTTTCCAGGAGACGCGGGTGCAAGTCCCGCTACGTTAAAATTTTTATACGTTATCTAAATAAGTATTTTTCTTTCCTAAGTGTGGAATAACACTTTAAAAATTTTAAAAATGTTTCCAACCTGTGAACCGAAATCGGCAACAGTAATTTGCAGTTCCGCCAGTCTCCTAGGCGTGTCTGCCAACTTCGGGGCCGCAGAGAGCTGTTCTGACACTGATGCTAGATCATCAGTTGCCTTCTTCATACGTTCAGTCAACTCTTGGTGTTTCAGCTCTAAGGTCGACAAGCGTATGTTTAATTCGCTCGCGTTCGCCCGCAGCTCTTTGGCCGCCGTGTGACATATTTGTAGCGCGTCACCGACGGCGTCGCTGCTTATTGATACTGTTGACAATGTGAAATGATATATTACCTAAATAATAAATTAGAAATTTTGCATTCTTATTAAGGACTAATTTTATAATATGAAAAAAAAAACCGGTCCAGTGCAATTCGGACTCGCCCACCGAGTGGCCTGGACTAAATTCCGGATTATAGTTCAAGAGGAATAACAACTTATAATAAATTATAGTAAAAAAATAAAACAACACGTTATTATACTTAATCCTAGTTGGATTTTTTATAAACGAATGTCCACGCTTTTACGAAAAAAATAAAAAAAATACTAAAGAATATAAAAATAAAAAGAAAATTAACAATAATGTAAAAAAAAAGCGTGAGGTGCATAGCACCAATAGGTCACTTAAAAAACACCCCCTGCGTTTTGTACATTTTTCTTAATTCAAATTAAAAAAAAAAAATTACAAAAGCGTGTTTTTTAATTTTATTAAATACTTAAGTTAATTATATTTACTTCAAAATCCCAAAATTCTAGATCAAGAAAATTTTATAATCAATTTTCTTGTTCTTACAACAAATTGACCGCGCTTTAATTTTATCGATATTGAAGTAAATTTCATTCAATCGCTGTAAGCCTATTTATAGAAGCCGTAGACAACTAAACCTAATAACACGAGTAAGCCTATGGTTGTCTAAGATATCAAGCTCAAATTTTATTTAAGTAATAAAAAGTGAAAAAATATTACAATCATCAAAAAACATCACCGTAATGCATGTAATATCTAAAATAAAATAAAATGGAATATTGGAGTGAAAAAAATATATAATATTATTACTTAGTAATATTACCGCAAAGGTCGCCAATATTTTATAATATAAAAAAATCAGCTTTACGGTGCATCCCGCACACATAACGGTAGGCAGAGGGAACCTAGTGTTAAGACACTGCGTTCCCCACTGTCCACCGAATTTTTCGAATCATTGCATGTTTAAGGGCGGAACTCGAAACGAACGCCGGGCTTTTGCGTTAGTGCCAGAGCGCAGGAATAATAATATTAATAAATAATAATTAATTCCCCCGAGTGGAGATCGAACCCACAACCGTCGAGTCTCAGTTACACCGCCTTGTGCCACTGCGCCACGACGGCCTCTATTTATAATATAATAAGATTAAATATATATCGGTCAGTCCTATTAGTTAACGTAATAACAAATACCCATTATTGCACAATCTCCATTCACGATATTCGTTAAGCTCAATATGTATGACAATAGATATGTAAATCTGTAATATTCTTTAGAACTAAAAAGGCACAGGGATACAAAGTGTGACTGTAAACTGACTGTGACAGCTTGTGGGTTCGATTCCCACCCGAAGAAATGAAATCATTAATATTTCCATTTTCTTCGCTCTGGTGTCGAAGTGTCAAAGTGCAGCGTTGAATTCCGCCATTCAACACGCAAGGCCTCCAGAAATTGGTGGAAAATGGGAAACCGAGTGTCATTACACTGGGTTCCCTCTGCCTACTCTTTTATGATTCAAGATACAGCGTGACACGAAAAAAAATGTTTGAAAATCAGTAAGTATTGTAAAATGCAGAGATGGTGTATAATTAAAAGGTTTTTGACACATATATAATAAAAAGTGTATAGAACTATTTAATAGTTCATGAACCCAAACCGATTATATTTAAATTACAATATTGTTTACAATTAATACTACCTACTACGCTTCATTTAAAAAAAAATTTTTTTCTTATAGCGTTTTTCCAAATAGAAGAAAAAGTAAAGCACTACTTATAATTGCCTCAAACCGTCGCACGTGGTAAACGTAACGTAAACCCACCTCTATCCATCTCTATCCGAAGGGAAACAATCTGCCGCCGCACATCCACAAAGAGCCACAGCACGGTGGCTGCGGAGACCACGCAAACACAAAGGGCTAGGGCGGCGGCGAGGCGGACGAACGGGCGGGAGCGGCGCCTCCGGGAGGTCCTCCTCCCCCACGGCTCACCCTCGTCGCTCGAGGCGGACAACAGCCTCCCGCCCCTCGATCCACCACCACCCACTAAAGCGTCTAATTCCCGTCTTTTCCTCATCTTCTTGCCCACCCTGAGCGGTACCGACGCGTGTACCGCGCTCTCCATACTTTAGTGTAACGCTACCGTACACGCATTCGCACTTGACACTTTCACTGAACGACCGCGCCGCACGACGCTCACTTATCGAATGCCAGATAATTAAATTGTAAACAAATACAAAATATCACGCACCTTGGAGCTAAAGAGATATAATGGAGGATATTGATTGACAAATAAAACAATGAAGATGATAAATAACGATTTAAGATTTAAGTTTAGATCCATACGAACTAGATACAAGTCTGAGAAGGTCCTACAACTTACATGTTACCTTCGTTTATAATGTGTGTGTTCTTATTATATATATTTTTTTAGTTTCGCGCTGTACCCCGCATGTAGCAGGGTAGGCAGAGGAAACCTAGAGTTAAGACACTCCGCTTATAGTTTCCGCCGAATTCTTGAGGCATTGCGTGTTGAATGGTGGAACTCGACGCCGCGCTTTGCCTAGTATCAACTAGAGCGAAGAAATTAAAATATTAAATGTTTCATTTCCTCGAGTGGAAATCGAACTTATAACCTGTCACACTTAGCGTATGACTGCATACGCTTGTGCCCCTGCGCTACGACTAGCCTCATACGATAGATTATATTACTTTATTTAATGGAATACAAAAGTAAAAATTTCAGAATAACTGTTGTAAATGTATGGCGTTCCATATATTTCGACGTAAATATAAGAGTATGCCAATTAATATTTCAGGTCAAGGTTTTTTTTATAGCACCGAGAGAAATTCCAAATTTGTTACACTTATTTATTACTCTGCGTTTAATAATGTATTTATAAACTACATGCCTTTGCATCAATAAAATATAAAAGATTGTTAGAATAGTCGAGAAAAAAAAATCTGCAACGTAGTGGTAGTGGGTTCGATTCCCATTCGAAAAAATGAAATATTTAATATTTTCATTTCTTCGCTTTGGTGTCGAGGCATGGCGCGGCGTTGAGGTTCGCCATTTAAAGCCAATACCTCCAGAGTTCTGCGGATAATGGGGAACGAAATGTCTTATTATATTATATTATATTAGTTTCCCTGTGCCTACTGTGGCGTGTGGAATACAGCGTGAAACTCAAAAACAAGGGATATAAAATTACCCAAAGAAACGTGTGCTTAATAAACAGGATATTAGTTCAAGAGTGTAAGTCATTATAATGTTTAAATTGATTAGTGACTTAAAGTGAAGAATATTATTTTTTTTTATCAGCTTCACGCTGTATCCCGTACACAGCTGGGTAGACAGAGGGAACCTAGTGTTAAGACACTCCGTTTCCAACTTTATGCTGAATTCTGGAGGTATTGTTGAATGGCAGAACTCAACGCCGCGCTCAGAGCGAAGAAACGGAAATATAAATTTAAGTAAATGTTTCATCTCCTCGAGTTAGGGGATCGAACCCATAACTAGTCGTTTTGACAGTCACACTTTGCGCTCCTGCGCCACGACTGGCCTCAATATATTAAATTTATCTTGATAGTAAATATTTTTTTATATTTCTTCATTAATAACCCATAAAATATCCAATATGTAATAGTAAGAAATTTAACCTAAGGTTAACCACGTCGTAAGTTATTTTATAACAACGCCAGTTCCATAAGCAAATACCCGTTCTTTCAAAGGAAGGTTGTCAAGTCGACTTTGAATCTATTTTTTCACTGTCCAACCTTGATCTTGGATCTTTTGTACGATTTTATGTTACAATATATGTTTTTCCTACAGGGAAAGGATATACAAATAAATATAATTTATGTAAATCGCGAAATTTTGGAGGGCACGTTTAACATAGTATGCATCTTGAATGCAAGTATTAGTCGTGGCGCAGGGGCATAAAGTGTGACTGTAAAACCGACTGGTGGTGGGTTCGATCATGTAACTCGAGGAGATAAAATATTTAATTGCGCCGAAGTATTAGTCGTGGCGCAGGGGCACAAAGTGTGACTGTAAAACCGACTGGTGGTGGGTTCGATCCCGTAACTCGAGGAGATAAAATATTTAATTCCGCCGAAGTATTAGTCGTGGCGCAGGGGCACAAAGTGTGACTGTAAAACCGACTGGTGGTGGGTTCGATCCCCTAACTCGAGGTGATAAAATATTTAATCAAATTTATATTTCCATTTCTGCGCTCTGAGCGCCGCGTTGAGTTCTGCTACTCATTCAACACGCAATGCCTCCAGAATTCGGCAGAAAGTGGAGAACGGAGTGTCTTAACACTAGGTTCCCTCTGTCTACCCTGCTGTGTGCGGGATACAGCGTGACGTTGATTAGATTATTGATTAAAATTTAAGGCTTACATTTTTACTTTTTCAGTAGGAAATTATTTCTGACACGAAAATTTCTATAAAGAAGTCACCTTTTATTTGTCACTGGTAAAACAGAAAAAATCTATAGCTAAGGCACACACAGTAATGATTAATTTAAGATTTAAATCTACTATATATACATATATATGTATATTATAGTACAATAATACATAATAATTTATTCATAAATATGAAAGTGAAGCGCTCCACGGTAATTGACCTTTATGGAGGCGATCAATAAAATATAATATACACCACCAAAAAAGCATTTACCTCTACAACTATAAAACTTTCTAAGAATTTACACGTAATGCACGTTTAAAAAAAAATCAGAAAAGCTAAATTATTTTAAATTGACATTCCGCCAGCGTTGGATTAGATCCTACAACTATCTTTAAGGCAATTATGAACAAGGTACGTTGGTAAAAAACTAAACTAAACAAGCTTCACGCTTTATCCCTAGCGGGGTAGTCAGAGAGAACGGAGCGCCAAACGCTACGGTCTCTACATACCTCTTTCGTCTCGTCCACTGTCATCAACCTCTTCATACATGCTATCCGGGGGGTCCTCATGCTTTTTACGTGACCTTTCTCCAGTATCTTTGATACTGTGTTTTCGAAGGTCAACCGAGGTTTCCCCTTACCTCTCTTACCACTCACTTTTCCATCATAAATCTAAGGTACGTTGGTAATATATTTCATATTATGGTATTTTAATTTTAGACATAATACCAGTTTAGATCACGAATTATCAAAGTAAACGAATATTAAAAAGATTACTACTCGACTAAAGCAAAATGAAACTCAACGAGTGGGTACAGCACACATCCAAATGTAAACAATTTGAACAAGTATTTTTAGAATGTTAATATGGGAATTCTACTATAAATTTTGGTTTAGACAAATCGAAATAATAGCTTTTTTCTGAGGCCAGTAGTGGCGGAGTGGTACAAAGTGTGACTCTAAGCGCGACAGGTTGTGGGTTCGATTCCCACTCGAGGAAATGAAATATTTAATATTTAAATTTCCTTCAAAGCGCGGCTATGAGCTTCGCCACTTAACAGGCAATGCCACCAGAATTCGGCGGAAAATGGGAAACAGAGTGTCTTAGCACTAGGTTCCCTCTGCCTATCCTGCTGTGTGCGGGATACAGCGTGACGCTAGAGTTATTTATATTCTTTTCATTTTAAAAGCTTTTAGTATAATCAATAATAACGTGCATTATCATATCGGTGTTAATAAATAAACATATTTTAATAAACAAACTTGAAATTACTATAATTGGATTGTGTAACATTTCTTTCTTTACGTAAGATAAGCTGTCTTGTTGATTTTTTTTTAATAATTAAATCTCAATTTGTATGGCATTTAAAAAATCTATGTAAATATTGAATACTTTTTTTCTAGCTTCCCGCTATATCCCGTACACATAGCAGGGTACACAGAGGGAACCTGGTGTTGACACTCCCGTCCCCATTAGATACTTTCGTCCCCCACTTTCCGCCGTATTCTGGAGGCATTGCATGTTGAATGGCAGAACTCAACGCCTTAACATAGTCAAAGCAAAAATTAAGATATCAAATGGTATCATGTAACTGAGTTATATCGCGTAAACGGTCCTTATCACAAGTATGTTGTAGAAATAAAACCTAGATAACAAGCTCATAATAACTATTAAGTATATATAAAATGTTTTAAAAGTATTAGAAATAATATAAAACAAGCACTTTTTTCTCCCTTTTTCTCTGACACTGTACACAATAAAAAACACACACGATTCGGAAAACATAGAATACTAGATAACACTGGATACGTAATATCGACCTCGGACCGCGACGCTGGGGACGCAGTGAATGAAGAAAACGCATGCGCTTTAAAGCTTGCGGCACGTTTAACTCCGTATTAATAAATAAACATTATGAAGCAAAAAAAAATTTAGTTACCAATCGATAACAACACTAGTTAAAATTATCAAAGTTAAAAAATCATTAACATTTTGTATTGAAACACTTGCACTACACTATAAAGAGGGAATTTGGGACGTCACTATTAAATTACACGACTTCAGTTTTCGGCTAGCGAAACGGAAACTGAAACAAAAGCTACTATAGATGAACCAATATAAGAAGAGTCACTATGAGAACGAGCTACAGTCACGGAAGACGTGTAAGAGAGGACTGGGTGACGTCAGAGAGGAGCGGCAAGACGCATGCGTACTCTACACGAAGCTGATATTAAACTTTTTCATAGAACTGATAATAAGCTCGGGAAAGAGATAATTGAGCTTTTCTTGATTAAAAAATTACGTGTACTAAATTTTAAAAAATCAGTTTCACGCTGTATCCCGCATACGTGTAGGTAGGGAATCTAGTGTTAAGACACTGCTTTCCTCACTTTTCGCCAAATTATTCTAGGCTTTGCCTGTTGAGTGACGGAACTCAACGCCGCGCTTTTGCCTTGGGGCCAGAACGAAGAAATAAAAAAATATTAGGCAATAATTCCCTCGAGTGCGGATCAAACCCGCAACCGTCGCGTTACAATCACACTCTTATGCCCCTGCGCCACGTCTTCATCATTACATATACTGAAATGCATTAATGCTTTTAATTGTAACTTATAGTTTTAGAAAAAAATGTTTCAAGGTGAAATCTTTACTAGTATTTTTAACATTTTTAAAGTGTTAATCCACACTTAGGAAAGAAAAATACTTATTTAGAAGACTTATAAAAAAATAAGTATCTATATCTTTTCTAAATAAGTATCTATACTATTATTTTGAATATTACACGAGATGTTAAACATGTTTTCTACATATGTCCGTCGACTGTCCATTAGGTAAATAACTAAATAAAATGTTTACTTATTAAAACCAAGCAATCATTAAACATGACAATGTACTTATGATGATGATCAAATATTGTAATAATACTTATACAAAATTATTTAAAATAAAAAAAAAAACGACTTTTTTTCGATGAAGTTTAAGCAATGCAATATAATAATATGATGAAAGTGGTCGTCGATATAATTTATGTTATTTCTCAAGGATAAGAACATGGCCACTATACTCTCCTCCGTTTCGTTTTATATTTAAAGTCAACCTACCTATCTAAAATAAATATAACAAATAAGGATTATTTTAATAAGTCTTGCTCTTAACGAGGCACAAGCGTGTGGCTGCAAAAGTAATACGTTGTACGTTCAATGCCCACTCGAAAAAAAAATATTTAATATATTTATTTCTTCGCTATGGCATCGATGTAAAGCGCGGCGTTGAGTTCCGCAACACAATTCAGATTTCAGAGGAAAGTGGGGAGTGGAGTGTCCTAGAACTAGGATGCCTGTCTACACTACTACATGCGGGATACAGCGTGAAGCTGATTATTGATTTTACTTTGATTAATTTTAATATAAATAAGAATAAATTATTTAATGCTATTTCTGTTTTTAAAGTTAAACAAACAATTTGTACGACAGTTTATTTGTGGTATTGGGTATCATTATCTATAGTCCCCATATTCACATTAACTTTTTTAATTTTTATTTTATTAAGGAAGTAAGGAAACTCTTTTACGAGTAAGTCTCTCGATTGCAGACTCTAGCGGATTATGTGGAACTCATGGTCCGGCCGATGCAGGAAGTCCACATAACCCACTAGAATCTCACGGTGCTCCTCCTAGACCGCCACAGACCGGGGCTACGAAAGCCAGGGGATTACCCCACAACCCCGACGGAACATTTACATAACCTGAACTTTCAAAAACGGAGCTCAGTTCTAATAGAAACCGTTTTTTTTAACAAAGTTTTATTATTTAATTTAGTTATTTAGTTTTAAGTGAACAAAGACAATTATAAGTTCGTATTTCCTTTGTATATAGAACAATGGAATATCAATAAATATTCATTTCCTTTCGACCTATGTATGTATGTATGTATGTACGTATGTGTGTATGTATGTATATATGTATGTATGTATGTATGTAAGCATATTTAATTCGTCCCGAATTTTGAAACGATCACTTTGTTTTAACTATAATATTATTCAATTATTTCGTTAACCAAATGACATTTTCAAATAAATGATAATTACTTGAGGGTAGTCGTGGCGCAGAAGCTCAGTGTGGCTCTAAACTCGACAGGTTGTGGGTTCGATCCCACCTCGAGGAAATAAATATTTAGTATTTTCTTTTCTTTGGTGCCAATCGCAGCATTGAGTTCCACCACGAAATGCCTCCAGAATTCGAGGGAAAATGTGGAACAGAGTGTCTTAGCACTAAGTACTTTGCTGTGCGATTCAGCGTGAAGATATTTTTTTAATAACTCTACTTCAAAAACTACCGCGAATGATTTGATAATTATATCATAATATTTATGTATTATCGACGATAGGTTTGGGCACGTCGAACGAATGAGTGATGAAAGAATGGCAAAAAGGATTTATGATGGAAAAGTGAGAGTAAGAAAGGTAGGGGGAGACCTTGGTTGACCTTCGAAAACACAGAATCAAAGATACTGGAGGAAGGTCAAGTAAAAAGCATGAGGACCTCTTGGAGGGCATGTACGAAGAGGTTGATGACAGTGGATGAGGCGAAAGAGGTATGTAGACACCGTAGGGTTTGGCGCTCCGTTCTCTCTGACTACTCCGCTAGGGATAAAGCGTGAAGCTAGTTATAGTTATCGACGATAGACATTTGCATTTATCATAGCAGCTAATGCTTTTGTAAGAAACTAGTAAGTACGTACAATATAATTTAATCTAACTATAACATTTAGAGTTACATTTAAGGCCAGTAGTGACTCAACCAGGTCAAGCATGCGACTGTAAAGGCTTCATGTTGGATTCCCACTCCAGAAAATGAAATATTTACTATTTCCATTACTTCGCTCTGGTAATGAAGCAAAGAGATGGCGTTGAGTTATCACTCAACACGCAGTGTCTCCAGAATTGAGCGGAAAGTAGGGAACGGAAGTGTCTTAACACTAGGTTCCCAGGTTTCCTCTACATACCCTACTATGTGCAACTACAACATGAAGCTATAATAAAAGAATAAAAAGTAACATTTACATAGAGCCAGTTCAATGATTTTACGTTTAAATGATGACGGCATGTCTTTTTTCGTGTAAATATTTTTCACATGCGTTTCTTCATAAAAACGAAACAAGTTTGAAGGCAAATCGTTATTAAAAACTTACTACGATTTTCCGGCAGTCATGTTGATTAACAAAAAAAAGCTTCACGCTATATCCCGCACACAGCAGGGTAGGCAGAGGGAACCTAGTGTTAAGACACTCCGTTCCCCACTTTCTGCCAAATTCTGGAGGCATTGCGTGTTGAGTGGCAGAACTCAACGACGCACTTAGCCTCAACACCCGAGCGAAGAAATGGAAATATAAATTAAACAAAAAAAAGGATTAACTAAACACATATAATTCTAAATAAGTCCAACATACTACATGTTTGCTCAGTGGAAAAACTCGACGCCACGCTTTGTTTTATTACAAGGGCGACGAAATGAAAACTGTAGTAAATTCAGTTCCCCGAGTGGGAATCGGACCTTCAACCGAAACGTGTTCAGTCAGGCGATATTCCGCTGCGACGTGACAACCTCAATATTTTTTATTTTATACTATGTGAGGAAGAAAAAAAAATATATTTATATTAATTAGCCAAGTAAAATGTTTAGCAACGCGTCGTTCTTTACTTCACCGACAAAAGAATGGGTGAAACATGTGTGCCGAGTTCTGTGTTCACACGGCGTAAAATTCAAGCTTTAAATTTCACTGGATTACTTTTTTCGTACAGGCTTTATTATAATTGTAAGTTAGTGTACTTCCAGCTGTTATTGGACTATTAGGGTGATATTTTGTTTGGTGCCTGGTGGTAAAAAATAGCCAAGACAATTTTAGAACTTGAATTAATTACGAAAGAAATTACTGCGTTATTTTTAACCTTTTTGAGTTAATTTTTTTACAAATACAGGCGGCGAGTTATTTTAATTTTTTACAAATACAATAGGGGGTTTTAATAAATGTGTTAAATGTTATGCATATAGATTAATTGCTTACAAGTTATCAATCAAGGATTCAAAAGTAGTTTGAAACGTTCGTATAAAAAACGCATTGCGTGTTTCTAGCTTCTTAACTTGGCTGCACACGCTGGCGCGTGTCTTGATTAGAGTTAATATATATATTTTTTTAACTTTATTTAAGTACAGTAGTTAATTTTTATTTTATTTCTTTTGTAAACTACAATAGAAATAAAATATATGGCAATGATGCTGTAATGTTACAGTCAAGGGTCAATCCTTTTACCAAGGTGGCATACAAAGTGAAAGGAAATTGTACTTTACATTTAGTAAAGAATTGTAGTGCAATAAAAATAAAACTAAACTTTTCTGTATAGAGTGTGTTTCTTTATAGAGTGGTTTTATTTATATTTTAATTTATGCCAATATTTATATAAGTTTTTCAATGATCTAATTGTGCTGTATTTTTTTTAAAACAACTACATGGTAAATAGTTTCATATAGAAATGAGTTAGTATACATTAGTAAACTCTACCATATACCTTTATAACTGGGGTGTCTTGAAAGACAGCCTCAATGACTATGTAATATATTAATTCTAAAATAAGTCCTGTTTTATGTAATGTAAATATGATGCAGATGGCAATTACGTCAATGGAATTTGGCAATAATAGTAAAATTAGAATATATAATAAAATATGTCCATATATATCTAGTAAACCAAATAAAATAATTTATAGAACAATATTACCAAAAACACATTCCTGGTCAAATGTATAAATTTATCTCCAGTGATGTGTGTGTGACCTTCAGTAATGTATAAAAATACTATAGAAAATTTGAGATGTATTTTTTGTTGAGCTATAAATATCAATAGCAAAGCATCAAAGAAATCCGTAATATATAAAAAATAAAACTTCCAAAGACTTGTACCATTGTATGGGCACTTTATAACAAATTAATCAGTTATTTGGCCAAAGTCATAATCAGTGCAATCTCTAATAAATATAGTCATAGTAGTCATTTATACTATGATATAGAAGAAAAATAATATTATAAAGAAGATAAGCATTTGTGTATTTCATTAAATATTTTGTTCTGTGTGGGTTTTAATTTTGTTTTATGCACATAAATAAATTTATGTCAAGGCAAATAATATTAAATTTAAACCAATGTTATCATATCTATAAAGGATATTCCATATTCATTAAAATATCCTGAATGTAACACACTATAACGATTTAAAAGGATAAAAAATGCATTAATATATTTATGTCACTTATTTAAATCCTGTTAATTCTAAAATTGATCAGGTCCAAATTTAAACTGGAAATTTAAAGATTTGTCACCCGTAAATATAGTTGTACTTTTTAGACTAAGGATAGTTTGTAATCATATTTTTTTATGTTCTCATTGTTAATAAAAGAGATAAAACGATAGAAAACGAATTTTGAAAAGCAAAATAAATAATTAAACATCACTTTGATCCTGACAATTTGATATACATACATATATACTTATATTATAAATCAAAACAGTTTGTTTTGTTTCAACACTAACCTTAGTAACTACGGAACATATATTTTCGTTTTGGATTATACCATTACCGAAAGAGCCTAGTTACTGACAGGTGACCACTGGGTGAAGCTGCAGGTAAAAGCTTATCATATTATAATAAAAAAATATATCATCAAAAATTCGTGAAACTTACCTTTGGCAATATCTACTTTCATAGTAGTAACCTGGTCATAAAGGGCGGCACAAATCCATGTCAACATAAGTAGCCAAAGAAGAAGGGTACCTCGAACAGCCCAACATAAAGCACATTGTACTTCTGCACCAATACTTGGTTCTGTTACTTTTGGGGCAGCATGCCTATTACGTTCTTTCCTGTAGTAAATAATTAAAGTATGTAAGTAAGTATATAATTGAACAAATTTTCTATTGTTCAATAAATTCAAAATAGATGTTATAATATTTCTTTAATTTACAAATTGACTAGACTCACCTAGTTATTTTCCTTTTCCTATTAGGAATTATTTCTAGCTGTAAGTCTTCGGATTCTTCATCACTAGACAAGTCCAGCAGTCTGGTCTGTTCTTTAACTTTAGATGGCAGCGACATTGTCGTTTCGCTAGCACCATGCCTCTTAAATATGTATTTACTCTTTTAATTTTCAATGATGTGCATTTTTTCCAATAATGTAAATAAACAAACCATACGTGTAGTAGCAGGTTATGTTATTGAGAAAAGATAAATATTAAAAATCTGCAACACATTCACTTGTACACAGTGTCCTGTTTGGGTACAAAGTAAAAATAAAAACGATTATGTCTTTTTCTGAATAATGCACATTGCATATATTCTAAAAAAAGTTATTATTTTGTTTGTATAAAATTAAGGAATAACTATTTTATAAGTATCTCGAATTAATATTATTCACTAAATTATTTTTTTCTTATCTGTGCCTCACGTCGGACATGTACAGAGTATAGTTAAGTAATTTCGATGCGATTATATAAATCGCAATTCACGATACAATCTAATAATCAGTTCAGGCAGTTCTCCTAAAATTTTTATTTTTAACCAAAAATGATATTGTCTTTTTTAAAACCCGCGTGTAAAGCTGAAATTTTGCTGAAATAAGTAAGTTATAAGCTTGGACATTAAAATGCGCGTTTATTGAAGTGGCATCTACTACCCCTATTTATTAAAAAAAATAAGCTGCTGAAGAAAAATTGAACAACCAAGCTGACATGGCGCAACCTTATTTAATACGTGCGATGTGCCTTTTCTTTCTTTCACACAGTCTCAGTAATCTTTATAAACAGACTTTTTTTTTTTATGGAAAAGGACAAGGCAAACGAGCGTTCGGGTCACCTGATGATAAGTGATTACCGCCGCCCACGGCCCCGTGCAACACCAGAGGAGCTACAGGTGCGTTGCCGGCCTTAGCTATAGGTGCGTTGCCGGCCTTACTTTACAATAAGGGTTCGTTTAGATTGTACCGAAGCGGTCTCCCATAATATCTTACACCCATGTCTTGTCTTAGATCCTTTCAGGTCCAGGGAGTCACTATATCATTTTGTTTGTGGGCTGAAAGATCTTAAGCTAGCTCACAAAGAAACCATACTCACATACTTCAATAGTGAATCTTACCACCATCCTACATATTTTTCTACCATTGACAAATCTTTATTTCTAAGAGCCCACCAACTCTGCGACGCTGAACACCTAGGGGACGAGCTTTGATAGGTGAACAGTATACTTCATCAGATGCCTGCCTGCTCCCCTCTAGCATTATCAGAAGACTCCCAGTAGAAAGACTTCTACTATATGTAAAACACCTTTTAAAATAGACAAGATTGGCAACATTTAAGAAAAGCTTCCATTAAAACTATATTTAAGTCTATCAAGAAAGTAAATCCAATTCTTAAGACCAGTGAAACGTAATTTTCTTCTGCAGTGTAGACCCATAAAAAATTTATAGTAACTTTAACATACATTGTTCAAAAAATCGGTATTGGGGGAACGAACACATCTCCGATGCCAAGAATGGACATGTATCGAAATCAGTTGCGTATTGGTAAAGAGCGGATAAGCCCAAGCCCTTTGGGTATATGTGTTCTGTGGATAAGCCTAACCATAATGTCAGGTCTTATAAATCACAATCCTTCGCTATGGAGAACAGATATATACAGAAGGAAGGCCACAAAAAAAAACACACAAGAAACCCCCCCATGGCATATATAAAGAGATTGATGAGTGGTGACAGTGGATGAAGTAAAACATACAGAGAGTAGGGCTTTTGACGCTCCGTTCTCTCTGATTACGCCGCTAGGGATAAAATGAGATGTAGAAAAATAAGAATCATGAAAAAGAAATACAAACAACTTAAGAATATTAATAGAAATCGTTAAATTTTAGATATCTTTTTATACTTACATAAGTAGCTTATTTTCGTACTGTTGTATATGGGAAAAACAGTAATAATATTTATAATGTTTCCATTACACTGAAATTGTATGCCGTGAAAGTTATATAGCATGAAGATTAAAAAAAAAGGATCTGAGAAACAATCACGGACAAAATTTAGATACTACATAAATTTTTAGTCATAACTGGTTTAAACATAAAAATTTCATCACGAGAATGATCCACGAGTTAACTATTCGAAATATGTCTAAGATCCACGAGTTAACTATTCGAAATATGTCTAAGATTCAGGACTACATCCTGAGATCAGTTCCATTCATCAAAGCTAATAATCATTGTCATGTCACCAGAGTCATTGCCATCTTTTATCATTTGGTTGGCAATGACGTCGCAATCAATGATGTTTTTACATAAAAGCCTAGCCGCACACACACAACATTATTGGCAACAATATTGTTCGATATATGGCCAGGCATACTACACAATATTATTGACAATATTTCGTCATAAAATCTGACACAGTTGCTCAGTAGCTTTATGTATATGCGTACGTGTTAAATCTAAAATGGTCAGAAAGAAAAAAGCCGTCGGTTTAGTTATTACATTTAATTTATTTATAAAGTAAAGAAAATCAAGAAAGAAACAATGGATCAAAGACTGGATGATAAAAAAAAGCGGAGTGATTTTTCATTTAAGTATCATTAATGAACTGCGACTAACAGAGGGTGATTTAGATTTGTGTATTTTTTTAAATTCCTTTCGAAATTTTTTCGCAGAGAATTATTTTTTTTCTCTTGAACAGTTTGGTTTATTTTTTTTGTATACACTTAGCAGCATGTCTAGGGTATTATTATTTTTTACTTTATCTCGATAGGCTTCAGTAGACGTGTTCCATAACTCTGGATACGTTTCCCAAGTCTCAATAAAGTCTAGAAGTCAACACTGTCTTCGCAATATACACATTTATCGTCTTCCATTTTCCAATAAAAAGCTTAAAAAAATTAATTTGAAATCTTTTTTCAACTAAAATATTGCCACGCGTCTGCACACGCCCAATATTAATGACAATAGCCCGCCCTCCCCCTCATATTGCAGTGGCAAAATCAAAATTTCTAGAAGTCTACAATAATATTGATCAATATCGAAAAATCAGCCGCATACACACATTATTATTGGCAATACGGACTTTATTGACAATAATATTGTGTGTGTATGGATAGCAAAACACGTCGGAAATTTATCAAAAACTCATTCAAAGTACATGAAATGTACTGGTTACAGAGATTTTGTTCTAAATGTCAATATATGTATATATTAACGACTACCGAAACATTTTTAAAAACATTTTTAATCTAAAAGAAATAAACAAAAATATCAATGACGATTAATATACTAAAATTAGAAGAATGCAATTTAAAACTTATTTCTGAATTGTTAAAGATTCCGTGGCGTTGTCGTGGCCGTCGTGCCGTGCACCGTCGGAGAATAAAGCTCTGAATGCTAACATTATTATAACCCAAAATAAACAGTACGTTAGATAACATCTAGTTATGCAAGCTCCTGGGAACGTAACCGGAGATATTTGTTTTTCACGCTAGATTTCGCGGAAGACTCCGCGTTGCATTCCCAGCTTTATGGAATAAAATGAAAAAAGAGTCGGCGTTAACATATCACTCTGTTAACACGCATTTAGTTTTTAGATATTTTTAGTTTTAAAATATTTTTAGTTTTAAAGTATTATTTTAATTAAATTTTTAAAATAAAGTACTTCATTTATAAGTAAATAGTTTTTATTAAAAAAAAGGCTCCCAAACTTGACTGGCGCAGCCGGTAGGATATTCCAACATAAAACATATATAAAGGAATATCCTAGAACCAAATAAAGAAATAAGTCAAATCAGTGGAGTGGTTCGAGATGCGAGTGGCTGGCTGGTGAGTACTACTTTTCACCTCCCTTTCATCGTCCTTCGCGTGTTATAATAATAATTAATTTTAATTATATTGGAATTGGCCGTTTTTCGATATAATGTTATCTGAATTTACATAAAATTTTGTAAATCAGTAAAATAGTTAAGTTAATAGAATAAATACTTAGTATTATTTAATTAAAATAGAATTGAATATAAAATTATGTTCATTCTTATTTTTAAGGTATTTTTTTTAATGTGCTTTAGATTTTAACAATAAAAGTTAAGTGGAATTTAAAAATAATATAATATAGTGAATTTTAGTTGAAGTATTTTTTTTTATCAGTGTAAAATAAAAATAAATTAAAATATAAAATTGTAATTATAAAAATTTATATATATTAAAATAAGTAATTTTGGAATTACTATTTTTCTTTTTTTAATAAAAATACATATGCATATATATATTTAATATCTCATTGTAATATATTTTACTATAATTAAACTATACTATCTATAATAAAAAGCATTGGATAGAAAGAGTATTAAACTAAATTTTACTATATTTTATTTTGTAGCGTTATAGAATACTTAACGTTAAATCATATTGAGTGTATAATAAATGTGTTAAATTGGTAATTAAATACGGCAATTTTATATTTTAATTTTACGTCACTAGTTATAAAGCAATTATTTTTTTCTTCTAGTGTTATTTGTCTAATTAAAAAAAAATGTCTACTTCCGAATCAATTTCTAGAGCTTTTAGTTCCGAGCGAAATGATTAAATTAGTTCCCTTGTTTGACAAAAGACATTTAAATTTATATATTCGATAATGTGAATATATCATTTCGAGGTACGCGGGCAATCAATCGCAAAATATATACCTTATGCATACTTTAACAAGTAGATTAATCGGTGACGCAGCTGCTTTGCTTAGTGAACGAAATGATATAGATACATGGGCCGAATTAAAACAACTATTAATGAGACATTTTGGAGATCCGCGTAATGTGAATAGCGATAGAATTAGAGTCATTGCAAATAAAGCAAAACGAATCGTTCTTAGATTTTTGTCATCGAATACAGTCCATTAGATCTGTACTTATATCTAAAGTAAACGAAATACAGGATGCGCAAATTAAGGCTAGTAAAGTTATTATATATAATATTAGATCTGTACTTATATCTAAAGTAAACGAAATAGAGGATGAACAAATTAAGGCTATTAAAGTTATTATATATAATAACACAGCTCTAAATGTATTCTTGTATAATTTGCGTGAACATCTTGTTCGATCGGTACGGTTACACTCTCCTGCTACACTAGAAGACGCTCTCGCAATAGTAATGGAGGAAGTGAATTTTAATACACAATATTCAATGCGAAGTAAATTAATGTCTTTTCATAATAATCGTTCGAATAGCTTACAAAACTTTAAGTCGCCGACTATTAACACAGTGCCTTATGCGCAAACGTCTGCTCCTAAGCCCATATCGTTTGTACCAAAACCGACGCCAGCGATAATTCAAAACCTAGCTTTGGCTTTAATCCTCCTACATTTGGTTACCGCCCCCAATTTAATAACCCTCAATTTGGTTATAACCCACGATTAAATGCACAACAATTTGGTTATCGCCCTCAAACAAATAGTCAATCATTTGGTTATAATCCACGATTAAATGCACAACAATTTGGCTATCGGCCTCAAATAAATAATCAACCATTTGGTTATCGCCCACAGTTAGGACAGCAACAGCCGTCGTTAAACATGAGACCACCACAGCGTGTTAATAATAACCTAGATACCGATGTAAGCATGAGGACTGCACTTCCTGCTAAAGTACAACAGGGTTTTAAGCTTAACGAATTGTATAATGACACTGACATGTATGAACAGAATAACGATTTTAACATTGAAACAGATTATACATCGTTCCATTCTCCCNCCTACTACACTAGAAGATGCTCTCGCAATAGTAATGGAGGAAGTGAATTTTAATACACAATATTCAATGCGAAGTAAATTAATGTCTTTTCATAATAATCGTTCGAATAGCTTACAAAACTTTAAGTCGTCGACTATTAACACAGTGCCTTATGCGCAAACGTCTTCTCCTAAGCCCATATCGTTTGTACCAAAACCGATGCCAGCGATAAATTCAAAACCTAGCTTTGGCTTTAATCCTTCTACATTTGATTACCGCCCCCAATTTAATAACCCTCAATTTGGTTATAACCCACGATTAAATGCACAACAATTTGGTTATCGGCCACAAATAAATAGTCAATCATTTGGTTATAATCCACGATTAAATGCACAACAATTTGCCTATCGGCCTCAAGCAAATAATCAACCATTTGGTTATCGCCCACAGTTAGGACAGCAACAGCCATCGTTAAACATGAGACCACCACAGCGTATTAATAATAACCTAGATACCGATGTAAGCATGAGGACTGCACTTCCTGCTAAAGTACAACAGGGTTTTAAGCTTAACGAATTGTATAATGACACTGACATGTATGAACAGAATAACGATTTTAATATTGAAACAGATTATGCATCGTCCCATTCTCCCTATGATTTTTGCTACGAACCATGCTATAACGATTTTGAATTAACACACAACGAATACGAAAACGCAAACTATAGCGAACCGACTACCAGTCCTGTAAAGGAATTAGAACAGACTGAAAACTTGACTGGACAAGGACAGACTAACAAAAATTTTTATATAAAAACCTCAATCAAACAAAAGAAGTAATAAAAATAAATTGTAATTTGAATTTAAAATTGCCTTACATATATTTACCAGAGATCGATTGCAAATTCATGATTGATACAGGTAGCACCAGATCCTTTATACATCCTAAAATAGCTCATGAATTTTTTTGGTCATTTATTAAGTACGAACCATTTCAAGTGATTAGTACACACGCTTCTAGTATACATAATGAGATCATTGAAATTCCATTACCGCCCACTTTTAAATGTCCTTATATGCATAAATTTTATTTATATAACGTAGACTCACAATACGAAGGTTTAATAGGGAATGACCTATTAAAACAATTAGAAGCAGTCATAGATTTAGGAAAATGCGAATTAAAAACCGCTTTCACAAATCTTCCAATAGTCTATAACCAATTACAATACGAATTAAAATTGAAACCTCGTTCAGAACAGCGTGTATTATTANATATAAAATACAATTACATATTTCCACCCCCAATAATCCTAATTCTACGGGAATTGTAGAAAGATTCCACTCAACTCTAATAGAAATCTATAGATTAGCCAAATATGAAAAAAAATGTACAGATGCTGCTTCAGTAATGTCGTATTCAATTATGGCGTATAATCATACCATACATTCTACAACTGATTTAACTTCCTTCGAATTAGTTTTTGGTCATGCCGATTCAAGCAATCCCATTGTTACGGATTTTAATAAAATTTATAAGCAACAACTAGTTAAAGATCATCAAAAGCGTACTAAATACCTATATAATTATATATATAATAAAATGCACGATAAAAAGCAATTAGTTAAAAATAAAAAAAGTGGTGAAACTATTACAAAATTGGACAGCGGTGATATAATTTATACTAAAAATATAAATACCAGGAAAAGTAAAGATAAGCCACGTTATCACAAAGCAAAAGGTTTAGCAAAAGTAAAGCGAAATATCGTTCCAGTAGAGATAAGGGAAAGAGAAACTAGAGTTCCAATTAAAAATATAAAACGTCATTCACAGGTATTGTCTGGTCCTGATTGTATTGGAGACAAGCCATGCTCTTCAACTGCAGTCACTTGAAGGTAATCTCGGTATACTACCAATAAAAGAAGGAACTGCGCTTAAGGGATAAATGGCTAATTTTTTAGAAACTAGATTTAGGCAATTTACTGAATGATTTTAATTTTAATTTAAATAAGTATAATGAATTTAGTAATCTAATAAATGTAAGTCAGCCTTATTCCTATGAATTTTTAGGGTTGAAGGTTCAGGTAGATTATTTAAGCAATATTTTAATAGATAAATTTCAACAGTTAATACCCTCGTATAAATCTAAACGTGGATTACTTAATCCATTAGGCTCTCTTATAAAGATCATTACAGGAAATTTAGACAATGAAGACGCGATTCGTTATGATTCCATTGTATCAGAATTAAAAATAAATCAAGCATATACTGACAAAAAAATTACATTGATCTCCAAAATGCTGGATAGTTTTATTAACAGTACTGAAGCATTACATAACAATACATTAATATTAAATGAGAAGATTCAAAGAATAGAACGGCTTGTTAAGAATATGATTACTAAAAGGGACAACTCTATATACTCGATATATGTTTTAGGTATGTTTGATATGTTTCTATGTAATTTTAGAACCATCTATATATTTTTAAATGAACTAGAAACTGCTTTAGCTTTAAGTAAAGTGTCTGTACTTCATCAGTCTATAATTAATTCTAATGAATTATTAAATATATTACAATTGATATCCCAAACTGATAATTTGACATATGAACCTAATATTAACAATTTGATAAATATAGAGTCTACTATATCTGTAAAAGCTTATATTAAGAAAAGTCAGATAACATTTATATTAGAGGTACCGTTAACAGATAATAATTCTTATAATTACTATAGATTATATCCAATTCCAATATATAATGTCACTGAAAACGTAACGACAATTGTAATTCCTAAATATCCTTACCTGATGGTGAAAAGTTCTATGTACTTACCCTTAGCCCGGCCTTGCTCGCGTATTGCTGTAGGAGATCAGTTCCTGTGCTCTGAAAATGAAATAGTAAGGTATCCGGAACCAACTTGCATAGAGCAGGTAATGAAATTTGAGAGTAGCCATCGAGAGTAACCATGTGTACTTCACACGTGGTAAATGTAGAGGATATAAAAATCCAACATATCAACACCAATAGTCGGATAGTTTATTCTAAATTCAACTCGAAAATAACAATGAAATGTAAAGATGATACCTCTTACCAAATGATACAAGGCACACTTATCCTAACCCTAGAAGAAAATTGTAACATATTCATAGAGAATATCTATTTATACCACAGAAGTACGTATGCAGAACATATGATATTCAAAAAGGTTCCGCTTATCCATTTGCCCAAACTAAACTCAACAAAAACAGGAAATCTCTCAACGGTCGACTTGAGGAGTGTAGATCTCAGTGAAGTGAAACAGTTATCGCACGTACTGAATCATAATAGTAAAGCCAATCCCAGTGATATTGTTGAAAGTCTTAGTGAAGTGAAAACCCAAAAAATAATCAGTTTTGTCTCTCTGTCCCTATATATTTCCCTACCGGTATTAGTGTTGTGTTATGTAGTCTATAAGTTTAGAGTTAAAATTTTTAATATAGAGCGAAATCCTCAGTCTAGTACTCCAACTGATGATTTTGTACTTAACGGGGGAGGAGTTATGCAAGCTTCTGGGAACGTAACCGGAGATATTTGTTTTTCACGCTAGATTTCGCGGAAGACTCCTCGTTGCATTCCCAGCTTTATGGAATAAAAAGAAAAAAGAGTCGGCGTTAACATATCACTCTGTTAACACGCATTTAGTTTTAAAATATTTTTAGTTTTAAAGTATAATTTTAATTATTTTTTTAAAAATAAAGTACTTCATTTATAAGTAAATAGTTTTTAATATAATAAAAGGCTCCCAAACTTGACTAGATAGAACTTTTTTTTGTTATTGGGAGTAATATTTTTTGAATG
>JAAIXJ010001762.1:512789-563064 GCA_013403705.1 Heliconius hermathena | reverse complement strand
TTGGCGTTGGACTGGTTTGGTTGGTTGAGAGTTCGATTTCGACTCGAAGGAATGTGTTATTTCCGCCACACATCGAGTAATGAATAAAAAAAATTGGCAATTTCGAATTGAAATAAAAAAAAAATCGGTTAAGTGCAAGTACGACTCGCAAACCAAGGCTTCCATATCAATTTTATAATAGTAGGTCAAAGGGAAGAAGTACAATTTTTAAAAGTTGACCAAGTTTTTTAACTTTGTCAACTTTTATATATTGAACTAATTTGAAATTGAACTTACATTACATGCATATGCACTCATTTTGTATGAAATAAACTACAAAGATAAATTTGCAAAGTATCTTTTAATTGCGTTGACTTAGATCTTTGATTTTTTTCTGTGCTACAAGGGATCATAAACTTAAATTTTCTTACTTAAACTTAGATCTTGAACAAAGTAAGCCTATAAGACTTCTATTTTTACCTTTAGAAGTACGGAACCGTAAAAACAATGAAAGTAGTATATCGTTCAAAAATGGACTCCTATAAAACACAAAACCATTTTTAAATTCGAAATATATCTATATATATAAAAGAACATGTTCCGACTGACTGAGGTAAGACGAAAGCACAGCCATAACCGCTGCGCGTAGAAACCTAAAATTTGGACAGATATTTATTTTTGTAATCTGGACATCCACTCAGAAGGGATTTTAAAAAATTTGCACCCTAAAGGGATGAAATAGAGGTTGAAAGTTTGTATGGAAAAATAATTAAATCACCACCGATCTTTATAAAAAACTAAATTCAGACTGTTAAAAATATTTTATTGAACATCAAAGTGTTTCGTGGATTTTTTAGAATTCACCCCTAAGGGAATTATATTATACACTAGTGGGTGGGTAATTATATATTATACTAGTAAACGAAGCTGCGCGCGCCTACTAGTATAATATACAATTCCGAGGTTGTATTAGTCATGTTTAAGAAGAGTGAGCGATCTCTGCTCCAAATCCTCCAAATAAAATTACCAAGATGTGAAAATATCAAATAAAAGCCATAAAACGTAATATAATAAAACGGCCGCTATAAAATACTCAATCGCATCCATTTCCTTGCAACTCCACAGAGAAGGCCCAGTTTATAGGACACCTTTCTCTTTTAATTTGCGTCCTGGATACGTCTTGTCTCAAAGGAATTTTGTAATGGCTTTATTTATAGATAACTAGCGGACCGCGCGGCTTCGCCAGCGTGATCTATGTGAATATTTATTAAATATATTTATGAGATTATTTTCAGTTTCCTATAGGTTAGGAAATATAAACCTCAATAATCAAAATATGCCGATAAAGAAATGTAGTGAAGAGTAGACATAAGTAAGGGAAATAAAATTCTTCATCTTCACGTTCTGCCATAGACACTCCGTTTCCCACTTTTCGCAGAATTTTTCGAGGCATTGCGTGTCGAATGGCAGAACTTAACGCCGGGTTTTTGACTTGGTGCCAGATCGAAGAAATGAAAATATCAATAAATAGTATAAAATTCAAAAAAATATAAAATTATTTATATTAGAAAAAATACCTGACTCCTTGAACGTAATATGTAGAAACAAAATAAGTTAAACTAGATTAAGGAAATTCTTAAACGCTAAAAATAACTATTATATTTGTTTTATAGGGATGAATACCAACTTTTAGCAAATATATTAACAACAACTCGATACATTTAAATGAAATATATTACAATGGTTACTATGGTTCAACATTCAGAGATAAGCATATACCACCGCAGTCTTTTTTGTAGATTTTTTAAAAGACAAGTTCAGAAAGCCCACTTCAAACGATCTTTTCTTAAAACAACGAAATTTCTTGTTTCCTAGCGACGCGACGGTTGTATTTGACATGTCAGACAATAAATTGCATATAAAATAAAAAGATTTTTTTTATATTAGTATATATCGAGAATATTACTAATATGAGAAAAAAGTAGCCTATGTTCATTTCAAGACCTTCAAGTATCTCTATATGAGATTTTATCACAATCGAATTAGCGGTTGGGCCGTGATTCCGTTATAGACAGACAGACATACTTTTGAATTTCTAATATAAGTATTGATACTAAAATATAAATAATAGAAGAAAATATATATTTTTACAGCTTTTTCACGCATAATAGGGTAAATAAAAAGAAAGGTTTAATTTTTTTATGCTATGAAAAAATATATTCTTTAATTTCGGCCCGACGTACGACGTTGAGTTTCGCCAAACTTCAACTCTACACATTTTTTTCTAAAGAGAAGAATTGATTCGAGGCCGTTGCTCCACAGAGGCACAAGCTCTGTGAGTGCGGCTCTATACGCCACGCTTGTGGGTTCAATTCTCACTCGGGAGCATGAAAATAATATTATATGTTCATTTCTTCGCTCTGGTAACGAAGCAAAGGGTGGCATTGAGTTCTGAATCAAAAATTAAGCCAAAAGTGCGACACGGAGTGTCTTAACACTAGATTTCCATGATCTCTCTCTGTATCCTACTATGTGCGGGATACAGCGGGAAGCTAAAAGCTTCGTTTAAAAATCTAAATATATTACAGTATGTTATAACAATTAGCTTCATGCTGCATCCCGCACACTGCAGGGTGGGCAGAGGGAACCGAGTGTTAAGACACTCCGTTTCCCACTTTCTGCCGAATTCTGGAGGCATTGCGTGTTGAGTGGCAGAATTCAACGCCGCGCTTGTCCTCGACACCAGAGCGAAGAAATGGAAATATAAATTTAAGTAAATATTTCATCTCCTCGAGTGGGGATCGAATCCACAACCCATCGGTTTTACACTTTGTGCCCCTGCGCCACGACTGGCCTCATGTCATGATTTTTTTACAACGATTAACATATAATAAATTCTCATAAAATTCAAAAGCTAGAAAAGGAAAGAACCATTATTCATCACCACGTCAAGAAATACTGCGGAGACAATGATTTGTATTTTTGCAAACTCGATAATGGGGGCAGTTAGCTTCACAACAGCCATCATTTATTGTAGGCAACCCTATAACTTAACTAACTGGTTCCTTGATGGCTGCCCATTCATTTCGAATAATTGTATAAGGCTCTCTCTAAAGGTAATCTTTACAATGAACAAATAAGAAGTAATCAACTATCTACTAATCCTATGTATTTGTAGTTATGTTTAATACTTTGTTTATAGTAAAAAATCTGAACCAGTTGGATTCAAATTTGGCATGAAAGAAGTTAACAACGGTAATTTACATACAAGATACTCTATTCGCGTGGTTTTCGCTATTCCATATTTAAATTCCTTAAGGTCAATTTCATATTTTGAACTACATTTCTTATTTTAAACTGCTTTTGTTATGTTAAAACTCAATTAAAAGATTTGTTCGTTAATTTGGAATGAACATATTAAATATTTTATTTCTTCGAGTGGGAATCGAAGCCACAACCAGTTGTTTACAGTCGCGCTTATGCCCTTGCGCCACGATAAGCCTCAATAATGACATCTAATTTTCGGTAAATGTAACTAGATATAACTTTTATAAATACTTTTATATCACCAATATGCACTATTATTTACATTTAAAAAATCAGCTTTTCGCTGTATCTCGCACAGACAGGTAGTCTTACTCTACACTCCGTTCCCCACTTTCGAGTTCTGGAGGCATTGCGTGTTGAGTGGCGGAACTCAACACCGCGCTTCGCCTCGACACCAGAGCGAAGAAATGGAAATATAAATGTAAATCAATATTTCGTTTCCACGAGTGGAGATCGAATCCACAACCAGTGAGTTTTACAGTCACATTTTGTGCCTCAGCGCCACGACTGGCCTCAATTTACATTTTAAGTAAAATTAATTAAATCTAAATATTTTTTTATGGAAATAATAAGGCAAACGAGCTTACAGTACAACTGATAGTAAGTGATCACTGCCACCCAAGACCTCGTGTAACACCAGAGGAGCTACAGGCCATTGCTAGCCTTTAAGGTGGAGATAGATACGGTTTTTACATAAAGGAAAGCAGTGTTTCCAGGTCGAGCAGAAAAAAGTAGAGTAGACTTGTATCGACCTCGAGATTCTTACAAATTAGTAAGAATTTCGTACAAAAACAGTAGTGGAGTGCCAGGTATACAAACGGTGAGGATAATAAGGCTTATAAGATTGTTACGTGCTGGGCGGTCAGAAAATTTGGTGGCAGGTCCAGTCAAACAGTTCCCCAGAACGCTCCCCATGATAAACGCGGTAAAAAATACGCAGCGAGAAGATGTCTCAAAGCTAAAGTGGTAAAGCTAAAGCCTTTTACAGATTATTGGAATCCCAACGATTCAAATGGCTCTACTTTAAATGCAATCAAATATCTCAGTCTTTACCAACTGCAATTTAAAAAAAATATAGAAAACAACACCCTAACAATATTATAATACTCTTGTAATAATTCTTATAAACTACATCTTTATATTATAAACTTTATTCACAGAATAGACCTCGACAAAGTTTTGATTAACAAACTCTCAAATAAACCTAAAATGTGGACGCAACTATGTAAACCTACCTAAACAATAGAAGTGGATATCCCGCGTAATGTTAGCCGCTATTGTTCCAAGCTACGTGAGCCATTTGAATTTTGATGATCAATCTTCGTAGCTGAAGTTTATAATCTTAAACTTGACCATTTTCTTGAATTTTAAATATTATATTCATAATATAATGTTTATTATTTGAAGGTATTTTTTGAATCTGTCCTTTTTTAGGTTCGCGCTTCCAGTTCTTTTTTTATCTATCCTTATTCTTATTTACTCTTTTGACTTTACGTTTTTGTGGACATCAAAATCGTAATGATTCATACGTCAATCGATTTGTCTTAACTTTACGATTATCACTAATGACAACAATGAATATTCACCACAGCTACTACCAGAAACCATTTTTTCAAAAATAAAAAAATAAACAGTGTTTTAACATATATTCTTGTATTTTGTAACATGGTCTCTATTTTACTGTACATTCTCCTTTATATATTACATTCTCCAATCAACGTGACATTGGCGAAGTGATTAGTGCTTAACTGGCACGCCCGGAACGCCATAAACAAAGAACAACAGCAACAACAATGTCCACAGTGTGTGGGTGGGTTACCTACTTAAATTTTATAGGGCTCCTTATGAAGATTTAACTGGGTGAAGAATGAGTCTCGACTGATAGTGTTCCTATTTCGCAAAAAGGTTTTGATTTAGTTAAAAATTAAATCAAATTAAATCACCTTCACGCTGTATCCCGCACACAGCAGAGTAGGCAGAGGGAACCTAGTGTTAAGACACTCCGTTCCCCACTTTCTGCCGAATTCTGGAGGCATTGCGTGTTGAGTGGCAGAACTCAACGCCGCGCTTAACCTCGAAACCAGAGCGAAGAAATGGAAATAAAAATTTAAGTAAATATTTCATCTCCTCGAGTGGGGATCGAACCCACAACCAGTCGGTTTTACAGTCACACCTCATGCCACTGCACCACAACTGGCCTCAACTTTTGATTTAGTGTGTGTCAATTATAAAACTATTTCAATGATGTAGGTGTTCAGCTTTACTTTTAATTAAACTGTAAACTATGGAGCTTGTTTATTTTATATTTAGTCTTTAGGAGTGCGATTTTTTCTTTGTTTTATGCTTAGCTTAGCTTAACTTACCGCTTTATCCTTAGCGAGGTAGTGAGAGAGAACGGATCACCAAACGATTTTTACGTATATTGTCAATATTCTACATGAGAAATAGTAGTAATACGTTAATACAGATATTTTACATTTATTCACTAGGTCCACCACATTCTGTTTGTACAGAAATTAGAAACTACAAGAAGTTAATGCAAATATTTATAGATTTTATTTACCTATTTATGATACTCTTAAAATCAGAGATTATTCCGCTCAATTTGATTTCCGCGAATTGTTTTTGTATTTCATATTGAAATATATTTTATTGTAGATATACCTATATCTGTGTCATGTCTAATTTTAGATACACGTTCCTAGCATTATTGAGCTAATGTCCTCATAAAAGTTTTTCGATTTTTATTTTTTTTAGTTCCACACTGTATCCCACACATAGCGGAGTAGGCAGAGGGAACCTGGAAAAGTAGGCAATGGAGTGTCTTAACACTATTGACTCTGCCTACCTTGTTATATGCAGGATACAGCGTGAAGCTTAAAAAACATACAAATTATGTATTAAAATTATTATATATTGTTTAAAAAAAACACACTTGTATATTATTTAAGAATTTTGTACATATTTCCTTACAATAAACGAAATGTATTCATACAATAGCATCTTTCCGGGCTTGTTGTGACCTTAATTAATAAAGATAAAAGAAAAAAACCCCTGCCCTACGTAAATGATAATGAGAAAAAAAATTCAAAGGAAATTTAATATAACATACGTTATTAAAATCACTTTGTTGTATCTTGAACATGTCACATAATTCTTATATTATAATAAGGATCCTAACAAAAGCGAATTAAAAATTCTGCATAATATGAATTTAATTATTATTATAAAAGGACGGTAATTTAATAAAGACTGATATTACAAGTTTTTATTTAAAAAAATCAGCTTCACGCACTCTCCCGCACAAACCTTTATTAATTAACTTAAATTTGTCATTTAGAATTATGTAAGCTGTACTATATTATATGCCACAGACGTTTGCCAGTTTATTTGCGTATATTTAGTATTTATTTGCGCAGGGGCCCAATGGTGCGACTGTAAGTGTGACGGTTGTGGGGTCAATTTCCACTTGGAAGAATGAATTATTTAATATTTTCATTTCCACGGTATGGTAACGAAGAATAGCACGGTATTGAGCGTTCCACTCAACACGCAATGCCTCCAGAATTAAGCGAAAAATGGAGAACGGAAATAGCTAAATAAGAACGAAGTGTCTTAACACCAGGTTCCAAGTTTCGCTCTATCTGTTAAAACTAGTACTAAACGCTCAACACATCAAAAACGCTATAAATCATTGGACAGTAAGTAGTTTTAAAGGCTTTTAGTGGTTTTCCAGGCTGGGCTTTACCAATCACATTGGAGCTGGCAGGAAATTAATCCGCGTGTTTCGTTGCCAAACCTGCCGAGTGCGTTTACATACGTTTCAAGTGTGGCCATATTAGTCTAACATTTGAAGCTCTTATATGCCAACACCGTTCACACAAATATAACCTTTAGTTGTAACAAAATAAGTGACATAATTCCACTCAAATATTTGACTTTGGGAGTCAAACAGCTCAGAATTATTGAATCTTCCATACAATTATCGTTTATCAGTTGGATACGCGGATATTAGGCAAGTCTTTGTAATTTGCTATTACACTTTGATTGTGGATCAATTGGATATTGGTTTTCGCCGTTAGTGCTGAAGGTATTGGGTTAAATCAGCTTTGTGAAGTATTTGAACTGTAGTTCTAATAGGAAGGTCAGATTTGCATGTTTAAAACGCTTAACAAAGGCACGGTACTTATATTATTTAATTTTTAATGATTACACAAAAATTTTAATGATTACACAAAAATTTACATCTATGATTACACAAAAATTTTGACATTGCTTATTTGTCGTTGGCTTGGTGACGCCACTGCGGCCTTCATAATATATATTTTTTTATCTTTACATTTTAAATATAAAAGTGTATTTTGGTGAAAAAATAAACGTATTTTTTATAGTGCATAAAAAATAAACGTATTTTTTATAGTGCTTAAAATTACTTACATGATTGTATTTCTGTTTGTCCGTGCTAATTTTCGAAATAGCTCAATCAATTTTTATGAAATTAATACTTAAAAATAGAGGAGGTAATATAAAGAGCAACATACTAATATAAGCTGCATTTTCCGAGATCGACATCTGGACTTCATACACACGAGAGGTTTTTAAATGATCATTAAAAAGCGTTAAAATACAACAATTTATGCATTTATATGATACGGTCATCCGTAAACGTTTTTAAAACGCGACCATTTTTCATCGAATTCTGTTATAGATTACACGTTGGGCGTTGAAAATGGAACAAATTATAATAATTAAACTTCTTTTTTTTTTCAGACAGAAAGAAGTCCCGAACAATTCTTTATGCAAAACGATTGTCAAATTATTCTAATAATATTTTAAAATATGAAGCCTAGCATGTGACATGGCTATATTTTTTCCTAATTACACTTAAAAAATATTAAATAACTACGGCGGCCTCTAGTATCGAAAGTGAAAAATGGAAGAACCTATGTTTTATTGTTGTTTCGAACTACTAACAAGGGTAGTTCTCGATTGCATACATGTTTAAAAAAGGCACAAATAGCTATTTTTTTGAAATTTCAAAAAAATTAAAATACAAATTTTAGTAGTTTAAAAGAGCGATAAAACATTGCGAGTTTTCGCTTGCGATACTTTACTCAGGAACCATTGAAATATTCGTATAGTTCAAGCAGGCGAAGCCGCGTGGGGCCGCCGGTTTTAAAAAAAAATCACCAACATCTAACTAATCAATTCAAACGAAAAAATATACAATTAACACTTACATTAACCTACCAAAACCAGGCCTAAGTATATTTGAATTTCACTCAAAACCACACAACGCAATAGAACCCAAGCGGATCCAATCCAGCCTAACTGTTTGACTAACACTTATTTATCCTACATCTGCTTTAGCAAACTTCATTTGAGAATTGAGACCGATGTGGGATCAATTTACGATTAGTTGATGGCAATTTCCTACGTGTTTAATTTATTTTGCAATACGGCTTCACGCTTTATCCCGTATATATCGCCGTAGGTTTAAAGATTCTAGTGTTAAGAGTTTCCGTTCCATTCTTCACTTTATTCGACTTCGGCGGTTCAGCTTTCTCTAATTCAAGAGATGTGTTACTGATTAGCGGAACTCATCGCCGCACTTTATCTTAGTACTGGAACGAATAAATGAAAATAATACATTTACTCTTTTGTGAACGATGTGGGATTAGTTTATTAGTATAATAATTAATGGAATTCGTTAACTTACTGATTAATTTATATTGTAAAACAGTTTTACGCTTTATGCCGCATATTATACACAGAGTAGACAGAGAGAACCTAAAGTTAAAAATTAAGTCACTCCGTTGTCCCTTTCAGTTTAATTATTATCGAAAGATTGTGTTGTTGAGTGGCGGAAGTAAAAGACGTGCCTTGTTTTTATTAGAGCGGAAAAAAAATTGGTTCATTCCCCCGAGTGGGAATCAAACCCACAACCGTCAATCACACTGTATTATGTCAAAAGTTAAAGTGAAAATAAGACGATATTAATGTTCTTATAGTATAGTAAAAATCTTATTTAATAGTCAATGATCTCCAATTGAAGATACTAATTGTAGATAGCGATCATATTTGTAATTAGCACAGATATTCTACTGCCAGATACTATGGAGTTGACAAGAGATGACGTAACGTGTGTGAAAAATAATGTTTCGTTTTTTTAATTAAAGTTGTATCGTAAGTAGGTACAGAATATGCTACTAAAGCCATGTAAAAATACTTGATTTTCAAACATGCATTCATAATGGTACAATGTATGCCACTTCCCATTCACAAAAATCTTCGAATATAACTCCGTTCGCAACTTTGTTGAAACGGTAATTAATTGGCAATAACTATGACAATACGTCTAGAAACGAAATAAAAATATTTGCAACAAATTTCTTTTAGAGGTTGTGGGTTCGATCCCCACTCGAGAAGATGAAATATTTACTTAAATTTATATTTCCATTCCTTCGCTCTGGTGTCGAGGTTAAGCGCGGCATTGAGTTCTGCCACTCAACACGCAATGCCTCCAGAATTCAGCAGAAAGTGGGGAGCGGAGTGTCTTAACACTAGGTTTCCTCTGCCTACCCTGCTGTGTGCGCATACAGCGTGAAGCTAAAAAAAAAATTCAGTAAAATTCCAAGTTACAGTCATCCAGGTATATTTGTGAAGCAACATACTCTTGGTAATATATAATAAATTCAAATATATTTTGCACTGTCAAATAGCTAAATTTAACTTTACGTTCGACTACACTCTGCACTGGGTCTCGCTGGGCCATAATTTATGGCCCTATCGCGTAGTCCACTTCGTCCGATGATCCTCGTAACGTATTTCACGCTTCCCATTCCGTAGGTCGATGGGTTGGCGTGTGTTTCACACGGTCGTGCTTTTTCTTTTTCGGTTTTACTATAGAACTCTATATCTATACTTCTTTACTAATATTATAAAGCTAAAGAGTTTGTTTGGTTGAAGACGCTAATCTCATAAATTGAATCTCATTTATTCTCTTAGTATTGGATAATTAATTTTTAGAGGTTAGCTATAGGGTAAACTGTTTTTGTTTCATAGTGTCTGGACACTACATTTTGCTAACCCTGTTTTGCGTGAAAATGCGTGAAGTGGTAGATGTAAGTCATCAAGGCTAAAAGTAAATATATTATCTACCAGCAACTTATGAGATCACAACTCAGGGTGTGGACTCGTAATTTATTGTACTATCGCGCGGGCCAGTCCGCTCGGCAATGGTAACGTATCACTCGTTTTGCTCTCCAACGGGGAGATTTGTTCGAATTGGCAATACAAGATTATATAAAATATGTATATATTTTTATTAGCTTCACGCTATATCACGCATATTGCAGGGTAGGCTGAGGGATTAGGATACTAGGATTGTAGTGTTAAGAAACTATATATAAATATATTAAACCGGTTTATTAGATAGAAATATTAAAATTCCAGCTTAATGTTTTTTTCGCATAGGACAGTAGGTAATAGGAACTTAGAGTTAAGATATTTTGTTTTTTTATTAAATTTTCGAGCCATTGTATATAGAGACTTGTAACTCAACGCTGCTCTTCTATTTTATTACCGGAGGGAGGAAATGAAGATAGTGCATTCACCTAATGAAATAGAACCCACGACCGTAGCGAGGAAATGACAATAGTTCATTCCTCTATTAGAAATTGAACCCACGACCATTGCTTTTATAGTCAGACACATATTCTGGGGACTTATGACTTTTTATGTGCAATCAAAAAAAGGTTAGCTTTACATGACATTTGGATTCGTAACTTGTATTTACATCAAGAATTATGAATAGAGAGTGTAACGAGACAGATTTCGTCGCTGACTTTTCCACAAATATGATTTTCTGTCGTTTTGACGCACTTTTAAAAGCTTTTATTTGGTTTTATTTAGAGTTCATTTGTTCGAGTATAGTTAAATGTAATTGTTAGTATAATACCATTTTCTTTTCATATGTTCATGTACGTCGTTTGATTTGCCTTTTGTGAATTATTTAATAATTTAATAAAGAAAAATAAAATATTTAAATGTGGATTTGATATGGACAAATAATTTGATTTTCCAATTATATAAGTGGTAAGGCCGTTGTAGTGTAGTGGCACAGAGTGCAAGTTTAAATTCGGTTTTGGTTCCTATTCTGGTAAATTAATTATTTTTATTTTCTTGCTCCCTCTACTCTCCGTCACATGCGGGAAATAATTTAATGACACAAGACATTTCATTTTATTTCAGCTCCACACTTTGTTATGAAACAATCCATACTTCTATTTATTTATATTTATTATTATTATTTTTTAAGGTTCCTTTTCTCAAAAGAGAAAAACGGAACCCTTATATCATTTTGTGGTGCATATGTCTGTCGCTAAAACCATTTTCTTAAAATTGTGTGAAGGTTATCTATCTGAAATTAATATTAAATATGCAAGCCGATCTCTTGGAGCACAGAAAAATTAAGCTTCTACGTCAAAAGCTATGAGCAGCAAAAAAGATGGATAAACCATCTTTTTTGCTGCATTTTGTATAAAATTCGCCGCGTAATTAAAACTTATGGAGTATTTTCCGTTGATCTATATTTTTTATATTTGAAAAGAAGAGAAAAATTACAGTAGGTAAAAAATATAAAAAAATAGAGAACATCCGAAAATGGACATTTGTATTTACATTATAAAAAAAACATAATAAACTTATATTTGTACTTCATTTCATAAAAATTAAATGCATACACTCACAAACTTAAGTTGGTCAATTTTCATAAATTATACTTTCCGTTAATCACAATTTTGAAATTAATACGGCCTCGGTGGGTAAATTTAATTCGCTCTTGACCCTTTTTTAATATGTTTTCACAAATATTGTGTGTTAACACCGGAACTTAACACCGCGCTTTGTAATTTCTAAATACCTGCATAAAACTTGCAAGAAAGAAAAATATCGCTCTCTTTCAAACAGATCCATCTGCTTAATTGAGTGTGGACTCGCTTCAGAGTTCAGAATTGCTGCAAATTAATGATCATATCAGGTCCATTAGACACAATTATCCTTGTTACATATCACCCGTTGAAGCGTACTAATGAGATTATCTATTCTAAACACACTTTTACCACATTTAGAGACGGTAAGTAGCGGTTAATCGTGATTAAATCAGTTGCCATGTTACCATGTTACCAGCTTCACGCTGTATCCCGCACACAGTTGTTAAGACACTCCGTTTCCCACTTTTCGGGAGGCATTGCGTGTTGCGGAACTCAACGCCGCGTTTTGCCACGACCCCAGAGCGAAGAAATGAAAATATAAATGTAAGTAAATATTTCATTTCCTCGAGTTTGAATCGAACCCACAACCAGTCGATTTTACAGTCACACTTTGTGCCCCTGCGCCACGACTGGCGTCATAGTTTTTGGTTCGGTTTATTTAGTAGTTCAAATAATGTTATTTTTTTATCAGCTGGCATCAATTTAAAAAAAACACTCAAAATAATAAAATAAATAAAATAAAAATAAATATCTTGCTTAGTAATTTACATCTATTCTTATTGATTAGGATTAGTTACATTTATTGTTTTAATATATATTTTTTATTTTAGTGTTAGTAACATATTGTATATTTAATTATTATTATTTATTTACTTTTTATTTATTTATTTTTCTACAAGGCTTCCTCAACAAGTAAAGGTATCAGGCTTAATTCAACTCTGTTACCTTTTTGGTCCATCTTTGGTCCTGAAAACGTGCTACATGTTCAGCCCATTTCCATTTCGATGGAAAGAGGCATGAAATAAAATAATCCATTATGTATAAGTAATAATAATAAAATAAATAATGATATTATAATTTATGAGAAAAAAAAATACTACTATATTAATAACATCATAGGGATGCAAAATCTGGAATAAATTATGTGAATATTATTAGTTATATATGTTCACACATGAAGTAAAAAAAAATAAGAAGTAATATAAAATTTAATTATTTATTATTTTTAATAATATAATAAAAAAATATATTAAATATGTATTTTTGATTTTTTTATAAGCGACACCTATACCTATCATATTGTACCTTAAGGTTATTTGTATAAATAGAATAAAACGGATGTCTAGTTTTATTATCAACTACTAGATGGAACTGTATTATAAAAAAATAAGACATTCAAAATTCCGTTTTCCACGCACCGCCCGCATCGCGTGATAAGTGACGAAATTCGGCGCCATGCTTTGCATTGTTAATACTGCTGGAAAATAAAAATAATTCATTCCCCCTGAACGGAATCGAACCGACGATGGTCACGTTTACGTTACATTCTGTAGCGGTGTGACTCGATCGTAGAGGAAGAATTAATATTTTTAGACGAAATAACTTATGATATAAATATTAAATAGTGACTGTGTATATCCTAAAAAAGGTTTTAATTATGCTTATACTTGTAACAAAGTTGATAGAAAGAATCTTGTATCAAGATGGCGTAGCGAGCTTAACTCGCGCCCGGAGCATAATACTTTTTGAGCGCCCCCTGGGCGAACACCATATAATTTTATAAGTAAAATATATTCACAAAATAATAAATAAACAAAATCTTACTCTAAATGAGACATCTGTCCCCCTCTATTCCCTACCCACTCGGAGTCACTATAAAAACCAGTAGAGCTAACAGCATTAACCTCAAGTTAAAAAAAATAACGAACTAAAGTGTACGTTATGTAACACTATCAAAATGGAAAGAAAAACCTGTAATGAGTTAGTTATTTCTTGTTATTACTTGGTTAGATAAATTTACAAAAAGGATTTTTTTCGCGTGTATTTAAATATTTAGACAGATCCGACGTGATATTTCAATAAATGTAAACGTGTTCAGATTAAAGTATTTAAAAATCTAAACTGTCTCAATTGTTAATGTCTCGAAAATTTGGCTGAAGTATAGATCCTAGTGTCTTAACACTCGGTTCCCTCTGCCAACTTTCTATATGCGAGACCTGTGTCTAAAAAAAATTATTATATTAAGGTTTCTCTTCTTCTTCTTCAAATTAAGGCATTCTGTTTGAATGAATATGAAGAATAATTTTCATTCCTTATTATAATTATGTTTTTAGACACAGGTTTCAGTTTAAATAAACATTTAGTGTAAATAAACATGGTGTGAAATAAACATATTACATTAAGTGACATCTATGACTTTTATATGAAACTAAGAAAGTAGCATTAACAATGTGCAAAATGCTTTTCGTAGTTTCAAATGAAGGCGTAAGATGGCGTTAAAAAGTAAAACCATAAAATATAAATTATTTAAAAGAAAATATAGCTTCAACTGTATCTCACATACAGCAGAGGGAGGGAACTTAGTGTTAAGACATTCACTCTCCATTCTTCGCCGAATTTTTTCAAGACATTGCGTGTTGGGTGGCGAGTTTTACGTCAAACTTTTGCCTTATTGCCAAAGCGAAGAAACGAAAATATTAACAAATAATTATTTATTCCCTTTAGTGGGGATAGAACCCACAACCGTCGCGTTACCGTGACACTTTTGTGACCCTTCACCAAGACGCCCTCGTGTTAGATAATGTTAGTAGATGTTAGAAAAAAATTATAGATTTTTTTTTATGGACTGATCCTTGTGAGGAAGAACGTAATGGCCAGACATTCTGTTCTCAGTTTTCCATCCTGTTTAGAAATATTGATGTTGAATCAACGCCGCGTTTTATCTTAATACTCTTATCTTTACAGATATTTATTACATTCATATTATATTTTACATAAACCCTTTAAACGATCTATATCCTAACAAACGAAAGCTATGCCGCTTACAAGAAAAAAAATATTCGATTCACGCTTTTAAAATTCCAAAATGTGAAACAATTTGTAATCAGACGTTCCTACGGATAAGTAAAAAAATGTTTGGAACAAATTAAAGTTTCCCACGAATAACTGAATGTTTGTAGCGTTTTTGGTCGATTTTATCAGGTTTTTTGTTTTTTTTTTTCAATATCTCTCTCTCCGTATTTCTTTTTTTTCATATGTATAAATAGGATGATATAATATTGTATGTTCTTTTAGAATATATGATAACATAGCGCAGAGGGACATCACCTGACTGTAAATAAAATAAATAAACACCAATGTAAACTATTTTCATTTACCTGCTCTGGTACAAGAGGGTAGATACCATGTAGCTATTATTATAGGTAAGTTGAATTCCGCCAATCAACACGCTACGTCTAGACAATTAGACAGAGCACGGAGAAAGGACTTTTATTATACTATGCTTCATCTCAGGTGGACCGTAGAGAACAGAAAAATCTTTGGTCCCGGCTAAAGCTGCTGGCGATATCCTTTCTATCATCTCGTCTACTTCAATAGCCGAGTCAACACGCGCGTCCAGGTCGGTTTCCGTTTTCACGAATTTCTCCTAATGGTAAAGATGCGCTCAATTGATAGCTGGTGACAATAACATTTTTCATCTGCAGATAAATAAAATATTTAAATATTTAATATATGGCCCTCGGGACCATAATACAAGAAATAAGAGGGGGCCAAATTACCAATATCTATAATCAATTAACAAGTCTCATTGCATTTAAAACATTGAATATTATGCATATTTATCTAAAAAATTGTCTAGGACAACGTTAATTTAACATAATGTCGAACTCTCCGCAGTTATAACTTGATATTTACAAAATTATTGATATCACCACAGACGTTTTGATGGACAACAAAGTGATCTTTTAAAGGTTTCATTTTTATCTTTTGAGGTTAGGAACCCTAAAAAATCTATGTTAAAGTCAGTTATAATGAACTTAAGTTATATATGGCAATGTCAAGTAAGAAATGACAGTCGATATAAAAGGCTGTTTAGTAAGATTGAAAGAGGTCTCAGAAATTGTCCTATAAATTTTGTTCGCGACTACACGTTGGGTAAGTGAGGTTTATTTCCGAAGATTTGGGTGAACTTCGCCCAAAGTTTGCGTCGCGCCTGAATGGGAAGGGCCAAGGACGTGATTAAATATTTTTGTCGATAAAAATTGTTAATAAATTTATAAGTTTTTTCTGTGTGGAGAAATCCTTTGTAAGTATAATTTTTTAGTTTAATTTATTCTATTCAACGAAATGTTTAAATTGTATTTTTGGAATCTGGTAATTTAAACTGCAAAGCGCAGCGGCACAGAATCTGACTGATGGTGATGGTTGTGGCTTTAATTCATTTCCTTGCTCTGGTGGATTCAAAATCAGAAATTTGGGCAAAGAGTGAGGCACAACCTCTGAATATTTGGTTCCTGTTTCCGGCTCTGATATGGGTGCCTTGCTTGCTGCTAAAAGCAATTGCATTATACTTATATCTGTCTTTACAATAATATATTATAATTAATATCAGAAGTCAGATGCATATTATCAAACATCGATGTTTATTCCTTGTCCCTACCGAAACCTTGAGATAAGTTCGACAAGTTGCCTTCTTCCACTAAAATATGTAGCGACACGATATTGAAAACTTTTTGCCGATCCAATGTACTTATCTAGCCAAGTTGGTGCCCTGTATCGTCCTACTTTTAGATATCGAATTTAATTTTAAAGTTTTCAGGTATATTTTTTTTTCTAGAAATTTCATATTTTTTAGCTTCGCTGTTTTCATGGCAGGGTAGACAGAATGAAAGTTAAGATATATTTTGCTTTCAGCCTAAATTCGAAACATGGCTTGTTGAGTCAAGAACTCCACGTTGTAAAATAAGGGAAATTCTACTGTCTACGTCTGTACTGGGCGGGCGGGCTCACATCTGTCTAGTCTAGAGCCTATTATGACGCAGGTAAAAGCTATGATTGAAGGTTCGAACCTCACTCAGGGTTTTGAATATTTTTTTTTCTCCCCTGGTAAATAAGTTGAGTTCCAGCACTCAAAGATGGAGAAAATATCACTACATCCTGTTCTTTTTTCGTTCACCATAAACAGTACAGTAAGTTACCATACGAATAGTGAAATCTCGAATAAATTGAATGAAATTTAAACATTTTGAAACCAGATGGGTAATTAAACGGAGGCCAACCTGACTTGAGTGATGACCAATTCAAGAGTGACTTGGAAATTTAACTGTCACTAATTGCCATAGTAAATTTGGGTTTTAAATTTCGCTTTTTTTGTTTTGTTCAAAATAACAAATTGTTTTCATGTATTTTTGTCACTTTTTTACTAATTTCATTTTCAGCCATTCGGGGCATTTTAAGTGGCGGCACTTAACACCGCGATTTGCATCATGAAAATAATTTAAAAGAATGGTCGGAGAATGTACCTTTAACCATACAAGAAAAATACTTACGTTAGTCTGTTCATAATTAACTAACTCGAAGTAAGCGGAGCAGCGCAAAACAAGCTGTAATTGAATAAAACTTTAAACTTTCAGTTACAAAGCTTGAATATACACTTTTAAGATTTTCTTAGTGTTTTTTATAATGAATTATTGTTTTACTCATTATACATTCAAAACTAAAATAAGAGTATGAGGCCGTTGTTTTATTCGATTATCACTCTTGTGATGGAATATTTAATATTTTCATTCCCTCGTTTTAGAAACGGAGCAAAGGGCGGCGTTATGTTCCATTTATGAATATGGAGGCATTACCTCCAGAATTCGGCGGAAAGTGGGGAATGGAAGTATTCTAATGAGATCCGTTCTATCTTAACATTAAGTTCCTAGACTCCATCTGCCTAACCCTACCATATTCGGAATATAACGCGAAGATAAAAAAACAAAACTCAAACAAAAATGCTGTTAATATCTTATTTGCAGTAAAACATAAAAACTAACACGTTAGAAGATATTGTGAACTTTACACTATATACTTAAAATATTAATAGATATTATTCAAGGTGTCTTGAAGATATTCTTGTATAAAATTTTAAAATTTACACTACTTTATTTTATTTGGCTTTTTTAGTGCGTGACGTAACTAAACATCGCATTTTGTTGAACTCTTTTGATATTTTTATTTAGAATTTTATAAAATAAATAGTACGGTATATAAGCACTGTTATAGGTGATATCTTTATACCTCTTAAAAGTTCAGTTTTGGATGCACCTCACCATCTCCTCCACTCTTGTAGATCGTCATCTAACCTTGGCTTGCTAGTTGTACGTATGTCGTAACATTTTCCAATGTAAGAAATTTTTTAGCTTCCTGCTATAGGCAACAGTAGGTATAAAAATAAAATCAAGTGTTGAAGCACTCCGGTCAACTTTTCATTCAATTTCCAAGACATTATGTGTTGAGTGTTACCAGATCTGGAAAATGAATGTCATGCATTCATTCGAGTGGAAATCGAACCCACAACCGTCACATTTTTGATCAAACGCCGTGCCAATTGACTACAACGACGGCATATTGTAACTTATATGAAAAAAAATGTGTTCCTTTAATTAATTTTATTCTTATGTCATTATAGAAAACATGGGGTCTGGTGAGAGAAGATTATAAGAACGTTATTAAGAATATTTTTTTTCTCTGAAATGCTTCTATTCACTTTAGCTTTTACTCACAAAACCAACAATTTGTTGAAATACCATCCTAACAATAACAATCATTATAAAATTCTGATAAATATTTATAAATTTTTCGTAGAAATTTTCTGGAATATGGTTCCTTTCTGATTAATAGTTTAAGCGGAACATAATTGGCTATTACGTAGGTTAAGCGGTAGTTGTTGTATGCATTTCATATTAGATTTCAAGGCATTTCAACCAAGATTATATCTACCGAGTGCCCTTTAATATAAAGGCTGTATTACATGTAAGCCATTGTTTCTTCGTTAATACACCTTAGCTTGCAATGTTAATTTTGTATTCATTTACATAAGCAATTGAGAAAAAAATATATATACTTATTAAGAAAACGTATACAAAAATTTTAACGTAACGGGATTTGAACCCTCGCTTCTTTAACAGCTTGCTAACAAACAAACTTTGCAAACAAAGTTTGTTTGTTGTTTTAAGAAAACGTCACCCAAACTGAGCTTGCTTAACGCATACATGGCGTGCGCTGACTCAACCTTATGAGATACATAAAAACAATGTTTTCCAAAAATACTGTCCTTTAAAAAATGTTTAAAAAAGTCCGCGATACATATACCATGTTTATCTCTGAGCAAAAGTAACCATTTTAATTAATTTTCTTTATATTTATCGGGTTGGTTGTATGTATTTCCTATAATTTGATATTGATCCCTATGAAAATGAATATAATAGTCACTTTTAGCATTTCATCTAGATTGAAATTATAGTTTACTGTATAACATTCTAATAAATAATGAAGGAGATGCCACTGATTCGAAATACCTAGCCTACGAGCGGCATAGTATGACCGACGCGAACGGGCAGATGACTTTGAAGGTTTTGTAAATTTTCATACATTTTCGAACTACTGTTAATTTTTATGAAATTATTTACTGTTTATAATTAATTTATACTTTTCTTTGGTTCTTCGCTTATTCGAGCAGTAGATTAGTTAGATTTTCATTGATTTCTTGGTGTAGTGTAAGTTACAGCCCTGCGCGGCAGCGGCATAATATTATTTAAGTATTAAGGAAAGTATTGTTCGTTATTTCATCTTGGTTGGATGGTTATCTATACCGTTGTTATACACTTAATAAATTGTAGTTTTAGTTTTATGGGATTTTATTTGATATTGCTCGCAAAACTTATAATATTTAATGTAGAAAGGACTTTAGTTATTTCATATAGTATCTATGTACGCGCGCAAGGAAAACGTGGAAAAAGATTATTCCCGGGTAAATCAGTAAAATCGATCACTGAAAGTCCAATAAAAATCACATTAGCTCATTGACATTAGCTCGGGGAAACAGAAAGACAGACAGAGACATAATATTTCATTTCTTTCAAAAATATAGCACAACACATTTAATTTTAATTCTTTTAAATATTTATTTTAGGTACTTTGATAATATTAATAATGTAGCTGGTTTTGTCTAGTTTTTTTTATTAATATTTTATTGGTTACGTTTACTTATAATTTTTTTCATCTAAATTAGTTACATATTTTCAAAAACTATTTCATAAATATATCTAATAAGCATTCGTATAGTATAAGCGGGCGAAGCCGCGTCAGGGTCCGCTAGTTATATTATATAATTTTAATGAGAGTTACTATCTTCTATTAATAAGGTGAAGAAGGTGAAGGTCTACGATGAAGAGAAGATTTACCCTTTTTTAACTTTAGTCAGCGCAGGACAAAGTGCTTAGAATAAAACTTTCACCATTCTTCTGACTCCTCTCTTTATCGTGTATCACTAATATTATATATTAGTGATTTTAATTTTAATATAATTATTTTACATCAACAACAACAATTAAATTTAATTAATTTCACTTTGCCGTAGCAATTAAATCAATTTAATTAATTTTCATTCACAATAATCGGCTGCTATTTATTTTTAACTTACAGTATATTTTTTTTATTAGCTTCACGCTGTATCCCGCACACAGCAGGGTAGTGTAGAACCTAGTGTTAAGACACTCCGTTCCCCACTTTCTGCCGAATTCTGGAGGCATTGCGTGGTCAGAGGCGGAACTCAACACCGCGCTTTGCCTCGGACACAAGAGCGAAGAAATTGAAATATAAATTTAAGGAAATATGTAATCTCCTCGAGTGGGAATCGAACCCACAACCAGTCGGTTTTACAGTCACACTTTGTACCCTTGCGCCACGACTGGTCTCATACTTATAATACTTATAAATATTATCTTATAATTCAAAATTAAGCCATTGAACATATTACTACAACTAGAAGCTTTCCAAAGCTTAATTCAAAATAAACTTTAACTATAACAAAACTCAATATTCATTGACTAATTCATAAAAGAAAATTATCTATTAAATCAAAACATACAATTTTCAATATAGTAACCTGAATCGTTATAATAAACATTATTTGCCATTTTTAAAAAAGCCAATACAGCTCGAATTTTCCTTCGACTTCTTATTACTTCAACCCATAGTAACATTTATAAGTAATTAAAATAGAGGTCAAAATTGAGTAAAGATATTTTGTAAGCTTTTACAATCATCTTAGTGTAACGCCTTTTCCATGTTTTCAGTGTTTAGAACCTATAGGGATATAATGGCCATAATGGAGTACACAATTACGAAATAATCGGTTTTATGTGTAATTTTTATTTTTTTTACGTATTTTTGTGGATATTACGGTATAAAATATTAGTGTTGAAGTCGTCGTGGCGCAGCGGTACAGAGTACGTCTGTAAGCACGATGGTTGTGGGTTTGACGTCCATTCAAGGGATTAAATTATTATAGAGTTGAGTTTCGACACACGCAATGTTTTGGGTGACCAGTGGAGAAAGGAGTGCCTTAACACTAGATCCCCAGGTTCCCTTGAAGCTACAAAATATATACAAACATTTTATAAATACCTCAATTGAGAGAAATGAACAGTTAAGTTTGATAAAGCAATAAAAACAGAAATTATGTTCTAAGACTCAGAGTACGCAAAGGAAACGGAATAAATTACAACAATTTCAGTAAGAAATAAAGCTTATTATGTTGCGTTTGTTGGCTATTAAATAAATTGCTCTTTTAGGGTCACTATCGTGGATCAGTTGAAGAGATCGAACACAATAAGAGTGGTTTCAAATTTTTAAATTCATTTTTCTATTTCGTATTTGTAATAATAGCTGTGTTGTCATTTGGCTAGCCAAACCTCAATTTTTGAAAGAAAAAAATAAAATTATGTATATTACATCAACAGTTTCCATAAATATTCATTATTCATAGAAGATAAATCTACCTAAGACTCAATTCCATTTTAAAACTTCGATATAGTTTATGACAACTAAAAAATACTCGTATTAAACATGTCTTTATATACATATATGAGAAAAAATAAAAAAAACCATAAAAGGCAGAATATGAATATCCAATACAGAAAAAAGTGTTCGATTTCCAACCCATCATGTATCAACCATATACGCATATGCCCTTTACCCTTAAGGGCGTCGTAAAGGACACTCGAAAATTCTATACCGAATGATAATCTTAACCGTGGATCCCTGTCTATTGAGTTGTAAAATTTTTTTGGGCTGTCGATAAACCAAGTTTTTAAATGGGTTCCGCAGCTTCTGAAATGGGAAATATATTTCCACATTTAAATAATACTAAAATCTTAAGGCCGTTTATCGGCCGTCGGTTGTGGATTAGATTCCCACTCTATTTTCATTTCCTATCTTTGGTAATAAGACAACATGTGGCGTTGAGTGCCTTCACGGCGTCACGTCTCCGCGTCGTCCGCCACACAACACGCAATGTCTCGGAAACTGGGCGATAAATGGAGAACGCAGTATCTTAATTCTCAGCCACAACATTCGGCCTTGCAACGTCCTTGATCTATAAGAAAACAGTGAATCTATGTAACTTTTCTTAGATGTAGTTTAAATTATCATACAAAAATAAGAATGCTACCTTATCAATATCACATAATATATTGACTAATTGCCTTTCCAAAAGAAATACTTTAAATGGCTAAGTCATTTATTTATAAAATAATATGCAATACTACACCGGTACTTTTATATATTTTAGATTTTGATTAACCTTAGCATACTTATCATACATATTCTTACAAAAATTAAGAGGAGGTATATATTAAAGAAATTCCAGAAAAAATATATGACTGTAAATCTGCTCCATCAAGCGGTAGGGCTACCGCTCTTGTAACAAATGCCATGGCCGTTAATCCGATGAGAAATCACGCAAAATCACGGGTCTACGTGAGTGTATTAGGGAACCCCACTATATTGAGTTGTAAAAAATACTCCCTACCCTCAACCCTACGATTCATGTCACGTACAAATCAAGTCCATAAGAGATGTTCCCTCGTTTCAATGACTGGCGGTCGAAAGTTTTTTTCCGTTGGTAAGTATAACGGAACGGAACAGAATACACAAAGCGTTGTGGCAGTTATACTCTTTAATTTTATATGTGGACCGCTTTGGGTCATATGTCAATAGGACGTCTACTCCTTGGAATCCTTTGTATTCTAAATGTGGTGTGAGCAGGAATTCATCAGTTTTTTTGGGTATATCCTATACTATTAAGATGAAAGTATCAATATACCTAAGCGTTTGTAAAAGATACATTAAATGGATTAAATTGAAAATTTTATTGTATAGTAGTTTCCTAAGTTATTTTATTTTTAGTGATAATATGTGAACACAAAGTGAGGCATTCAGTTCCACCATTCAACTGACAATGTATCGGAAATTGTACGGAAAAGGAAAAGAAAAAAATATCTTTTAATACAATTTTTCTTAAAAAAAGTGTACCAAATTTTATTACAACTTGATTAAGCACTATACATGCCGAAACCACACTTAAATCTGGACAGATGACAATGTCGACCTCATACATACATAAAACAAACAGTTAAACCTTATAGTAGCCCTGTGTTCGTAAAAATAAAATGAACTTGGTAAATTAGGGGAATAAAGATTGTACCAGAATACCTCGTGTGATGAATTTTAAGTGGCTGACTAAATTTTACCTAAATTACGACTACATAGCTACTAAAAAAAATAAATGCTTATGTAATTATTTTACTTTTTGCCTTTTAAACGTGGTTTAATGTTGTCGTCGAATAACAAGGCTGTGGATGAAACTTTTATAAGGTAGAATTAAAATGAGGTTGTTATTTGAGATAGGAATTTCGAGCTTTGTGTATGTGTGCTAACACTAGGTTCCCAAGTTCCTTCTACTTAACCTGCTGCTAATGTTGGCACCGTCCATCCCACCGACTCAGCACCCACCACGTCATGTCCGGAACGTACATGACGTGGTGGCTGACGAGAACGAGACGTAGAGGACAGAGCTACTAATAAGTTAATTCTAACAAGAACAAAATTCATATAATAATTATTTTCCAAATTTAATTTGAATCTACTACCACGGTGGTATATCGGTCATAAAACTACTACCTGTTGTGATAGCCAACGTGAAAGATAAATGATGCACGGTCAATATAGCGCTTAATGGAGTAAAATATTTAATAGCCAGTTATATAATTTTTGTTTTAAAATGTGAAAGCTAGTTATTTAGTAAGTATAATTTATTATTAGCTATTTTATACTAGTACATTTTATATTAGTACATTTTATGAGGCCATAGAGGTATTTTATGAGTGAGATTGTAATACCGACTGGTTGTGGGTTCGATAACCACTCTAGGAAATTAAATATTTCTTTACATTTATATTTTCATTTCTTCGCTCTGGTGTAGAGGCAAAGCGCGGCGTTGAGTTCTGCCACTCAACACGCAATGCCTCCAGAATTCGTCAGAAAGTAGGAAACGGAGTGTCTTAAAACTAGATTCCCTCTGCCTACCCTGCTATGTACGGGATACAGCGTAAAGCTTATTTATTTTATTTTATATTTTATTAGTAAGCAACGATATTATATTGACTTTAAGCGCAAATATTGTCTGGCTGACAATACACACCTTGATTGTAGGTTTGAATCCAACTCAAAGTGATGGTTTTTTAGCATCAAGCTGTATCCCGCACATACCAGGGTAGGCTGGGACATGGGGGCCTAGTGTTAAGATATTCCATTTCAACACATAACCGTTGCGTGCTTGTGTCCCTGAGCCACGACGGCCGCATAAATATCATATTTAAATTTTATTTTTGTAATTTCCATGGTCTAAGGGTAACAAATCTCTCAACACCTAATATATGAAATTTTTTAGGTTCTCTGTTTTATTTTTTATATTCCCCATAGAAGGAGGACTTTAATCCTACAAAATAATCTAGAGAAACCTACTATATAGAGACCTAGAACCCTATTATATATAACCTATAGAGAAGATTCACGTTACCAATGGCCAACTCTTGCGTATTAATAAAATTGTTTTGCGTCAGAATATTTTTAATCCAATATATTCTAATATTCTGATTATTAGCTAGCTTTGTTCTATAGAGAAAATAAATTGATTTCAAAAATATAGTTAAATCGGCAGTAATCGGCAGAAAGTGGGGAACGGAGTGTGTGCACTAGGTTCCCTTTGCCTACCCTGGTGTGTGCAGGATACAGCGTGAAGCTGATAAAAATATAGTTAAAATATAACAGAGGTACTTTATATGATACATATTGTTCACAATGTTTTCTGTATACCAAAAATTTCGGAGTCAAAGCCAAGATAGCTAGCTCTAGCATACAAGGCCTGTCAAGTTAATACTGGCCACGGCCACTGGCTTCCTTCCAAAAACACGTCCATTGAGTCGTGTCGTGAAGCGCTCGCCTGTGAAGATACTTTTGTTGTGTAAGCTGATTTATCTCTCTACAACTTTATTATTATATGTATTTAATAAAAATGTACAATATTTATTTAATAATTTTAAATTTATATATGTCCTTAAAACATTTTAAATGTACAAATATATATGTCTGCTACTTTATCACGTATCACGCATTTAACCGATTATCATGAAATCTTTTATTTGTATTTTTAATAATAAGTCACGAACATAATAATATTGATATATGACAACACAAACTTTTAATATATTTCAAAGCCATCTGGTGGTATAGTAGTATATAATTTATTTTGAAAACTGGAACACTAGATGTAGTCCACCATAAAAGTCTAACTAAAGTCCACTATTTGACTAAATCTACTCCATTTTACACGATCTTCAGCATCCTAGGTGGTTAATCAATTGACTCTCATGTCCTGCATCATAATATCCAGCCATCGCTTCCTTGGGCGTCCGGAGGATATAATTCCAGAGACAGATATAGCAAAGCACTTCCTTCAGACCTAGTTCTTAGTCCGGCGCGCAACGTAGCCATATCATATCAGGCGATGCTCTTAAAGCTTTCCCGCTGTGTCACGAACTCCCAGAACACCTTGAATGAATATGAAGAACGTCAGAACGTGTTATGCTACACATCCACCGAAGTGTGCTCCTAAGTGTGCCGAGATAGTACTGGCAAGCATTCGCTGCCATATAAAAGAACCGGTCGGAAGATACTCTTATATTATACCAGAGATCGCAGACCACAGCAATGACCCGCCATCTCCGCCTTAAAGGCCAGCAACGCACCTGTAGCTCCTCGGGTGTCGTTGGTCAACACGGGGTCGCTGGTGACGGTGATCACTATCCATCAAGTGACCATACGCTCGTTTGCTTTGCTCTTCCACAAAATAACACTAAACTATGTGATAAAAGAGCTTTAGCAAAAGTAGTTTAGCATTGTCATAATTTTTCAATTACATTATCATAAATCAAAGATGCGGAAATTTAAGTGACTACCTCACTCATAAAAATGTTTGTGAAAATCAAACTCGAATAGTTTTGTTCAGTATCTATACATGATTGGAAGATCCTCCGCGCGGTTCTAATCTGTTACTATTTGGGCTTATTTCTTAAAAAGTGCTAAATATCGCACCTCCCCTATCCCAGAGTAGACACCCTCTAATCTATTTTCTATGATGAAAATCTTGAAAATAGACGGAAAATTTTAAAAGTAATTTCAATATATTCACTCTCTTTAATATTGTATGACTATATTAATTATGTGCTTGCTTTAATATTGTCACTTGCTTTAATATTGTATGACTATATTAATTATGTGTTACTATAAAATAGTAAAACTATGAGACAAATATTAAAAAAAAAAAGTTTTCAACGATTACGCCCAATAACTTTAGCATGCATGTCCCAAAAAAATCCAAAAACGCTTATAAAAATATAATAATCTCTTTCATCAAAATCTCTTCCAGGTCGAACGCTGAAAGGTCTCGTTGAAGTGTTAATAGCTGATGCCTATCTGGTTTTCGTGCACTATATATTCCTTTATTCAGCTGCCTTGGTGCCGACATTATAATCTGGCTTAAACCTTTGAAACGTTGTATGAAATGCATAGAACAACCATTAACCACTATAGCCAATTACTCTTCGCCTAAACTATTAAAGAGCCTGCAAATACGTTTGCTACTCGTTGCTCTGTTGTTTTGTTTTAGAACTTCGTAAGTCGACAATAAATCCACTTTGGATTTGTGATTTAAATATTATTATAGGGATAGATATACTCTTTTATATTATCCTGTTGCTTGGTGGTTAAGGAAAGCTTTCAAGGTTTTGGATTCGCTTCTTGAAATTTCTATAATTGGAATATTATTATTGATATTGTTGATTAATATATCTGATCAGAATTTTTTCTGTCTTTTCCGGTCTGTTTTTGTATAGTAATTTTTATGTGGACAGTTTTCCCAGATAATTATATACAGTACTAAGAGAGGAGGAGAGGTACAGTCGCGATAGTAGTGAGTTCGACCTCTAATCAAAGAAATGATATTATTTATCGATTTGTGTTGGGAACTGTCATGGTTCCACTTATTGCCTAATATTTCTTAATAAGAATCAAAAATTAATGGTGAAAACTTAATACTATGCTCTATTTGTCTATCACGTGAGACTAAAAACAATTCGACTAAATGTGTGTCAGACACACAATCCGAGGGTTGAGTCTAATTTCATTATTTACAGCGGAAATTATAACTTAAGACAAGACAAATTTAAGTTTGCGTATGCTTTAGTTTTGTATGTAATGAACTACAAATATAAGTTGATAAGATATTTTTGATAACTGTCTATAAAAAAAAGTCTATAAATTTCCAATTTTCTATTTTTTTGATTTATAAAGAAAATAATCGAAAATAATTACTGCAAGTTCTCATTTCATACTAAATTTCATATTTCTAGAAATTAACTTCAGCATGAAACCTCTACGTGTTCTTAATTAAAATGTTCTTGACAGACGAACAGACCGAGAGACAAAAAAATAATCCTATAAAGAATAGCTATTTTACGTAAAATAATAGACTTTAAACGCGACATCCGAACATAAATGTACTTACATGGGCTAGTTACTTTAATTGGGTTCCTTATTCCTTATGAATTTTACAATTGTTAAAAATATCTGAAGTTGTAAATCATATTTTAAATCTTTTTTATGGCGGATAAGGCTTCGAAAATTATATTCTAAAAGTTTCATGGTAAAATATAAATTCAAATAATTTTAATTTGGAAAAAACCTATTTTTTACATCAGCTTAGGGTATTTTTATACTATAATATCATTTTTGTTTCTGCAATTTAATGTTACCAATACTTACAGGGTAGGTAGAGGGAACCTAGTATTAAGAATTTGACCAGAGCAAAGAAATGAAAATAATTCTATCTCACGAGTGGGAATCGAGAATATAATCATCACAACGTCACGGCGGCTCCCTCAACTCTACAACTCAACTCACTCATAATGTTAATGAATTCATCTGATCTGATGCCATTTTATTAAGTAAAATATCACAGAATCTATTATGTTATATAATTTATTATGTTATTTTTTAGAGCTAGAACAAGATAACATAATATAGCTTAAACTTATAATATTTTTCTTGATCCTACGTACAATTTTGTAAGAACATATAACGTTTTACCCAAAAATGATCTTCAGAGTGAAGCCTCGGCAAACATTCGATAAGTGTTTGCGTCGCTCAAAGTATTCTAGAGATGTTCCACAAAGGACTTGAGTTGAGAGTCTTTCAGTCTACGACGATCCAACTTACCTTTTTACCTATAAAGTAGTTTGGAAAATGCCTTACGGTTTTTAGAAGTGATAGGTACACAGCGAAGTTTTGGTACACGTGGGATAAAGATATTGGGTAACTTGATATTAAGTGTAGGATATTTTTTTTGGTACAGCCACACATAGCAGGGTTGACATTGTTAATCAGGGAACCTAATATTAAGACACTCTGTTCTCCACTAAGATACTTCTGTTATTCTCTTTCCGCCCAATTCTGAAGGCATTGCGTGTTGGTGGCGGAATTTAAGTGTGAGATATTTGCTATACCTTTTTATGATTGGTAAAACATTTTAAAGTATAAATATTTACATAAATATGGGACAAAGATACGTTATTTTATTATATGTTATATTAAGAAACTCAAATCGCCAATTTTCGTTTCTTCAGAGATAATTTTTGTTAAATGGCGCAAGTTAACGACGCCTCGTTTATTAAGCTTTATTAAAATAAATTCAAACTAATAAGTTATTTAAGAAATAGTGAAAAATAAATTTAATCTTCCTAGGTAATTTACAAAATAATCGAAATTTTACCAATTGTACCACGCTAGTGTTAATCTGTTTTACTCTAAAATATTCATGTCATACTGAGAGTTCGTTCACCCAAAAATAGGGCGATGCATGGAGAAGAAAGGGTTTAAATACTAGATTGTTATATGCATCCTGCATGGCTAAAGAAAAAAAATCCAAATCTATTAACAATTGCTACCTTGTTATATTTAACGATAATAATATATTGTGTCTTACTTATCTGAAATATGCCATTGCAAGTATGCAGTGGAAAAAATGTTCTTTGATAGGCAGCCGTGTTTGTAACTAAATTATACAAAAGTCGATATTTATTTTCTATCAGGGTATATTACTATATTGGGCTGGTTCAGTAAAATCGAGTGCTAGTGCATTGTATGATCCAAAACTTACCCTATGGGCCCCTGAAGCTTACATCTGTGGTCAAAAATCTCAAGAACTTTTCCGTTCAACAATACATACACACAGTATAGTGTATTTTTCAATAAAGTTATAAGTTCCAGTTGAAGCCAGTCGAGGCGCAGAGGCACAGGCGTGTGAGTATGATCGCGATAGGTTGTGGGGTCGATTTTCACTCGAGGAAATTAAATATTTAATATTTTCATTTCTAGTGCTCCGCCACTAAACGCGTAATACCTCCAGAATTCGGCGGAATTCTGAAGTGGGGGCGGAATGTTGTAACACTAGACTCCTTCTGAAGTAAATTTGATTAAAAATATATGAAAAATTAATAATAAGTACCTTAACGTTGATTTTATTCACATCACTTAAAGGGATTAACGTTATATTTAAACTACACTTTTTTAACTGAAGAAAACCGAGAAAACATACGGATTACTTCTTTTTATTTTCACATCGTCGTTAAAAATGGAAAAAATAAAAAGAAAATATCTTTATCTAAACTATGTACTTATTTTCGTTCCCTAGAAAGGTCATTCGTTGTTGGCGTAAATTTTATTCTGAATTTCATTATGAAAATAATGAAAGCTCATCGTTGTGTTAAAGTGAATTATTTACACGTGACGTTTCTTCGGTATTATTCTTTTATTTTGTAAAGTTGATATGTTTTGGTTGCTTTATTTTTCGAGTGGGTTTTAATTATTTTATGTTTTTAGATATTTTAAGGATTTTTATATTTTACATGCATATTTATTATAAAGACAGAAGACAAATTTGAATGATTTTTCATAATTTTACGCTTTATGCTGCATATGGCAGGTTAAGCAAAAGGAGCCCAGGTTTAAGACATTTCGCTCTCCACTCTTTGTCTAATTTTCGAATTTCAACTCCACGTTTTGATTCTAAATACATTAATTGTAACTGTTATTTAATTTTGAGAATTTGTATGCATAGTGGCGGGAACTTAGCGCCGCGCTTCAGTTTACCAGAATGGAGAAACAAAGAAAATTTTAAATATAATAAAAATTCTATATCAAAAAAAAAATGTTCAAACAGGCCTTTTTTGGTGAATTCGGTGGAAAATGGGGAACAGAGTATCTTAAAAGGTTCCCTCTGCCTAGCCTGATATATTCGGGATAAAGCGTAAAGCAGAAAACAAAAGCTACATAAAAGTGTAGGATTATCTGCCTTACAGGAACAATAGCCTCTATCCATAAAGTAAAAGTTCATAAATCACTAAAAAGCAGATAACATATCCACTGGCACAAAAGTAGGTACATCAGACAAATGACTGGCCACTGGCGGACATCCAAAAGAGCTGAGTCAAAGCGAAAGAGAAAAGATATTCCTCTTTTTACTTTGATGTCAAATTGCTGACGTTTCTATATTGTTGGACTGTACTTTCATTGGTGAGGTTGGGGTGTCGCTGTTGTTCAGTTGCAAGTGACTTCGAATTTGTCCGTTTATACAAAATAAATACGCTGAATCAGGCTTTTTTGTTTATAAGACAAGTCGGCGGAGAGAACCTAGTGCTAAGACACTCTGTACCCTATATTCCGTCTAATTTTCAAGACTCAATTCAAATCGAAGCCTTTTAGGTTTACTGAAGTAGGAAAATGAAAATGATTTAAATATAATCATTTCCTCAAGTGATAACCGAATTTATAATCATTTTAATTTTATTGGCGCAGGTGTACAAGTTTGCCATCGACGCAACAGTTGTGGGTTCGATTCCCACTCGCGGGAATGAAATATTTAAAATGTACATTTTCGCGCTCTGGCAACAAAGAATAATAATAGCCTCGAGAATTTGGCGGAAAGTAAGGCACGTAGTGACTGAATGGGATGGAGTGTCTTAGCATTAAGTTCTCGGGTTCCCTCTGCCGGGTACCTTGCCATGATTGCGAGATACAGCGTGAACCTAAAAATAAATAAATACATATATTAATGTAATTATTTGGAATTTGGTTGACATGTAAATTATTTATCAATATATTTTAACCCACTTCAAGAAAAAAGAGGTTATCAGCTTGACATACTTATAACCATGTAATATTGTAATAACAAATATATATGTAATTTTGTTGGAATAAGTTAATATTTGACTATGATAATCTATTTAGGCTTCCAAGAACACGTACTACATTTTGTTTTCTCTTAAATTTCTCAGGAATTAAATAACGTCAAATTAAAGTTTGAATCCTTTTTTGATTTTATTTTTTAATTTTCTATCTTATGAAACAAATTAAGTTTCACCAAAATCGGTTCAGTAGCTTTTGAGATCAGAATACGCATCCATGCATTTTTAGAAGGGCATACATACCGCATACCAGTAATCATAGTAGATATGTACGTCCTAACTTTACTGGTACTTATAAATACTTAGATAGTGTAAAGAACAATGCCACAAATAATGGCCAAAGTTTAGTAAATAACGATTGATTACAACTCGAAAGGGAATCAGAAGTTCACTTTGCTTTATACATCTACAGCAACAGTGGAACATTTCCACGTATCGTACTTCACCTGAAGTAACACAGATTTATCGCTACATCTGAGCTTCGCCACACGACGTTTATTATCACGTAAAAGGATTGAATTCTGCTCCTTAGAGACTTAGGTGTATTTTTTCAAAGTTTAATCGTATTACTTATGTTTACTATGTTATTAATGTGTAGTATGGAAATATTTTGTGTTTCTTAAAACATATAAATGTCAAAATGGTGGTTGTGTTGTGGTTGGGTTCGATCTCCATTCGGGAATGTGAGTGACTTTCGTTTCCTTGCTCTGGTAAAAAAGGCAAAGTGAAAAGGTATTCAGTTCTCGGTCCTCGGTCCTCGGTCTCGATCCTTAAAATTAGGCTTTTTTTGAGTGTGAAGCTAAAAAGAGACATAAAAAGGCACACAAATGGTCGTAAATTATTTCATATTATGACAATACATATCCATATTAATATTATGGAATTAAATTTAAGAAACTTAATAACATACGAGTATGTATATCTATAATCATAATAAATGTTACAAGTAAATTATTACATTGTAAGAAGTATATAACATTTTATTTTATTATTTTTCTTTTACAGCCCTATTATAATTTTTGCAACTTATTTCTAAAGCTCTAGCCGCGCCTTTCTGACATTTTTCATCGAAAATTGACATCTATTTTGCTATTGGTATTGCTTCACTACTTGCGTTAGTCACTTCAATTATGGGCTCATCAGTTGAAATATTTATATCATTAATTTCACTACCTTCACTAACAATACTTTCAGTTGTTAATATAATTTTATTTTCTGATTTACTATATTTTTCTTCTTTTTTGTCTGTTGCTGGATCTATTTTACTTTTCTGGTCGATTTTAGTTAAAAACGTATATACAACATCTAGCCTCAGTAATGAATCTTCTAAATCATCGGCAATCTCTTTCATTTCTTCATCAAGGGCATTAATTAAATTGACCTCACTTATTTCATTAACTTCATTTACTACAGGTCGCAAAACATCATTAAGAAGTCCACAGTTAACATTTACTATTAAATAACTCAGAAACAATATGATTTTGAAATTCATTTTTATATTATTTTAATACGTTCGTTTGTTTCAAATATTGCACTATAATTAAAACAGGTCATGTTGCAGAATATAAATAATATATTATCACAAGCGCTTTTATCTACAAAGGATGTTCAATGAGATTTTTTTAGGATACGGATAGTTAGAATATAGAAATCTAAAAATATATTTATAATGTAGTAGTTTGAAATGTTACTAACAAGTGGACTTTGTCATAAATAAATAATAATAATAATTATTATTATTATTATTATAAGACATTGCACCTCGATTTAAAAGTATATTTTTAATAAAGATATTTATAACTTGGGAAAAAAATATATTTTATAGCACTAGGAATATTATTGGATTTTCTTTGCGTACCATGAAAACATAAAATCGAAGGTAAAGAATATTCAATGTGGATCTAAAAGAAGTAGAATTTGAAGAATATTCAATGTGGATCTAAAAGAAGTAGTATATGAAATAATTTAGACATTGAGAGTAAATAGTAGATATATGTTTTGTAACGCTTCTTTTCTGTGTAGTGTTTTTATTTTATATATTTTTGCCACTGTGCCCTACCAAATTCTTTACTACTATACCTGTTTATACACATTTCACGTATACGAAACAAATACCTTATATTAAGGAAGACCATTGCAAATGCAAAGGCATACCTCATACCAAGATTCAATGCAATTAAAACCCCCAACCCACACTGTACTGACTCAGTCTGATAGCTGAGTCAGTATAGACTAAGACAATGCAGTCTCCATTAGTTAGCGCTGAGCGACAATAGTTGAAGGAACAATGAGACATTTTCCACTACAATAGATTTTCTATTGTATTTGACTGTACATTGTCTTTGGACCTTAATAACTACGGTTAAACTTTTACGTAGTAAAATTTCAACTCTTGAGTGATACTTGAGTTGGCTTACTTCGTTTTCCTTGCTCGAGTTTCGAGTGTCATATACATATTTAAACGCTGTGCGAATGAATGAAGCACGTATATGAAGGGAAGCTGTAATTAGTGTCTCAAAGGATCTGTTACGTGTAACACGATATGATTAGATTTCCACGTAACGTTATAATTTTGTATGATTTAGATATTTAATATAATTGTTAATTTGTTAACTTCGTTAATGCTTAGTGAATTTAAGAATTTGAATTTGAATAATTTTGAAAGGATATACGACGAACGACGACGAATTTTATCGTTTAAATTTGTAATATCGTTAATTTATATCTCTCGTTTTTTTTTGTTGTTATAAAACAAGAGCCGGATATTAGATATTGTTTAGTGGCAAAATTAACGTACTAAGCTTTAAATACCAAGTACTTTTGTAATTATGAAATTTATAAGGTAAGGTACCTCTTTAATGCGGCGCCATTTGAAATATAGGCGATGGATTTCTCTAAATATTCATAAAATATACGTTTTATACTTAGTATCTCGCTGTATTTCCTATAACGGAGAAGAGACTGAGGGATCCTAATCATATGACAATCCATTTACATGCACCGCTAAATTTTTCCCCGAGTGGGAATAGAATCCACAACCGTCGCGGACACCGCGCCACGACCAGAGTTATATAGGCTAATAATAAAATAATTATTATATAATGTATGTTTATAATGTAAAACTTTTTGTTTTAAACCATTCTTAGACAACTTATAGCGTGTGCCGTGTACTATTTCACACGAAGCTATTAAAGTTTTTTGGCAAAACCACAAATTCTGAAGTAAAAGCTGTTCATTAAAGCATTTAGTATAAATATTTTCGTTGCTATATACCTATGTTTATTTTATTATTATTTAGTTTTTTCACACAATAGATTGTCCATCCATCCATCCATCCACCAAATCCTCATATAATCTTTAAGCATCCTTTTCATTATTGTTTAGAAACAATAATGAAAAGGATGCTTAAAGTTTATATGAGGATTTGGTGGATGGATGGATTTCACAATCTATCTAAACGTCTTCATTGTGTTTTATTGGTTACTTAATATAAAAAAGGAAAACATTAGTTAATTTACTGTTTTTGCTCCACACTATATCCGGCACATAGCAGGATAAGTAGCGGGAACCTGGAAAAACCTAGTGTTGAGACATCCTTTCTCATTAACACTAGCCTCCCAGGTTCCCTCTGCTTTCTCTGTCATGTGTGGGATACGGAGTAAAATAAAAAAACAAGTAAATCATATCAGCTTCACGCTGTATTCTGCACACAGCAGGGTAGGCAGAGGGAACCTAGTGTAAACATAATAAAAAAAAAACTATTACTAAACAATAAAATCTAAAATACTAATATATAATGTATTTATGTTAAGAATCTGTGTAGAACAAGCTGAGCAGACTCTGGGCACAGATCCTAATGACGCGTTCGCCTTAACACTAAACATCAATAACGGTATCGAAATCACCCTCCTTGGCACACTGTCAAATGACTTTGTCTATGTATAATAATATGTATGGATATTTTTCTTTTTTGTATCTAGTTTAAGCATATTTTGTTGAGCGGTGGTTGCAGGTTTGATCTCTAAGATGAAAATGATTATTTTGTAGGCTTAACGTTGTACCTACGTATAAACGTGCTTTGTTCGGTTTTTGGGTATGGGTTCGGTTCCCACTCGGGGGAATGATTTAATTTATTTTAATTTGTGATTTTCGCCATTCAACACACAATGTCGCACAAATTTGGCTTGCTATGAGGAATAAAGCGTGAACCCGCTTCTTTAAATTATTAGCACAATAATTTTAAAATAAAGTATATATGTTGTTAAAATTGTCAAATTTAAGCTTGCGTGCAATATGCAATTGTTTTGTATAAATTAATTACAATTATAAGTTTATAATAGTTTTTATTTGTAATATTATAAATATAAACGATATATTATATTTTTCTGATATCTCAAAGCAAATACTCATTTACGTACATTTTACGCTATGCTTCATAATTGTAAGACTACGGGGAATACCCAATAAGTTTTGATAGAATAGAGTTGACAATCTTAATTTCCGGTATTTCCTTTTTTTCTGTGATATGAATTACCTCCAAATATAAGTTAGAGTTTTTTTTCTTTTAAAAAGCATATAAATTTTCACTTCTTGAATTCTTAAAATTTCACTTTTTGTAAAATTTTATAAGTCATGGAAAAAGGAACTAAAACTGTGCGTAAATGCTAGTATCTTTAGACTCCGTTAAATTAGACGCTTACATTTTCTACATTTTAAGGGACTGTAAACCTATTTCATATTAATTTCGATATCTCCACGCGATCCCTAAATAAATGGTATTGATAGATAGGCAAACAGACAGCAAAGTGATTCTATGAGTACGCCATTTTTTTCTACGGAACCCTAAACAAGACCATTCTGGAAAAAGAAAGATAGAAAATAGATTCATTAGTTAGACTAACACCAGTACTTAGTATCTAACACAATTAACAACTACCTCATGATACTAACAACTTAAACAGACGAAAGCCCCGTATTTATTACAGACATTTATATATTCGCGAAGTGTAAAGCATAATTATACTGTTTGCGTTTCAAAAGCTCTGAGAGTAGCTTTATTAATTGGCGGAATGTGTATTGTTTTATGTAAATTATATGGGGAAAAACAAAAAAAAAAACGCTATGGTAGCGCAGTGAGATATTTTTATTGTACAATCGATGTTCGTAGGTTTGTTTCTAAGTCATTATAATTAAATTTGGCTACACCAGCTTAAACTACATTATTATTTAATTATTAATAATCTACATTGGTATTTTTGAGCTCTAATATCATTTAAAATACAATATCTATACTGAAAAAAGTTTCAGCCAATTCAATAAAACAGTTATTTTGCATCTATCAATAAATAGTTATTTTGTAGCCAATAGGTCAGTGATAAGCTTTCTCTATTTTCTACTAGTTTTAAAGAAATATTGTATAAAGAATAGAATTAAACCCCAAACTTTTCTTTCAACAAAACATTCCCTCGATTGAGAATTGAACCTGCAACCCTCTACCTCTACCTTAGTATTTCTCAAATAAAACAAACAAAATAAAACTAAATAAACATGCCATTATATTATCATACAATGAAAATGTATACGAGAAAGAGAATCAATGTATATCAGTCCGTATAATTGGCAGGTGACCGGCTGTATTACACGGTTTCTGTTGATGAATTTAACGCTTCTATCTGATTTGGCACGGATTGTTGATTGTATTGTGTAGCTATTATATGTACTTTGGTATCTATTTCTTATATTTTTAGCTTCACGCTGTATCCCGCATTTAGCAGGATAGGCAAATGGAACCCGGGAACTCAGTGTTAAGACACTGCTTTTCCGTTAGGATACTTCTGTTCCCTGGTTTCCATCAAATTCTGAATACATTGCGTATTGATTGACAAAACTCAATACCTGTCTTTACTTCGTTACCAGAGCAAGAAAATGAAAAAATAAAATATTTCATTTCCTCGAGAGAATCGGAACTACAACCTATCGCGCTTACAGTAGGCCGCTTGTACTCCAGGCCACGACTGGCCCCAAAAATGGTAAAATTGTCTTGGTTTTAATAAAAATGAGGCCATCGTGATGCAGCGACTAGTTGTAAAAACGATGGTTAACTATTTCCATTTACCCACTCTGATGCACAACACATAAAAAATATAAACTAATTCACGTTTTATTCCACATAAAAATTATAATACTAGTATTTATTTAGAGAATGTATAAAAATTTGAACATAGCGGGTCTCGAACCCGCGCCTCCTGGAAACCGACCAGGCGCTCTGACCACCACGCCATACGTTCTCATCAAGCTACGTCGAAACTTTTATACGCTTGTTACAACTTATGTTGTTAGCATCTCTGTAGGGAGATTATTACAAATTTCCACTACCCAAATAATAAGTATTCTAAATAAGAATAAATATTTTTCTTTCCTAGGTGTGGAATAACACTTAAAAAATATATATAATATTAGTAGTTTATGAATCATGAAAAAATACGTGCTTCACTATTTGATCTTTCTCTACGAATCCCACGTAATAAGCGCGGCAACTTTATAGAGTTCATTTAGTTCACTTTATAGGTATTCTTTTATTCATGTAGCTCATAACTTTGTAGCGACGGGTAATCAAAAATGATTGAAATTCTGTGAAGGAAAGCAATTCTATTTATATGTGGAAAAATCTATAAATGTTATAGCCACATGTTTTCTAGCTTCACGCCGTATCCCGCAAATAGCAGATTAGATAGAGATATCTAGTGTTAAAACAATTCGTTTATCAAGCACCGCCTAATAACTCAGCGCCGTGCTTTGTTTTGTTACTAGAGTGATGAATATAAAATGATATATTTACCCAAAGTAGGAATCGAACTCATAACACCACGACGACCTCATTATCATTATAACGATCCTCATATAAGCGTAGGCAGAGATAATCAAAAGATGTCGTAATAATTAATTAAATTTTCCACTTTCAGTTATTATTGAAATTATTGTGCTCCTGTGAACTCCTTAAGAGTTCAATTTTACATTTTAGTTAGTCAAACTAGGGAATAATTGTTGAATAGAAACTGTTGACCTTACATTTACATGCTTGGGTAAAATGGAGACGAGGTCATTGTTATTGCACTATGCAAGAGTATATTTTTATTATTTTTATCAAAGTACATACCTTGTATACGATTAAAATTAAAACGTAAAACATACTTCCCGAGGACTTTACAGTGATGACATTTGGCATGAAGTGAAAACTCATATAAAGAAAGTTAAAAAAAAACCAAAAAATGTTTCTTTATAATGTTTTGTTAGAGATAAAATCTATAACAAACTTATAATTGTAATTTATTTAATAGAACATTATTTAATAGAAAATTTTATACGCCCGAAAATTTAAGTTTTTAAAAATTAATGTATATAAATAATACTTCTCGTTAACCTACAGTCCTGAAATTGGTACGGAACCCTCGGTGGGTAAGTCCGAAAAAACTAGACCTAAATCGGTTCATCGGGAGCTATTATACGATGCCTCATACACATACAAAATCATACGTTAAACATATATCTTCCTTCTGTTTGAATTACGGGCCCAAAAAATAAACATGTACAAAGTCACAAACAGAAGCAAGCATCAGCTAACAAATATAATAGAAATAGAATATCTGCAATATGACAGTAGTAATCAAAACACAACAGCGTGTTGACTCGACTTCAGCTCAATTGGTTAATTCTAAAATATACAATATACATGTATATTATTATTTCGGGGAAGTTTACCCTCACGTTGTGGGAACGTGACGATCGTTCACGCTTCGTAGAGACGTTTTGGTGTGTGGCTTAAGAAATGAGCGGAAGTCGATATATTTAGCAATAATAATAATAATAAATAACTATTTTCTAGTTACTTATTTAAGAAAAAAAAACCTACTTTATTATATTTTCTCATATTTCAGGGTAAACGAAGAGAAATTAACATTAAGGCGGCGGAACTCAATGCTGCTCTGTATCTACCAAAGCGAGAAAACGAAAGTAATTTAAACACAATAGTTTTCCTGAATGGACATCGAAAGCACAACCGTCGCGCTTATAATCAGACTACTGATTCATTACGGGTTTTTAAACGTGATAGTAATGGATATGAGTCAACTTAAATATTTTTATTGTTAACTAACATAAGCTAACCAAAAACATATTAACAAACGTATAAAAAAATCGGTGTATTACATTATGAAAGAAATTTATTATATATTTATTTAGAACTTCGAATCATCGACATTGCGTGTTGAGTGGCGCAACTCAACGCCGCGCTTTGTCTATTATGTGCAGTGAAGAAATGAAAATAAATAATATAATAACCTGCCTCGGGTACGGATTGAACCTACAACTATCACGATTACATTCATACGCTGTCCCATTGCACTATATCAAAGACAAAGGGCTTTTATGCAATTGAAATAAATTTCATTTATTAGATAATAAATATAATCAAGTACGCTATAGGTTGTTATTTAAATATAAAGCCTTTGAGAAACCTGTTTTATTACTAAATACTGAATTATATATAATTTTATTGTACAACTGTTTTTCTTTACTAATTTATTAGTATCAAAAATTATATAAATGTAAAAGTTAAACTATGTTATAGCAAGTATAACTAAGCATTTTACACAAAATTCCCAATTTAGAAACGTCTCTTCTAAAATACTTACGCATTTTTCACTTATTCAGTGCTGAAGGTCCTAAGCCACAAAATTTTATTGTACTCTATAAGGCTTGATAAGTTGACCTTTTTGGATAATAAAATTTAGTTTTGACGACGCACCTTTGTTACGGTTAGACAATATTCACTTTGAACTTGAATATTTCTGTTCGTACGATCAAAAATATTATAAAAATGAAATGCATATGGGTCGATATAAAAAAATATCTTAATTAGAGATACAATGTTATTTGGGTGTGGTGTGGTTGTGGGTTCCTATTCGAGGAAACTAAATATTTAATATTTTAATTTCTTCGCTCTGGCAAAGAGACAAAGCGCCTGGTCGGTTTCCAGGAGCCGCGAGTTCGAGACCCGCTACGTTCAATTTTTTATACGTTTTCCAAATAAGTATTTTTCTTTCCTAAGTGTGGAATAACTTTTTTTAACAAAAATGTTAAAAAATATGTTTATAATGTATATACATTCTTATATGTGAAATTAATAACCTCCGTACCTTTAAAATCGGTTAAAAGCTCTGTCAGATTGCCAATACATTTCTTTGTTTATCGTATGGCTTGCATTATTAAACATACACCTTTCACACCAAAAAGCTAAAGAAAGTTGCAAATTTCCAACTTTAGAGAAGATCTCAAAATTGGGTTGCTCAGAGCCACTCACGGAAATGGCCATCGGACATCGAATACCAATCGGTTGAACACTTCTGAGAAAAAAGGAAAGAACAAATCACGTTCGGTTCGATTCGGTATGCTTTGAAAAGTTTGTTCTCTATAGACTACGACAGCTACTGAAATATACAGTTTCTATTTTGTTGCAGGATATTTTGGTTTATTTTAAAATACATACATAAATTTGAACAGAAAAAAAATATAATATAATTTTTAAAGGCTGAACCCAGTGGTAAATACATATTTTTTGTAAATGGAGGTGAACAGCATAAATAAAATGATTAAAATATATTTACTATATTTTAATAATTTTATTTTCGCTGTTCTGACATCGTGCGCCATTTAATTCCGCCACTTAACACGCAATGTCTCAAATATTGAATGAAAAATGAGGATTGGAGTATCTTAACAGAAGGCTGTCTCAGCCTACACTGTGTGCTATAAAAAACAAACCTTTCTTAATTTATAATATGTTTATTTAATTATGAATTTCCTCCATTTAATGTGAAAATTGAACATGTATGTAGGTACCTTGGGAAGTGTAGGGGAGTACTAAAAGAGAGTTTCTCTAAATTTTATGGAAACAAAAAAAAATGGCATGTGACGTTTTATAGTTTACTCAAAATAAATTAAATTAAGCAATTAAAGAAATTAGAGGCCAGTCGTGGCGCAGCGGCACGAGGTGTGACTGTAAAACCAACTGGTTGTGGGTTCGATCCCCACTTGAGGAGATGAAACATTTACTTAAATTTATATTTCCATTTCTTCGCTCTGGTGTCGAGGTTAAGCGCGGCGTTGAGTTCTGCCACTCAACACGCCATGCCTCCAGAATTCGGCAGAAAGTGGGGAACGGAGTATCTTAACACTAGGTTCCCTCTGCCTACCCTGCTGTGTGCGGGATATAGCGTGAAGCTGATTAATGATTAATTAATGATTTAAGAACAACTTTTAAATGCATAAGTCTCTATTAAAACCGATAACTTAATTCGATTTTTTTAAATTATTTCGTACATTTTCCGGTCAACCCATCACTGTCAACGGGTGTAGTTTTTACATACCGTGACAGTTTGAAATTGATAAAGCGTAAAAACGACAGATTGATATAGAAGCTTTGTGACACACTGGTACGCGCTAAATAAACTTTAATTGCACAATATAAATGAGTGTTTCAATTATTTCAGTCGATTTTAAAATTCATTTGTAATGATTTTTTTAAATCAGTTTTATCATAGTTTATAATTTTGAGTAAATATTTCAACTCCTCGAGTGGGGATCGAACCCACAACCCGTCGGGCTTACAGTCACACTTTGAGCCACTGCGCCACGACTGGCACTGATTTTTTTACTAGGCTAAATAGCTGGAGTTGGTGCAAGATCCTTTGGCATTATTAGCATCGGCCAATGCCGGTTGAGGAGGAGCACTACGAGGTTTTAGTGGGTATTATGTACGTACGGTATACATGTGCCAACCATGAGTCCCATACACCCAGCTCGAAGTCCTATTTGGGTGTTGTACCGGTAATAGGGTCTTCTCACGATAAATATAAAAACAAGTGGTCAAGTGCAAGTCAGAGTCGCCCACCGAGGCTTTCGTATTAATTACAGTATTGTAAGTAAAGGAGAAGTACAACTTATAAAAGTTGACAAAAATAAGTTTGCTCATTTTATATGAAATGAATTATACATAAAAGCTTGTAATGATATTTTTTCTATGAAATAGTTGAAAAATTTCATTTTTGCGATATTTTCCTTTATTTGTATTGTAAGTTCTCACTGCGTGGCAAATTTCATAAGTGTAGGTCCACGGGAAGTATCCTAGAGGTTTTGATTACGAATCTCATACAAAATGCAGTAAAATCTTTTGATTGCGTTGGGCAAGGGACCAAATTCCTTAATATATGATATTTATTTCAGCTTCATATCTCCACGTGATCTTAAGATTGGTCTTGACAGACGACGGACTACAAAGTTTCCTATAAGGATACCGTTTTCACCGTTTCAACCTAAAAAACAAATAATAATAAAAAAAATACCACTTTGTTACGAAGAAATTACCCATTTAGTGAAACAGCCCAAAATAATTGAGTAAATAACATTCTCTTACACCAAATGATCATTAATGCAATTATCTCCAGGTGGCGAAGGTGGTCGTCTTCGTTCTTCTCAAAGTAAACGTAAATTGTTGTAGCTATAATAGCTCTTTAGCTTAATTGGATAAAATACTTTTACTTTCCTATCAAGGGACAAAGAACATAATTCAAATTTCAATATCTAAATATTTTTTTACATTTTTAAAGTGTCAATCCACACCAGGCGTCCTGACCACTGAGCCATACGTTCCTACGAACGTATGGCTCAGTGGTCAGAGCGCCTGGTCGGTTTCCAGGAGGCGCGGGTTCGAGTCCCGCTACGTTCAAATTTTTCAATAGTTCATTTAAGTTCAAAATCTATATATTATATACAATTACCAATAATCTCACTAGCCGTCATGACGGAACGGCACATCATCTAACTTTAAGCGTGATGTTTACGTAGGTACGATTCCTGATTAGGGGAACGCATTAAACATACCCTGCTACGCGCAGGATACAGCGTGAACGTAAAAATAAAACTATAATATATTACAGAGATTTAAGATATTTAAAAATAATAAATCCTACAAAAAAAACCTGTAAAGGACTAAATAAATATTTTTTTGATTTAAACAATTTTTTTCTCATTCACAAGAGTATTTCATAAAATTAAACGAAGTCAAACAGCGTGAAATTTCTCATTTTATCTGCAAAGAGATCGGTAAAAGCCGGTGGGGCACTCATAAATTGGTAGTCGGCACGTGATTGGCAGATCCGTATAATTATTATTGAAGCTTTATAAATACCGCATACGAAATTCTGTATCAAAGTTTTATTTTAGTATCACGTTGTATCCCGCACATCGCAGGGTAGGCAGAAGGAACCCGGAAACCTAGTGTTGACACTCTCCATTTCCAATAAGACACATTCGTTCGGAGTGGCGGAACTCACCGCCGCGCTTTGTTTCTTTGCCATACATATATTTCCTTAGGTTTCTCAGCATACCTGTTGAATTTCGAAAGTGTATAGGTATGGTAATACCAAAAAGTCATATCGAGATGATGTTGACGATCAAAAAGGGTTTTGATATAAATGTGATATGTTTCTATTTAGGGAAAAGCCCAAGTTCATCAAAATTAATTTTAAACGGCAATTTTTTTTTCTTAATTATTCATTTATAAATTTGCTTTTGTTTGTTTTTATATTGATTTAGATATTATTTTAGTTGCACCTGTCATACATTATATCTTTCTTGTTACTTGAGGCCAGTCGTGGCGCAGGGGCACAAGGTGTGACCGTAAAACCGACTGGTTGTGGGTTCGATCCCCACTCGAGGAGATGAAATATTTACTTAAATTTATATTTCCATTTCTTCGCTCTGGTGTCGAGGACGAGCGCTATGTTGAGTTCTGCCACTCAACACGCAATGCCTTCAGAATTCGGCAGAAAGTGGGGAACGGAGTGTCTTAACACTAGGTTCCCTCTGCCTACCCTGCAGTGTGCGGGATACAGCGTGAAGCTGATTTTTTTTGTTATTTATTAAAAAAATCTTCAAACACAAATAAAATATAGAAAGTAGTTGGGTGTTATTGTTTCTGTGTATAGTAAAATCAGGATCGATCCTCGTGGAGATCTATGTGGGAGGAATGGAAATGGACCTGCTAAAAATTATTTGACGCTCTAGAAAAAGTTTTTCAGTCCGATGACCGATGAGTTATCATTGTTGAGATAACAAATTGATTTATTTATCATAAAATCATTTTCAAAACTCTAACAAAACACTTAAAATAAACCTTAGAAATGATTGATATTGTTTATTTAAAATAATTTATGATTTTGAAGAAGATTACTAATTACGGCTAATAATTTATTTTAGGCCGTCGCGTCGTGGCGCGTAGGTTATGCGTGTGACAATAAGGCGGCGATCATGTGTTTGATTTCCACTCAGGGGAATGAAATATATAATATTTTTATTTCCTCGTTAGTATCCTTCTAATGCCTACTGTGAATATAAAATAAATACATATTCTTTTTTTTATTTTGACATTTGGACATAAATCGTAAATAATGCAGTATTCATAAACAATGATTCAATGGTAGATACATTAAAAGTAACTATGGAATCATAGAATTTAAAAAAACGTAAATTCTAAATTAAAATCATTCTCTAAAATAAAAAATATAAAAAAGCTCTCGCCATAGGAAACTCTAAAGAAGCTAACTACTACTCTAAGCCTTTTTGTACAAAAAAAACTAGATCTAAATCGGTTTATCCGTTATTGAGCTAAAATGCCACAGATGCGTTAAACTTCTTAGCAGGGGCCAAAAAATATAAATATAAACAAAGTCAAAAACTAAATCTAGCATCATCTGATAAATGTAATAGAAATAGAATATCTGCAATATGACAGTAGTAATCAAAACACAACAACGTGTTGACTCGACTCCAGCTCAATTGGTTAATTCTAAAATATACAATATACATGTATATTATTATTTTGGGGAAGTTTACCCTCACGTAGTGGCAACGTGACGATCGTTCACGCTTCGTAGAGACGTTTTGGTGAGTGGCTGAAGAAATGAGCGGAAGTCGATTTCTTTAGCAATAACATTAATAAAAATACATAACTATTTCTAGTTACTTTTTTAAGAAACAAAAACTACTTTTATATATATGTTCGTATTGCAGGGTAAACAGAGAGAAATTAATATTAAGATGACGGAACTCTATTCTCTACCAAAGCAGGAAAGCGAAAGTTAAAAAAAGTGATATATGTTAAAGCACAACCGTCGAGCTTACAGTTAGACTACATAAGTACTACAGTTAGACACATATATAGTAAATCGATTAAAGAGACATTGCGTGTTGAGTGACGTAATTCAACGTCGCGCTTTGTCTATTATGTACAGCGAAGAAAAGAAAATAAATAATATAATAATTTGCTTCGGGTACGGATTGAACCTACAACTATCATGATTACATTCATACGCTGACTCATTGCACACATCAAGGACAAAGGATTCATATCCTATAAAAATAAAGTACGCTATAGGTTGTTATTTAAATATAAAGCCTTTGAGAGCACCTTTAGTTAATATTGAATTTATAATTCTGATACATTTACGCATGTATGTACGTATATCTGGACATTTGACATCATCTTTATATTTCTTTTACGTTTACATAATATAGTATAGTACTTGTCAAATAATACAAATAAAAATTGAGGCCAGTCGTGGCACAGGAGCACAAGTAAGCGCCTGTAAGCGCGACAGGTTGTTGTAGAGAAAAATTGCTCTAGAATCCTACTGTAAGTGTGTAACGAAGTGTCTGAATGAAGAACGGAATACATGACACTCCGTTCCTTCCGTTCGTTAGACTCCAAGGTTCCCACTGCCTACACTGCTATGGGCGGGATATAACGTGCATTTTTCCCGTGTGATCCCGACCTAGAATAGGATCATCCTGGTACTGGCGGTGTCGTAAGAGGCAACCTTACAGGCAGGCAACGCACCTGTAGCTCCTCTAGTGTTGCACGGGGTCGTGGGCGGCGGTAATCACTTACCATCAAGTGACCCGAACGCTTGTTAGCCTTGTCTTTTCCATAAAAAAAAAACGTGAACCTAAAAAAATGGTGTCTGTCTGAACATCAACTTGCAATATGTTGATAATTAGACGAAAATTGGAAAACAGACTGTCTTAACACAATATTTCCTCTGCCTACCCTCACATATTAACAAAACGTGAATCTATATCATATCTATAGTAGATCCAACAACTTTAATAACCAAGTAAAATACTAACATCATAAACAAATAACATTATCAATTATGTAAATAACAAACGCAAATGCTCTCCCCAAGCAACCACCATCACTTTGCCACTGTCGTTGTGGTCAAAACACTAGCGGTTAATGGATTTAATGGGACCGGTAAACACTCGAGTGCACTCCGAACGGAGGTAGCTATTTGTGTTAAAATATTACCCTTTTAGGATTACACGTAACTCGGTCGAGTGATCTTTTTACGTAATGCAAAGTTGAAAACTGTAATGGTATAGTTGCTTGAGCTTTGTGAAGGTAGCCGCGGTGCAGGGGTACAAGCGAGTGATTATAAATGCAGGTTGCGAGTTCGGATTTGTTGGTGTCGCGTTGGGAAGTAGGTTAACAGTAGGTTCCCTCTGTTTATTCTGTTAAAAACGGGATATAGAGTGAAACTAAAATAAATTAAATAAGAAAAATATTGTAGTTCAAAGTTTTTGATTTTTAATAATTACATCGGTGCCCTGCCATGTCGAACATAACGTACGTTTTCTAATATTGGCTTACTTTAGAGACTTATGTAGAGTAGGTTCTATGTTTTGGACTGATGCAAGCATCAATTAAAATATTCATCACAAGTATTCAGTTTCTCTTTAAAGTACCTAATCTATATATATAAAAGGACTTGTGCTGACTGACTGAGGTAAGACGCACGCAGAGCCGTAACCGCTGATGGTAGAAACGTGAAATTTGGGCAGATGTTTATTTTCATATTATGGACATCCACTAAGAAGGGAATTTGAAAAATTTTAACCCTAAAGGGATGAAATAGGGGTTGAAAGTTTGTATGGAAAAAAAATTTAATCTGTACCGATTTTTATAAAATTTGAAATTCAGACTCTTAAAAATATTTCATTGAACACGTGTTTCATGGTTTTTAAGAATTCACCCCCTAAGGGTTCAAATAAGGGGTTGAAAGTTTATATGGAAAAATCTTTAAATTGCCACCGATTTTTATAAAAATTTAAATTCAGACTGTTAAAAATATTTTATTGAACACGTGTTTCGTGGTTTTTTTAGAATTCACTCCTAATAAGCGGGCGAAGCCGCGCGCGCCCTCTAGTCCTATATAAACATCAAAAAGTATGTAAATATTAAAGTTAGGCTATGTTATAGAAGTATAACTAAGCATTCTTACACAAAATTCCCAGTTTAGAAACGTCTCTTCTAAAATACTTAGGTATTTTTTACCTATTCAATGCTGAAGGTCCTAAGCCACAAAATTTTATTTTACTCCATAACGCTTGAGAAGTTGACCTTTTTGTGTATTAAAATTTACTTTTGGCACATTGACGACACACCTTTGTTACGGTTAGAAAATATTCACTTTGAACTTGGATATTTTTGTTATTACGGTCAACAGTATTATAAAAATGAAATACTTGTAGGTCGATATAAAAAGGATTTTAATAACAGATGAAAGAATGAAAGAGTTTGAGGGCCGGTTGTGGCGTTGGGGCACAAAGGTGTGACGTAGAGAAACGTATGCGATAGGTTGTGGATTTGATTCCTATTCGAAGAAATGGAATATTTTCATGAAATGGAATATTTTAATGTCTTAGCTCTGGCAAGGAGGCTTACAACGAAAGGCAAAAAAAAAATCTACTACTGAAGTATTCACTACTGTGCGGTTTCGTAGGAACTTCTTTCCACGCACCACTCAACTGTGGAAGAGTCTACGCCGTTTCCAGGTCAATATGAACTGGGTAACTTCAAAAAAACGGCGCCTAACCGACCTAAAAGGCCGGCAAAGCACATTTAGCTCCTCTGGTGTTACACGGGGTCGTGGGCGGCGGGGATCACTTGCCATCAGGTGACCCGTACGTTCGTTTGTCTTATCTTTTCCATAAAAAAATAATAATTTCAAAGCAACTACAACAATTGAAATACTCTCATTTATATTGTTCAACTAAAGTTTATTTAGCGCGTAACAATGTGTCACAAAGCTTCTATATCAATCTGTCATTTTTACGCTTTATCAATTTCAAACTGTCACGGCATGTAAAAACTACAGTGATTATGTTGTAAGTCTTACAAGTAAGTAAGGGTTGAATGGGAAACCCGTCGACAGTGATGGGTTGACCGGAAAATGCACTAAAAAAATAAAAAAAAACTAAATTCAGTTATGTTGGTTTTAGAGAAGACTTAAGCATTTAAAAGTTAGGACTTATGCATTCTTATGGATCTTTTTTTCAGCTTCACGATGTAATCCGCATGTAGCAAGTACACAGAGGAAGCCTAGTGCTAACACACTCCACTCCCCACTTTCCGTGGTATTCTCGAAGCATTGTGTGTGTTGTGGTGGAACTCAACGCTTTGCCTCAACACCAGGGTTATGAAATAAAAAATATTATATACTAGCGGCCCACACGCAACTTGGCCCGCAAACCGCTTATAATTCTTTTATTATGCTGCATTTGCCATAAAATAAATAATCAATATAATTTATATATTATATATACAATTACATATAATTTATACATTCAGTTATTTTGAGAAAGTGCAAGCTCTACATGGCTGCTTGTGAGTACGAAATCGGCGGCAAGGGCGCACCCCGCAGGACTCGTGCTTATGCGTGCGGTCGTAAATAGTTTAATTTTACATTTTCTCGAAAAGTATACCTTCAAATTACATGCATACCATTCGAAGATAATATTCATTAAATTTCCTTGATGATGAAATAAGTTTCCCTCGTAAATTTCAATTTACATATGAAAAAAAAATCGAAGAAATATCACCTTACAATTTTCTATTATTTTTGTCACAAAATGCCTCAATGTGACTTATTTATAAGAAATAAATAGCGGAGTTTTTTGAGAACTAATGAAATAGAATATTTTTGTTATACAATGTACTGACATATATTTAATATCTACTTCTAATAAGCTACTTTTGCAGCGCACGCTGTAACAGTATGTACCTTGGGTATAAGTTAAAAATAAATAAATAAATAAAATAAAATATGCATGGCAATACACATAAATAACATAGTTAATTATGATTAATACAAACTATATATTTTCTGTCTC
>JAAIXJ010001762.1:461155-512476 GCA_013403705.1 Heliconius hermathena | reverse complement strand
ATTGTCGAGTTTCCAGTTATCTAAATAACTGACACAAGAACAACTTCTGATGGCAAATATCTTATTAAAGCGATACCTTCTAATGGAATAAATAAAATTCTGAACACTGTTACCTCTGAATCTCTAAAAGATTTTGGGTTCTTCACGTTCACAACTATAAACGGTTCTAACTACTAGACACATCACGAGCCAAGGCATTATTTATTAAATAATATTTTCAAAGGTGTTTGGGATATCAGTTACAACGCGCTTAAAGCAATTCGATGGCGTTAATTATTATTATTGTTATTTCGTTATGTAAGGCTTACTAAGACTTACAACATAATCTTTATAGCCTATAGCACTTTTGAAGAACACAGTTTTCATACAAAACCAAAACTAACTAAATCAGACCAGTGATCCATAGGTTTTGGCGTTTAAACAAACAAACTCTTCCGCTTTGTTATATTAATATAGATTATATTTCTTCGAGTAGCAATTAAATATAATTACTCCTCTTATACCAAAAAATATATATTTGACTTTACGTTCCGCCTTAAAAGTTTTTCGTTATTTAATTAATATGTAATTATTAATAAAATAATTTGTAACTACATTATCATTTTTCTATTCAGATTCCATCCATTTCCCTGCAATTTAAAATCAACCAAAGTATCTTGTAACAAAATACAAGACAGTATATTTAAAATCTGTCATAGTCTATAGAGAACAAAGTTTTCAAAGCATACCGAATCGAAATTGATTTGTTCTTTTCTTTTTTTCTCAGAAGTACCGATTGGTATTCGATGTCCGATGGCCATTTCCGCGAGTGGCTCTGAGCAACCCAATTTTGAGATCTTCTCTGAAGTTGAGAATTTGCAACTTTCTTTAACTTTTTGGTGTGAAAGGTGTATATTAATTAAAGTAAGCCATACGACAGTCAAAGAAATGTATTGGCAATCTAATAGAGCGTTAACCAATTTCAAAAGAAAGAAGGTTATTTATGTGACATGTATATAGATACATATATATCAAATTAAAATTTGTTGGGATTGAATAATAAGACCTTTTTAGGTTTCAATTTCGAAAGTATATATTTATATTTTATAAGCTAGAATCGAACTCACAACCGTCAAGGAACAGTGAAATTATTCTCAAATGAGTCCTAAATATGATTTGAATATATTCTACAATGGAATATGAGGATATTCTACTTTAAAACGTATACGTAATTGTCACAGCTTAAAGGAATAATATCAGTAAAGGTTCTGGGAACCTATAATTTAGCCATTTATATTCCTGTATATAAAGCTAACAAGAGCGAAAATGTTTAAATGTTATTTTATTGCAAAATAGTGAACGTATCATATTTGTAATGCTCAATAGAACTGAATTGATTTTAAAGCAGCAACAGCCAGTAAATACGATACCTGTGGCTGTGGCTTCGGTTCCTGTTTGGAGTAATGATTACATTTAAATCATTTTTGTTTCCTCACTCTCGTACGACAAACCATTGAATCCTAACACTCTACTCACAATATTTCGAATTCGGGGAATGGAGTGTTACACTAAAATATCGCTGCTTATCATGCTATCTTAAAAAACTAGATAGAATTGTATATTTCCCATTTTCCTATTTTAGATTGATTGCCTGTTAAGTGGCTAGTGCCAAACTTGTTTTTTATGTAGCTAAAGCAGCGAAATATATATTTGAAACGTAAGTTTCAATTTAGTTACAAACTTTTATATATGCGAGGCTAGAATACGTTAATAAATCATAATATAAGAATATATATATTATATTACTTACACAACTCCACTACTGTAATGTGATATAAATTAAATAAATTTTATTAATGTTCATAATATGCAAAAAATTTACATTATATTCAACTTTTCGGTTTCGTCGCATCGTCGCATTTTTACCTGACTATAAAGACAAAAGATGATTATGATTTTGACCGATACGTATGTATGTATGTATGTTCATCTGTTCCCCTAAAAAATTCGTTCTTTCTAAAATATTTATTATAATTTGACAAATGAGGTGACCTTGGATGCTTTTCTTAGATTTTGAACTAATATCAATACATATTTTAATATATACATATTTATATACATATATTTAATATATACATATTTATATAGATTTTGAACTAATGTCAATACATATTTTAATATATAATAATACTAGCGGACACGGACGCGGCTTCGCCCGCTTAAACTATAATTGCATTAATATGATGAATACTTATAAGATATATTTATGAAATTGTTTTTGAAAATATGTAACTAATTTAAATGAAAAAAATTATTTATAAGTAAACGTAACCAAAGTAAAATATTATTAAAAAAACGAAACAAAACCAGCTACATTATTAATATNTGATCGATTTTACTGATTTACCCGGGAAAAATCTTTTTACACGTTTTCCTTGCGCGCGTACATAGATACTATAATATATGAAATAACTAAAGTCCTTTCTACATTAAATATAATAAGTTTTGCGAGCAATATCAAATAAAATCCCAAAAAACTACAATTTATTAAGTGTATAATAATAATACAACGGTATAAATATACAACGGTAAAGATAACCATCCAACCGAGATGAAATAACAATTCTTTCCTTAATACTTAAATAAAATTATATTATAATGATGCCGCGCAGGGCCGCAACTTACACCACACCAAGAAATTAATGAAAATCTAACTAATCTACTACTCGAATAAGCGAAGAACCAAAGAAAAGTATGAATTAATTATAAACAGCATATATTTGCATAAAAATTAACAGCGGTTCGAAAATATATGAAAATTTACAAAACCGTCAAAGTCATCTGCCCGTTCGCGTCGGTCATACTATGCCGCTCGTAGGCTAGGTCATTTCGAATCAGTGACATCTCCTTAATTATTTATTAGAATGTTATACAGTAAACTATAACTTCAATCTAGACGAAATGATTAAAACTGACGTTAGTGTTAGGTAGTGACGTGAAGTTAGTATATTCATTTTCATAAAGATCAATATCAAATTATAGAAAATACATACAACAAAAACCCGATAAATATGAAGTAAATTAATTAAAATGGTTACTTTTGTTCAACCTTCAGAGATAAACATGATGTATGTATCGCGGACTTTTTTAAACATTATTTAACGGACAATATTTTAGTTAAACATTGTTTTTATGTATAATATCTCATAAGGTTGAGTCAGCGCACGCCATGTATGCGTTAAGCAAGCTCATTTTGGGTGACGTTTTCTTATAACAACAAATAAACTTTGCAAACCGTTGCTTAGCAACGGTCGGTTGTTATAAACATGGCAAAATAAATTGCCTGTCAAATTAAAAAGTATTTTAATATATTATTATATATCGACAATATTACAAATATGAGAAAAAAAGTAACCTATGTTCATCCGAAGACCCTGAAGTATCTCTATATGAGTATTTTATCACAATTGAATTAGCGGTTTGGCCCTGATTGCGTAAAAGACAGACAGACAGACAGACAGACAGACAGAGTTACTTTCGAATTAATAATATAGGTATGGATATACATATTTTTTTGAAGTGACGAAACTCAACGCTGCGCTTTGCCTCTACACCACAGAAAAGAAATTTTTTTTAAGCTTCACGCTATATTTCGTACACAGCAGGGTAGGCAGATGAAACCTAGTGTTAAGGCACTCCGTTCCCCATTTTCCGACGAATTCTGGAGGCATTGCCTGTTAAGTGGCGTAACTCAAGGCCACGCTTTGCCTTGACACCAGAGCAAAAAAATGAAAATATAAATCTGAATAAATATTTCATTTCCTCGACTGGGGATCGAACCTACAACCGGTCGTGTTTATAGTCACACTTTGTGCCCCTGAGCCACGACTGGCCTTATTAAAATATTTATATATTTTCTTATAAAGAGTGGTAAATAATCAAATTTACAAACCATTTTCTTACAATTTACAAGATTTTACTTACAGCCTCACCTGCATAGTTGAATATAAAATAACAATGAGATGGTGATACACTCTACGCGCCTGAGATAACCGCACCTCTGACCGCAGCAGGTACAGTGAGTACATGCCCGTATGAGTCTATAGCTTTCCTCGATAAATTATCGTATACAAAAAAAAAATCTAAAAATTAAAAAAACGTCTTTAAGAGTCTACTGTGGTGATATTTTTAAAAATTATTATTTTCCATACGGAGACATAACCAGTTTTGATATTTTTGTCTTTGATTACTTTTTGGAAAGTCTCAGCGACACAAAAGATGTAAAAAATATACGAAAAAAATTGTTTTTTTTAATTGTTTTATTATTACATTTATCAATTTGCTCAAACTTGCGAGTTCACAACTAAAGACATGACAAAAATCGACAGACAGACGCCATAATAAAACATATATATAAATCTACAAAATATGCTAAGTGGGAATCATCGTTGGTAACTGTTCATTTTAGAATATCCTTTTTGTTAACTTAATACGGATATAATATGTATAGTAGCAGCGAAGGATTTAAACTTATTTAAATACCTGTTCAATGAATAGCAAAGATAAAATATATTTATTCAACAATTTTTTTTCACATAACGTTTACAAACTTCGGCGCCACGACTGGCCAGTCGTGGCGCAGAGGCACAAACTGTGACTGTAATCGACTGGTGGGTTCGATCCCCACTCGAGGAAGTAAAATATTTATTTATATTTTCATTTCTTCTCTCTGGTGTCGAGGCAAAGCGCGGCGTTGAGTTCCGCCACTCAGCACCAATCCAGAATTCGTCGGAAAATGGGGAACGGAGTGCCTTAATACTAGGTTTCATCTGCCTACCCTGCTGTGTACGAAATATAGCGTGAAGCTTAAAAAAAATATTTCTTTTCTGTGGTGTAGAGGCAAAGCGCGGCGTTGAGTTCCGCCACTCAGCACCAGAATTCGGCGGAAAGTGGGGAACGGAGTGTCTTAACACTAGTTTCCCTCTGCCTACCCTGCTGTGTGCGGGATACAGCGTGAAGCTGAAAAAAAAACTTGTACACAAAAATGATGTAAGCTCTACACAAAGTCAAACAGCTACCATTTTCCTCACTTTTGATAAAAGTGAGGAAATTAATGGAACAAAAACTAATAAAACATACAATATTAAAAGAGTAGTATTAAGTCTTACAAAGTTGTTATTTAATGGCACTATGTTATCCTGGATTCGGAGCCGGCGTTCTGCTGTTCTTAAAGTCTTAAAGCATGTACTTAAATGTACAAACAAAATAATTACATTTCCGTCTGCACCCCGGCCAGATATCATAGTCGGTTGTAAATTACAAGATTTTCACTGTTTATGTGTAGCTTAAGCTGTGTTTTAATATTATTATGGTACTAGTATATACTTAGAGAGTATTTTAAAGAAAATATTGAGATTCTTTATTTTTGCTTGTGATTTGGTAGTTTTTTTTGTTAGCTTGTCAGATTTCGCTGTATTATGCACATAGCAGGTTATAGTTCTTAAATGCGGCTAAAGCTACCCATCTCATCAAGGTGTACGACTTCTATGTCACGTTCATATTGAGAACGTATGGCTTAGTAGTCAGAGCCATAGATGGTTTCCAAAGAGGCGTGGGTTCAAATACCGCTACGTCCAAATTTTATACGTTTTCTTAATAAGTTTTTTATTTTTCTAAGTGTGGAATAATATTTTAGTAATGTTTAATAATATTTTAGTAATGTTTGTCTAGTAACTAATGTAATTTCTTTTGAATTCCCCAAACAAACACGTTTTGGACATAGAGGTAAATCTCCATTCGACGTCTCTTGCTGGTTGCCTTTGTGACATTGCCCTCCAGTATAAATCAAATAAATCAAATAAATAAATCAGCTTCACGGTGTATCCCGCACACAGCAGGGTAGGCAGAGGAAAACTAGTGTTAAGACACTCCGTTCTCCACTATCCGCCGAATTTTGGAAGCATTGCGTGTTGAGTGGCAAAACTCAACGCCACGCTTTGCCACGACACCAGAGCGAAGAAATGGAAATATAAATTTCAATAAATATTTCATCTCCTCGAGTGGGGATCGAACCCACAACCAGTCGATTTTACTGTCACACATTGTGCCGCTGCGCCACGACTGGCCTGGAATTATTAGCATTAAAATATATTAAATATGATTCAGGCTGACTTTCATCATAGTTTTCCGCGTATTGGTTATTAGCTTTAGTAAAGAAAACTAAACAGTTCACAGGGAGTTGCTCGCAACAGTCATACCAGCTGAAATTGGAAAATTATTTCTATAAATATATTTATATGTCTTCAGCTTCACATCGTATTCCACATATAGCAGGGTAGATAGTGGGTATCTCGGAACATTCTCGAGGTATTGTGTGTTGAGTGGTGGAGTACAATGTTGCGCTTTGCCTTGTTGACATGAACGAGAAAATGAAAATATTAAATATTTCACTTCTCATTTATAGTTACACGTCTATGCTTCTGCGGCACGACGGTCATAAAAAAAATTATATTTTAGTACTCCGAATGTAGTAAAGAAGAGGGGTCGAACTTACAATAATCACGTTTACAGACACAGTTCTACTGTGCCACGTTGGTATTCTGTTTGTAATATTTATTGGCACTTATCTCTATAATTAAAAAAAATAATTTATATATAGAGATGAATCTCAAATAATCAAATTTATTCATTTATTTTAAGCAAATTCGCAATCATAAATATATAAAAAATTTGGGCACTTTCCTATCTACGTCATATCCAATGAAACCGAAAAGCTTTGCACTATATCCCGCATTTAGTAGTGCAGGTAGAGGGAACCTATTGTTAAGACATTTCTTTCCCTATGTACCGAATGATGTATTCAATATTTTAAGATGATGCGTATTGAGTGGCGGAACTTAACGCAGCGCTTCTGGCAAGAGCCAAGAGCGAGAAAATCAAAACAATTTATTTTTAAACAGCGCTATGCTGGCCTGAAATTTCATTGATTGCAAAAATTTTCAAGATTTAATTTTTCAAAAATGCATATCCATTTTATGACACTGTCAATTGAATTTCGAAAACAAGTTGTTTAGTTTGTTAGAAAAACTGTTGTCCGATTCAAAAATCAATTTCACGCTAAGTTTTTGACACGTAAATTATGCCATTTTCGTTGGGACATAATTTTTTAACCGACTTTAAAAATAAGGGTAACTATTTTTTATTACTTTTTTTATTACGGCAAAGACGATGTATTTCTTGATAAAGCTGGACGCTATCGAGGCACATTTAATTTTTTTGATAGAAAAATATAGACGCGACGGTTGTGGGTTAGATTCCCATGCTCTGTCAACAAGTGTTGCCGTAACACATTTTTAATTTCGCAATTCTGAAGGCACTGTGTGGTGAGTGGCCGAATTCAACGAAAAATATTAAATATTTCATTTCCTCGAATGGAAATCGAACCCGCAATCGGTCATACGGCCTCATAATATATATAAATCTTTCTCAAACAAAAAGGCAATTACTCAAAAACGACAGGTACCGGGGATCCCTTTAAAATATGGTTTATATCATAGTTTATTAGCAGCGCTATCAAAATTAAAAGCAAACCGGCCAAGGGTTCAGTCGTTTAATTAAGACGCCTTGAAGCTGGATTTACGCCGGCCTGTCGTTCACAGTCAGGACGTAAGGGACTTAATGATACTATTGCACTTGTAGGTTAACAGAAATTTGCTGAGTTTTGGAAATATTTTATTTAAAAGCTGAGATTATTATGGAAATCATAATTTGACTTTTGAAGCCAAAACCATCATCAGTACAGTCGGAGACTTCTATATTTTCCAAAAAAAAAAATTGATAAAATACTCGCTTAAATTTTAATATTTTATCTATCCTATCCTAGCCTATCTAAATTTTTATCTCAATATTTCAATATATTTGAGGTGTCAATTGTTTTAATAAATTAAGCGACAAACTCGATGTTTGTGTCACTTTTAAAAAAGGTGAAAAAATAGATATATATTTACTTTGAGGCCAGTCGTGGTGCAGCGGCACGAGGTGTGACAGTAAAACTGACTGGTTGTGGGTTTGATCCCCACTCGAGGAGATGAAGTATTTACTTAAATGTATATTTCCATTTCTTCGCTCTGGTGTCGTGGTTAAGCGCGGCGTTGAGTTCTGCCACTCAACACGCAATGCCTCCAATTTCGGCAGAAAGTGGGGAACGGAGTGTCTTAATACTAGGTTCCCTCTGCCTACGCTGCTGTGTGTGGGATACAGCGTGAAGCTGATTTTTACTTTTACTTAATATATGTATAAGAAGATTATGGTTTAAGCTGCTACGTTATATTTACGCCAATAATTTTGACATTTTCTTGCAATAAGCATTTGTTTTTTTATAAAAAGTGCTAAGTAATCAAATTTACAAATAATTTTCCTATATATAAGCAAGTAAACAAGCTTTGACTTGAGGCCTCGCATGGTGGAATGTAAAATACCCACGAGTGATACATATGTGTGACACTCTCTAACTGCCTTGATAATTCTGACCGCAGGTACAGAGATGTGGGCCTATAGCTCTCCTGAATAAGTGGTCAAAGTAGTCAGTGGTACAAAAATATTTTTTTTAAATAAGATAAGTTCTAAGGTAATGCTACTGTACTAACAACTTTTTCAAAATTCATTTCCAGACGGAGATACGACCAGCTATGATGATTCTTAAATCGATAGTTTTTTCTTAACCTTCGAGTAGATAACATAACTAGACAAATAGACGTGCCAAAAAACATCAGACAACCATATTGTCAAAATAAAAAAAATACAAATCGACAAACTACGAGTATATCAAGTGGGACATCGTTGAATAACTATTCTTTTATAATTTTGTTATTCTCACCTTACTTCGTGGAGAATAGCAGTAAAGCATTTTTCTTTTAGTTAAAATCTGATAGCTCGACAGATATAAATGGCTTACTCGTAAACTTCCTTTTATTATTATTATTATTTTTATACTTTTAAATATATAAGGCTAAATGTAACCAAAGGATTTTTTATATATGAGGACAGTATCACATTGGGGAAGGCCATGTGACTGCTTTGTTAGTCTTTCACGGCCATTTATATTTTATAGTCTACAATACGTCTCATTGCTGCCCCCATTACGTTTTAAATTAGTCTTTTAACAATCAAAGTTTTGAACCTACACTTTAAGTTAAACACGTGTTCAATGAAATTCAAATATAAAAATAGCTTTCATATACACAAAAACCTTATAAATTTAGTCCCCATTTTTGTCATACCGTATATCATATTAAAAGTATAATATTAAGCCTTACAAAGCTGTAATTTAGTAGCACTATGTTATCCTGGACTCGGAGACGGCGTTCTGCCGTTCTTAAAGTCTTAAAGCATGTACTTGAATGTTCAAACAAAATAATTACATTTCCGTCTGCACCCCGGCCAGATATCATAGCCGGTTGTAAATTACAAGATTTTCACTGTTTATGTGTAGCTTAAGCTGTGTTTTAGTATTATTATGGTACTAGTAACTACTTGGTGTGTAATTTTCTAAGTGTTTTTAAGAAAATATGAATCGAGATTCTTTATTTTTTAGTTGTGATTTTTAAGTTTTTTTTTGTTTAACTTGTTTTGTTTTACGTTGTATCTTGCATATAGCGGGGTAGGCAAAGGGAACCTGGAAATCTAGTTAGGACACTTCTGTTGCCAATTTTCTGCCCAATTCTGTAGGCATTGCGTGTTTGGCGGGTGTCAATCCGTGTCTTTGTCTTGTTACCAGAGCAACGTAATGAAAATATTAGATATTTTATATCCTCGAGTGGGGATCGAACCTACAATCTATCTCGTTTACAGTTTCATGCTTGCCCTCATGCGCCACGATTAGTCCTTTTTTTACATGTGGTTAATTTATTGTTGTCTTCACTTTGTACTCCACGTTTTCTTATACCCCAGGGACGGCAGAGAGAAAACGCGAGTAATACACAAGGTTAAACAAGGTTAACTCAGTTTAAAGACACTCCGTTCTCCACTCTCTGCCTAATTTACGAGACATTGCGTGTTGAGTGTTAAGTGGCAGAAATGCAAAGCAAAGGAAACAAACCCACAACTGTCACTTTTACATTTAGACGCTGTGTGCGATGGCGAAGTTGATTTCCATTGCATTTTAAAATTTGTTTAATAAAATATATACGAAATATCACATATAATTGCTTTTTAAAGTAACAGTCGAAGAGAAAATTACGAATGCCAATTTTTATTAGCTCAGCGACGAGGCTGGAATTATCTTTGAAAGGAGACCCTCTAAGTAACAACCCTGACCGTTCTATTTTAAAAGTTGGTAAATGGCACAAAACAGTCCAAAGAGAACAGAAAAATGTTAAATTACCTGAAGCTCGGGCATCGCTTGAATTTTTCCGTATTTAAATTATAAAGTGCTTCTTGAATCCTTTTTGAGTTAAAGCAATTGCATTCTATGAATACGGCTGAGCAACCACCGTCTTATTATTTTATTAGAAAGAATTGGTTTGCAACATAATTGTTTTTTTATTTTTATATTAAAATATGCATGTAATATGTACGTTGAGATCGGTCGTGGCGCAGGGGCACAAAATGTGACTGTAAAATCGACTGGTTTTGGGTTCGATCCCCATTCAAGGATGTGAAATATTTATTTACGTTTATATTTTCATTTCTTCGCTCTGGTGTCGAGGCAAAGCGCGGCGTTGAGTTCCGCCACTCAGCACGCAATGCCTCCAGAATTCGGTGGAAAGTGGGAAACGGAGTGTCTTAACACTAGGTTCTCTCTGCCTACGCTACTGTGTGCGGGATACAGCGTGAAGCTGATTAATATTAAATTATGTAGTTTTATTTAAAAAAAAATTAGCTTTACGCTGTTAAAACCATTTCAATTCAATATCCGTGTCATAACGCAAGGTTCCTTTTAATAAGAAAAACCAAAGTTGTAAACTAAAACAGTACTGCTATTGACAAGAATTGAGTAGTTGAAAACCTAGTTTTAAACGAGAGTAAGAACAAAGCTTCGATTCTTACTATATATTGCATCATAGTGTGGAGTTTTCCGTGAAATACGCGAAATTGCTAACAGTAGGATTCGAAGGCAAACTTTTCAAACTAGTTTCAGAAGAAGCGGTCGGTAAAGAAAACTGTTTAGTTCACTGCGGGTTCCTCGCGACAGTCAAACCCTGTGAATGTGGAAAATTATTTCTATAAAATATATTTTTTTAGCGTCACGCTGTATCCCACACATAACTGCATATGCATAGGGAACCTGGGAACCTAGCGATAAGACTCTGTTCACATTAAGGAATTTCCATTCCCCACTTTCACCGAATTCTCAAAACATTGCGTGCACTGTGTAGCGGAACTCAATGCTGCGCTTTGCCTTATTATCTTAGCGACGAAATGAAAATCATTCATATTTTATTCCCCCGACTGGGAATCGAATCGATAATGATTACGTTTGCAGCCATCCAATGTCCCTCAGCGTCACAACGGTATTAATGATTTTTTTATTGCTTTAAGTCTGAAGACGTTTCTCTAAATTAATTTAATTAATTCAATTACTTTAAACGTTAGGCATTTAAGGTTTAAATGAAGCTTCCAAATTTATGTCATATATCCAACCAAACCTAAGAATTGATAATATTTTTTATATGCCGTACCATATAGCCGTATAGTCAGAAAAAACCCACACAACGATAATAATAAAGATTTAGTTTTTCAAAAACGCATTTCCTTTTTATGAAACTGTCAATTGAATTTCGAAAACAAGTTGTTTAATTTGTTAGAAAAACTATTGTCCGATTCAAAAATCAATTTCACGGTAAGTTTTGAAAGGTAAATAAGGCGATATTATTAGGATATGATTTTTTAACCGACTTTAAAAAGAAGGCTAAGTTTTTTGAATTACTTTTTTTTGTTATGAAAATGTTTTTCTTTATATAAATAGACGCTATCGAGGCAAAGTTAAAATTTCTATGATAGAATACCACGATTAGTAGGTTTAAAACTTATTTAAAATATTATATACCAAATTTAGGCGCATGGGCACAAGCGTGCTACTATAAGAGCGAAGAAAAATTAAAATATTAAATATTTAATTTCCTAAAAGCGGCGACCGGAGTATCTAACACAAGGTTCCCTCTGTCTACCCTGCTGTGTGCGGGATACAGCGTGAAGCTGATTTGATTCTTTTAATTTCCTAAAGTGAGAATTGAACCCATCTATTATTAGCTTGTGCCTCTACGACTAGCCTCATAATATAGATTAATCTTCCTAAAACAAAAAGGGCTATTAATCAAAAACAACGGGTACCGTGGATTAAAATGTGGTTTACATCATAGTCAGTTCGCAAACTATGCGAGTTTATTAGCAGTACTATCAAGATTAAAAGCGAACCGGCCATGGGTTCAGTCGCTTAATTAAGAGACCTTGAAGCTGGATTTATGCCGGCCTGTCGTTCACAGTCAGGACGCAAGGGACTTAATGATACTCTTGTATGTACTTGTTGGTATAACGGAAATTTGCAAAATTTTAGACATTTAGTTTTTTTATATTTTATAATATATATTTTGGATAAAATTTGTGAGATTTTGAAAAATATAATTTTCATTTCCTCGAATGAATATTCAATATTGTCATTTCTTCGCTCTGGTGTCGAAGTAAAGAGCGGTTTTGATTTCCGCCACTCAACACGTGATGCCGGCAGAATTCAGCGGGAAGTGGTGAGCGGAGTGTCTTAACGCTAGTCTCCCTTTGCCTACTCTGCTACGTGAAGCTGAAAAAAAAATCAATTTAAAAATATATAAAAATTAAATATAACAATATTAATATTTTATATACATAATAATGTATGTGTTATTATCCATATTTAACAATTTAGCGAGAAACCACTGTTAAGACACTACGTAAAATATTATATTATTTTAAGTACCGACTTGGCCACAAGGGGGAATCAAATTCAGAACCACCGCGTTTACAGTCAGAGATTTCTATATTTTCCTGAAAAAAAATATAAAATACACGCTTTAACATACAATGTTTTAGCTAGCCTTTCTAAATTTTTACCTCAATATTTCAATATATTTGGATATGAGGTGTCAGTTTTTATAATAAATTAAGCGACAAACAGGCTTGCGTCACTTTTTGATAAAGAAAATATATAAATTTCGATTTTACTTAAAATATATAAATTATATAAAGCATCAACGAATTATTTATATATTACTCTTAAACATTAAATATATATAATATATAATTCTAGAAGAAGTAAACGGTGCCTTAGCTCTATTGATGTTCCAGAGAAAAGTCAACATAGTTGCTCGTTTGGTTTCATATACAATGCAGTGTTGGTATCAACGCTGTAATTTAACAGTGAAACATTACAACGAGTGGAGCCCCTCGTGGCGGAGTGGCACAAAGTGTGCCTGCAAAATCGACTGGTTGTGGATTCGATCCCCACTCGAGGACATGAAATATTTATTTAAATTTATATTTTTATTTCTTCGCTTCGACACCAGTCGAGGCAGAGCGCGGCGTTTAGTTCCGCCACTCAACACGCAATGTTTCCAGATTTTCAGCGGAAAGTGGAGTGTCTTAACACTAGGTTCCCTCTGCCTACCCTACTGTGTGCATGATACAGCGTGGAGCTGATTTTATTTTGATTTAATTTTAACATTACAGTAGAAGAATAAAATAAAGTTGAATGCTGTAAAAATGTGATCTCTTCGTAGGATATGCGAGGTCACTTGAGCTGATTGTATCCGCAGTGAAGAAATACACAAAATGGTAGGTACTAGCAAGGATGTCACGGTGAGAATCGATTTCTTCGAGGAAAATGAGTGATAAAAGAATGACAAAAAAAGATTTATGAAGGAAGAGTGAGTGGGAAGAGACGCAGGGTTGTTAAAGAGACCTTGGTTGATCTTTGAAATGTGTCGATGATACTAGAAGATGAAAAAAACAAGAGAACTCCACGGAGGGCATGTATGAAGGGGTCGATGACGGTGGCCGAGGCGAAAGAAGAATGCAGAAACCGTAGCGTTTCGCACTCCGTTTTCTCTGACTATTCCGCTAGGGAAAAAGTGTGAGGATAGTAAAAAAGTTAAATTTATATAAATATACAAACAGACATACTTGTATTATCACTTAAGTTATATTCGGCATAACAAGTTTCAATTATGTAATGCATCAATCAATTAAACGTTATTGATTGACTAGTCCTTAATAGAAATAGCGCTTATATTGTACGACATGAATGATATTACATTAGAATATGTATTAAATGTTGAAACAAAAACGCAAGGCAAATAGTATTAAAAAAAAATCAGCTTCACGCTGTATCCCGCACACAGCAGGGTAGACAGAGGGAACCTAGTATTAAGACACTCCGTTCCCCACTTTCTGCCGAATTCTGGAGGCATTGCGTGTTGAGTGGCAGAACTCAACGCCGAGCTTTGCCTCGATACCAGAGCCAAGAAATGGAAATATACATCTTAAGTAATTTCTTCTCCTCGAGTGGGGATAGAACCCACAACCAGTCGGTTTTACAGTCACACTTTGTGCCGCTGCGCCACGACTGGTTTCAGCAAATATTATAAAATTTAGTTATTTGTTTTAGCTCACGCTGTATTCAGTATATACAAATATTCGAGATTTTGTGTGTATGATAGATCTTATTACAGCGCTTTATCTTGTTACCAAAGCAAGAAAAATAAAAATATTTCCCAGTTCGAGTCGCAATCGAACTCACAGCCGTCGCATTTACAGTCTAACGTAGCACCGCTGCACTATGACGAATTTAAAATTACTTTATTAAAATAGACACACTATTCACACAACACAATTTTACTGTTAGTAATGTAGGCAGAGAGAGTTAAGACACTCCGTTTACTACTACATGTTTACTGTACATTTAGTACAATACTAAGCATTTCATAATAAATTTCAATTATGTAATGCATCAATCAATCAACCATTATAATCAGATCATTGGTTGAATAGCACTCAATAGTAATATCACTGACAACATCAGAACATCTAAGAACAGTGGCACAAAGCAACTACTACTATTATACTCGCAAAGCTAACAAATTGATTCAAAGCTCACGTCTGCGAACTTGAATGAGGAATACCTATTTACACACAACAACAAACAGGCCAATCCTAGTGTAATTAAACGTCAAGCTGTGAACGGAGAAACTAAAACAATTACTATATGATATGGTTTAAAATGTAGACGAGAGCGGGGTGGTCTTTTTTATCTTGTTTATTTTTTAATTATTTTTTTTGGTGACATGATAAAAAACCATAGTGTTTTATCACTTTAATATACATAGTAGTATCTATTTACACAAGCCAATCCTAGTGTAATTAAGCGTCAAGCTTTGAACGGAGAAACTAAAACTATTATTATATTATGTGGTTTAAATTGTAGACCAGAGCGTTCATTTTTATTTTGTTTGTTTTTAATTTTATTTGGTGATATGATAAAAAGTGCAGTGTTATATCATTTTAATGTGTATTTTAATAATAATATTATTATGTACATGATACCATTTTTTTATTATATTAACTAGGTATCACTTTATTAAAGATTGAAGATAATATTCCAAATGTACTATAATTGCAATTATAATAGCAAGGTAGGTAGGGACACAAGAGCGCAGTGTTAAGTTATGCCGTTCGCCTCCCGGTCAATTCTGGAGACATTGTGTATTCAGTGGTGGAACCCAACTCCGTGATTTGTCTTGTTATCAGAGCAAAATAATAATATAACTTTTATAAATATATTAATATATATCCGCTTTTACCTTGTAATTCATAAGTATGCAAAATTGATTTATGAAGTAAAATTTACAATTAATATCAAATTATTGTATTTAATACGTAAATCTTTACATCAACGTACTATATTATTTATGGCCGAATAAATTGAACATTTTTTTTCAGAGAATATATAAATATATTCTCTGAAAAAAAATGTTCAATTACTTATATTTCGTTAAGAGAATATACTTAGATCGTGTAACAGTATGTACCTTGAGTATAAGTTAAAAATAAATAAATAAATAAAATAAAATATGCATGGCAATATACATAAATAACAAAGTTAATTATGAATAATACAAACTATATATTTTTAATAAAATATTAATCGAGACGAGTTCGTGTATTGTCGTCCCGAGTGTCGCGACCGTCGTTCTGTCTATATAGGTGGTGGTGATGCTGGAAGGCAGCGGTCGAGTCGAACTCTTAAGTACTACGGTACTAATAAATATGATGCACATAAAGACTCGTACCAAGTATATTATAAATATAATATAATAATTCGAAGCCTATGATGGCACGATCTTTTAGGATCGAATTTCTTATAAAGGCAATATATGTGTAGGGGCGACACATATTGTGGATCCAAGTGATCTTTGACCAATATTATGATATTGAATGTTGCTTGACGTCGCGGAAGCTGACGTGATGGGCTTATGCGAACTGTTATAGCGACATTAACTATGTCGTGGCTGATGCCGTCTCGCAGTACGCTCGCGATACGTAAGCTGTGCTTGTATGGCGTTGGTCATTGACATATTATATACCACTTCTACGACTTGGTATACGACTAGTAGGTGTGTGGTGCTATTTTATGTCCCAGCTCCGGTGTATGTAGTAGTGTCCGCCTGTCTCATACGGGTGTGTGGTGCTATTTTATGTCCTGGAACTCTGGTGTATGTAGTAGTGTCCGCCTACGGTTCGAGACACGACTGTGGGGTGTGTGCCGTGCGTTTATTTAACATATCGGCCGCCTTGCGGTAGTGCGTTCGTTCCAACGACTTATATTGATCTCACAAATCAATCAACATCACGAATCACCATTCTAATACAATCTTAATATAAACAAGCGTAACAAGTACCTTCGGAAAGATCACACACAAACGTCTCGGAGGGTTCAACGATGACTGTAAAGCCACGGTCTGGTCGGAACTCACGGTGTAGGGGCGGGGCGGTGCCCGTACTCTTTCTTCCTTTTATTATAACTAGTTCGCAGTTATAGTGGAGAGGAAGATAGGACGCGCTCTTGGCTTTTCTTCGGACGAGCTTCGAGTTATGACAATGTCATATTGTCGAGTTTCCAGTTATCTAAATAACTGACACAAGAACAACTTCTGATGGCAACTATCTTATTAAAGCGATACCTTCTATTGGCATAATATAAAATTCTTAATACTGTTACCTCTGAATCTCTAAAAGATTTTGGGCCAAGACCACTAGACACATCACGAGCCAAGGCATTATTTATTAAATAATATTTTCAAAGGAGTTTGGGATATCAGTTACAATCGTGCATAGCTTCAACAAGGAATAGGAATATCCTAATGTGGCTGCTCACTCTTTCCTTGCTACAACTGTTATGCGGTGTGATATCTATGAATATCTTTAAGAAAGTTAAATTTTTAAATTTCTGACTTAAGTTTAAAAAAAATGAGCGTAAGTGTTCTCTTTCTTTTCATATAGATACTATTAAGAACTACTAATATTAAAAAATAATAATTAATTGACAAGAAATTCGAATCTATAAACAATGCGATAGTGTCATTTTCTGTCTGTGCTTAATGACCGTAAAATTATTCTTTACTGGTCTGCTTAGAACAAATTGTTATATTGTGCTTCATGTAAATTCTCTAGGGTATATAATATGAAAAAAAAGTCAAATTACATTCTCATCTCAGTCTCTTTACGTCAGCTGCTAACTTTATCATATTGCAGGATAGGTAGAGGCAAGAAACCTGGGAAAAAAATAGCATTTGGACTCTCCGTTCCTCATTAAAACGTTATGTTTCCCACCTTCCGCTAAATTCTTAAGACCGCGATTTTGTTTGTAACCAGAGCGAGAAAATGAAAATATTAAACATTATACTTCTCCAAGTTCGAACCCACAATCGTCGTGTCTACAGTAGCGCTATTGCGCCCATGCAACACAACGACCTCACATACAGTAAAAATTTATAAATCCTAAAAATTTCATACAAAAATTCCGTGTATACGTAGTTTTCTATGAATAACATTTGCAGTTTCTCTTTCTGTCGAAAACAGCTTTTGCTTACAAATTGGTCTGTTTGTCAAACCGTGGCGGACGTTTGATTAACTTCGGCACCCGAGTTATTTAATGTATTTCACGATCAACAAATGTAGCGCCTCGCACTATCTATTTAATAGAATCTTATTTTGTATGAAAGTTTAAGGCTCTTTAAAAGTGAAATAGGCTTTGAATTCAATTTTATTACTTAGAAATTATAATACAATATGTTTTATTTTATAAAAAAGTTGTTTAAATAATCTATTTATACAAGATTAAAAAAATACTAAAATATTATTATTGTTCAACTAAGTTTGTCTTCGTACAATTCATACATCAATACATACATCTCAAGGTCGATATCAGACTTAAGAGCAGCTTATAAATAAGAAATTTTGATTGTAGATAAAGTGGTTTACATCTAAATTGTTGTCGTGGGGTTAATATAGTCTAAAGCACACCTCGTGTATTTCACGACTATTCAACTTAAAACTATTTTTTTCAATTCTGACCACTAGTTCCTGAGATTAGTGCGCTTAACAAAAGGAACATTTCACGTCTCACGTCGTCACGATAAGTCGTGACCGTATAACATGAGTGACTTCTAAACAAAACTTTATAATATACATAAAAAAAAATCGGCTCCACGCTGTAGGGTACACGCACACAGCAGGGTAGGTAAAGGGAACCCAATGTTAAGACACTCCGTTCCCCACTTTCTGCCGAATTCTGGAGGCATTGCGTGTTGAATGGCAGAACTCAACGCCGCGTTTAACCTCGACACCAGAGCAATGAAATGAAAATATAAATTTATGTAAATATTTCATCTCTTCGAGTGGGGATCGAACCCACAACCAGTCGGTTTTACAGTCACACTTCGTGCCGCTGCGCCACGACTGGCCTCAATAATATACATACCAATAGTAATTTAGTTCTGTCGCTAACTAGTGACGAGGTGCGATGTGTTCTCGATTTAATCAAAGACCCCAACTCGGAGGTCCTCGTAATTGTTTTATTGAGACATGAAACTTTTGGATAACTATTAACATGAAATTATGTATAAATTAAGGTCATAATGGGATATTGGGACAGAATCTGGCAACAGACTATGGGTAATGCTTTTCGTTTTTATTTTATAGATTTTTTTCATAAATCTAAATATATATTTTTTCCCGCCTGGTACTGAGTGTTAGACACTTTGTATATTACCAGCCTCAAATCGGCCAAATAGCCACGTAGTTATAACTAGAATTTTTGTAAAAAATGTTCTAATATTAGCAGTTATAAAAAATATAGTATATTTACTGATGCTGTGGATTACAATTCCGCAACTTGCTAATAAACAATTTTTAACAAAAGAAAAACTGACTTCCACTGGATCCCATAATCAGAATCTACCCAAACTCTCATCAAATTACCCTTGAAGTAATAAGTTCTTTGATTTTCACGATTATTACACATTTTAAATGAAACTATTTTAACCAGATTAATCGCGTATATTTTGTATTTTTATACGTTTTTGGAAACCCGACGTTTCGAACACTTTGCAGTAGTCCGTGGTCACGGGTAGACTGAGGTGGCATTCGTCTGTCAGTTGACATAATTATTATATCAAACTACCGCCAACGATTTCTTAATTGCCTCGCGTACTGCCCTGGATTCCTGCAGAATGAGCTGATGGTATCTTGTCCTCTGGTATGGTGGGTTTGAGACTTCAATGATTTTATGAGTGGGTCCCAGGTGGTAGAAAGCTTCCAGCCATCCTCTCTATTGAAATTAGGATGTTTTTGTATTTCAATAGCCTCGCGGATCATTCTAGGAATGTATCTGTTTTCCTTAGCGAGGATTTGGGGTTTATCAAACCTAATGTAGTGGCTGGGTTTATCCACAGTATGCTCACACACAGCTGACTTTGATACATGCCCATTCTTGATATCGGAGATGTGTTCCTTCACCCTCACACCGATTCATACATATCACTTTGCTAATGTCACGTTGTGTGCGGAAAACACGAAGGAAAAGTCCAATTAAAAAATAATAACAAATAAAGACCCAAACGTCAGTGTCATAATCTCCCCCGCTTAACAAGTACCAACAAGTAATTCCTTGCAAAGAGCTCCTAGTACTTGAAACAATTACGGGAACATCGACAAAGTTGCCACTTTGATTAAACGAAGACCGCGTAAGTTTCTGGTCGACGACGGCGTGAAGTGGTTTAGTGGTATATAAAATTTTAATTAGGCTGTGTTTTTATTGTGATAAATGCTTTTATTTAATTTTTTGTGACAAAAAATACAGAGAAACTGATCACTACTCTATTTGTGCGTCATAGAAATTAAGTTGTTTCAGATTTTCTTGCGAATCAATATTGTACGGTTAAAAAGGAAGTTATCATATACAGGTAACAGGTGTCCCGTAAATAATTCTGAAATATCTTATAATATCCCTGATGGACTATCAAAACTAAAACATAAAAAATATCATATTGATATTTTCTAAAATTTCATTATTTTTCTTTTAAATGACAAATAATGACATGTGACACTTTTAATCTACTTTTTATTGATAAGAATTACTCCGTTCACTTTGTTATTAATAAGAACGACCCCAAATTCTACTTTATTACATAATATATACAGTTTTAAACAAATATATTTTATTTCAGATATTATAAAAAAAATGACTTTGTCCACATTTCACTTTAATAGAGGCATTACGTGTTGCCAATTCAGAAAATGTAATTTCCTCACAATTTCCCGGAGCATTACAGTAATTTTCTAGTTTACCACACAACAGAATCTGGTCAGTGAATTTAATAAAAGATTCTGAAGGAATGCAAAGTTTTAGCCTGTGGCCGATGTGATTTGAATTCAATAAACGGCATCGACTCTCGGATCGCTTTCTATGGAAATGAAGAGGGTGTCTTTTATTTTTGTTTTTGGTGAGAATTATTGCTAGGATATTTCTAGGGGAACACCATTTTGTAAATTTTAAGTTTTTGGTAAGTCTGTTATCTTTTTTAGGTAAATTTTGCTAAAAAAATATTCATTAATAAATGTATATAAATCTATGACAACAAAATCTATGACATTTTAGGATATATTTTATAATCTATGACAACATCGGTCTTGGACATGAACTTTGGTTTGTATAAGGATTATAATCTATTGTTAAGAAACTTGTACGGGCTTACATCAACGCAGTTTCATATATAACGCCTAATAATAGTTCATAAAGTAATATGTTTAGTTCAAAAGATATGTACTTTTTTAGCTTCACATTTTGTCTCGCATAGCATAGAGTAGGCCGAGATAACCTAGAACAATATCTTGTGGTGCTGTTTTATCCGCGTCCCGTCTGAATAGAGAGCTAGTGCCAAGTAGTTTTTTTTTACTAACAATAAAATAAAATCACGCTGCTTCACGCTGTATCCCGCACACAGCAGGGAACCTAGTGTTAACACACTCCGTTCCTCACTTTCTGCCGAATTCTGGAGGCATTGCATATATATAGTGGCAGAACTCAACACCGCGCTTTGCCTCGACACCAGAGCCAAGAAATGGAAATATAAATTTAAGTAAATATTTCATCTCCTCGATTGGGGATCAAACCCATAACCAGTCGGTTTTACAGTCACACTTTGTGCCAATGCGCTACGACTTTTACTTAAAATTGTTTTTGGTACTATAATTATTTTAACAGTATATACTTACACAAATATTGTGTATTTAAAGTATGTTTAACCCTAGATAACTAAACTATATTCACTGTTACATAATAACTACACACTCGTCGAGCGGACTACTCAATTATAAACTCAAAGATTATTAATATTATTTAATAAAATTAGTATCTCCTTTAATGACAAGAAAAATATTGTTTAGCAACTAAATAAAAAAGAAAAATGTGAGGGCTACTAATAGCTTGTCTGCAACTCATGCAGTGTGGTGGTGTTTCACCATTCTCCAAGGCTTACATTTATTCTGTCAACTATTGATACTTTAATTTAATAACAATCCCTATACAACATATTACAGTTTAAATTTAAAAAGATTCATAAAAAAATGTGGCTAACATATACTTGCACCTCTTGAAAACTTTGGGCAATTCCCAAAAGTCGCGAATTTGATACTCGCTTCGATACTTTCAAAGATTTTCTATTCTTGTATAATATATTTTCTATCTTACATGATCGTCATCGTTTAGAGAAATTAATTTTTACATATATTGAAATTTATTAAGGGTGAAATCTTGCGGTTAGACCAGTTATCAGAATTATATAGGTTTCTAGCCGCAAGTAACGACTGTCACAGATGTTGGAACGTCACTCTGGGTCAGCTTAATGTGTTTTGTGTACTCATTTTCACTGAAATCAGTGTTGTTTAACCCGATATGTTTGTGGTAGTGGTAGTAATACACTGTAAAATGTATTTATAATATTTATATTTTTTTATATTTTTTCTTTTTTTATAATTTTTTTGAGAGCTGTCGTGGCGTGTACACGCGACTGATTTTAGGTTCTATCCCCATTTGAAAAAAAATTATATTTCCATTTCTTCGCTCTGGTGTTGAGGCAAAGAGCGGCGTTGAGTTCCACCGCTTAAACTTTTACTTTTATTATTTATAGTTTTTTCATGATAGGCACTGTAGTGTTAATATATTTGGGTGACACGCTTGGGCGGCAGACGGCGAAGCCTATCGCCGTACGTAAGTAGATGAAATTGAAACATTTTAATTTTATGGATTATATATATATATTTTATATTATGCGTAATTGAATACGTGTTGAATAAAATTTATACATAAATGTTGGGATATATAGAATTACATGAACTATGTTTAATAAATTAAGTAATTCACTTTATATAAATAATATTATGTTGAATGTAGAATTTTAATTGCCACAAGGGAATTTGTGTTAAGTAAAAAACGATTAAAATGCGGCTACAGGAATTAAACAAAATAGAGCACGATCTTACTGCTAGTTTAGCGTTCTTTTAATTAGCATTCCTTTAAAAGAACTTCCCTAGGCTTAATGAAAGAAACAGTTCATGTAAATATTTTTAAATGTAACCTTTACATTTTATTTTTATAACATTTTCACTTTGTAACTGAGCGGTGCTTATAACTTGAGTTAAATCGTTTTATTAAAGCTTACATTATAAAATTGAAGAGTTTGCTTAAGAGCACACTAATCTCAGAATCCAATGGTCTGAATTGAGAAATAAATTAGTAGCGCAGTTGTGGCCACAAGAGTGTGACTGTAACGCGACGGTTGTGGCTCCAATCCCCACTCGGGAGAATGAATCAATATATAATAATATTGATATTTCCATTTCTTCGCAGAGCACTTAGGCAAAAGCCCGGCTTTAAGTTCCGTCAACAAGTAATGGCGTCCAGACAAATTAGGCGGAAATTGGGGAACGGAGTGTCTTAGCACTAGGCCTCTGCCTACTTTGCGGAACCTATGAGGAATACAGCGTAAAGCTGAATTGAGAATTTTTTTGTGTTGTATAATTCACTACCATGTTGTATTCAGCGTCACCTCGGGACTATATCATAATATGTCATACATAACTGTTCGTATAGTTAAAAAGACTGTACTTTTGGACTATAATAGTTAATTATGAAGATGAAAGGAAATGGAATACGGGAAGCTGCGAGCAAAAGTATAGTAAAAAATTGACATTTCCCAAAGCGGGAATGAACCCACACCCTTCTAATAACAAAACCATTTAACCTGAAAAAATACATAACAGTTACATTAAAAAAAGACAGTGTACAATAGATTTAATATCGAGTTTTGATTTCAACGAGTGCCGGTAGTAATTATACGGTCTTTATATGAATTTATCGCAGCTCATTATAATTGACGCCGCAATAATAAGTGGAGCTCGTGCGTTTTACAATCAGTTCACATTATGGATTTTTTAATATATTATATATATGGTGATTATTAAAATATGTAGAGTTATCTTCTTTTTTTTAGCTTCACGCTGTATCCTACTCGTAGCAGGTTACGCAAAGGGAACCTGAGAAACCTAAGGTAAGCTAAGACACTCCATTCCTCACTTTCTGCAGAATTCACGTGGCACATTGAGCAATGGAATTGAACGCCGAACTTTGCATCTTTAACGGAGCGAGAAATGATATATTAAATATTTCACTCCCCAAAGTGGGAATCGAACCCACAACCATCGCGCTTACAGTCGCAAAGCCAGAGTGGGAATAATTAATTTACCCAAATTGAGATTGAAGCTACAACCATCGCTTACAATCAGTTTCTGTTCCATTACGTTATGATGGCTCATACACGTTATTAGTTACCTAATAATTTTAACATAAAATATTTGGGACCAATCCCTATTATGCGGCCACACTTAACAATAAAATTATAATTAAATCTGTGCATATTGAATATGTGACATTAATAATTCTTTAAATTTATAGAAATGTCAGTCTTTGAACTATCTGATACATTTTAATCGAATATCAAGTTAGTGATAAAATGCTTAATGAAAATATGACGAAATGAATATAGATATTATATGGTTCCCCATTTTGTAATACTCATATAGACGTAATCATCCCTGGTATCCCGCATATACAAGGCTAGCAGAGGGAACCTAGTGTTAAGACGCTCCGACTTTCTGCAGAATTATAGAGGCATGGCGTGTTGAGTGGCAGAACTCAACGCCGCGCTTGTCCTCGACACCAGAGCGAAGAAATGGAAATATAAATTTAAGTAAATATTTCATCTCCTCGAGTGGGGATCGAACCCACAACTAGTCGGTTTTACAGTCATACTTTTTGCCCCTGCGCCACGACTGGCCTCAAATGTAATGGCCTCAAAGTAATGAAAATATTAAATATTTTATTTCATCGAGTGAGAATTCAACGCACAATCTGTCGCGTTTATAGTCACTTTGTCGTGGCGCAGGAGCCCCTAGCCTTGATCTTTAAAATATTTTAAAACTGAATATTAATTACACTTTGCGACGGAGTGAAAACTCTTTTGATAGTCAATATAAAATGAATATGTAAATTTTCTTTTCTAAAAGAGATTCGCTCCCCATACTACGCCATGCAAATTTTGAGTATACTTATAATATAAAACGATGTTATAATTTGGAAGTATCTATCTATCTATCTACTAAATGGAATAAGTTCCCTAAGGTGTCTCAGCACTAGGGTGTTGTGATTCTTTGGTAACGAGGCAAAACACGACTTCCACGGAGTTCCACCACGCAAAACGCAATGCCTTGGCCATTCCGCGGAAAGTGGAGAATTTGTGTTTTTGTAGGTGTGAAATTGAAAAAAAAAATTATATAATACATACATTTGAAAACAATCCCTGACTATAATCTCGGTGGTTGTATATTCAATCACTACTTAGGGGAACGTGATCCTAATTGAGAAAGATATATTTTGTTCACATTTTAAATTTGATTTTGTCAAAACTACAATAGTGAGATGTTCTATCTTCAACAGTTTCTGCAGCGCGAGATGAGATGTACAATATTTTATATCATGTATTTTTGCATAATTGAAATTTTAGTAGGGATTTCCATTTTTTCTAGGTGCAAATATCGCCTATGTTACTCAGTGATAACGCAGCGTTCTACTGGTGAAAAAAATTTGAAATCTGTTAAGTATTTTTAAGTTTATCCACTACAAATATACACATACAAATCTTTCCTCTTTATATAAAAGTATGGACTATAGATATAGATAATTTATTATAATTTATATAGCTTTTGTTATATGAAACATTCCATTGTTATGAATATACAATAGCATTGTAAATATTATTTATGTTTCCACTATATTCCTGGACGCTTCAGCAATAAATGCTATCATTAATTCAAATTGAATTATTAACTTCTAACCTACCGCTACCGCTAGTGTAATTTTGAATTGCAACCGTGCAATTTAAATACAGGTCGGTCCCGCCATCTTACCGCCCCAGGCGAGCTGGCTTCCTGCAATTCTTTGACTATTGAATTCACATGGCTCCGTTAATATATTTTGTAATTTTTATTTAATTATATTTTTTAATTAACGCTGTTTTCCGCTTATTACAGGGTAATCAGAGATAACCTAGTGTTAAGACATTCCGTTTCTCAATTTTAGTGACATTGTTAACTAAGCGTTGGAACTCAACTGGAGGCAATGAAAATAATTAAGTTTCCCGCATGAGAATCCAACCCACAATCATCGCTTTACAACCAGACACTGTTCCAGTGCACCTGAAGTACCTAAAAAAAATTAATATTTCCGCTAATGCGGATAGACAAGTGAAAAACTGTATGACTTATAAGTTTTGATTATCTTGCCCTGCATCGTTCTGAAGATAAATAATCAGAAGTAGTGACCAAATAGAAGTCTCTTGTATATTTTTTAGCTTTCCACTATATTCCGCACATAGCAGTATTAGCAGAGGAAACTAGCGTTAAGACAAGTGTCTTCCCACTGAGACACTTTCGTTCCCTACTTTCACCGAATTCTGGAGACATTGCGTGTTTAGTAGTAACTTATTGCCTCATCATTAGATCGAAGAAATGAATCGAACAGGAATGGAATCCAAAACCTCACTCACACCTGAACTGGACTTTTACATATAATACTATAATCAATCAAATAATTACTTCCAACAATCAACCAAAGTTCCAGCATTCCAAACTATAAAATCTACTTAGTTCCCACACGCTAATGCTTCAGGACATGAAGGATATCCCTCGAGGCCGTTCCAGTGATTAACAGTTATTCGATCCCTCGCCCCATATTATATCGGCCCTTAACTCAATAGCAAAGGAGTTAACCACATTAAAGCGTGGATTGATGGAACAATCAATTGACTTGTTCGGGACGATTATGGTGGAAGTTTACGCTGGTGATGTCTTAACTCGTAACTTGGAGGCTTTGGAAGTAGTTTTCTTAATAAAGCTGTTCTGCGTTTTGAGTGGTAGGGTTTCGAAATAGGTTTAGTAACATGAACTACTGTAGTGGAATTTTTTAGGTTAAAAATAAAAAAAATTGAAAATATTGATATCGGATACTCATTTAATATTGATAAGGCCAGGTCTAGCGATACTTCTAGGTTCAATTCCAACGTGGGGGAGTAATTATATTTGTATTCTTTTCATTTTCCTGCTGTCGGCCTAAATTTTCACCCTTAATAAACAAATAAACACAGGTATATAGTGTGGTGGGCCGAGTCGACGGCAGTATAACACTCATGACACACGTTGCAATCTGATGCAGGTATTTACCGAAGCAGCGGTGTCATGTCGCTAACGGCATCTGCACCAGCCTGAACGTCAGGTCTCCGAATCCTCTTTTAAGCCAACGCTCTCGAAGAGAGCGAACTGCCTCCACTGTCACTAGTCCTGCCACCGGACCTGTCTTTGTATCTTCCTACCCTAGCAGGGTACCCACGAGAAAGTGAAGCTAATAAATTACTTCAATAATATAATATATTTGTAAATTATTTACAGTATTCAAAATGTAAAATAAACAAATAACAATAAAACCATACGTGAGAAATAAAACGTAATAAAAATTCTAAATATTCATAGTTCTTTTAAATCGTACAGTTGGATCTCAAGGGGCGTTCCCTTACAACGGCATAGCTTGTATAATTTTGAATTTTGGCTCAAGAGTCAGGGCATCGACACTATGATGTTCCGCTTAACCAGTCTTAAGAAATTCAGTATGCGCAAATTGTAAGCTTAGGCGATTTTTTTTGTATTTAATGTAATTTCAGAAAAAATATTTTTTGAGAGAGAAATTCTTATAAGATTATAATATAAAAGAAAATACAAAAGTAAATACGAGTACATAAGTACGAAAGTAAATGTACGTTATAGTGCCAGCAGATCAAATTCTATAGGAAATCGCCAAGACAGTCTCATATATGAGATAATATTTTGAATCTATATACATATGCGTACAAAAGAAAAAAGACGTGGACATTCTATTTATTCACTGTGCAAGAATCCCATCGTGTTGCAGAGGAAAAACCCTAAAGCAGTGTCTGGAACTTGTGGCCTATGTGTAATGTTAATGCGGTCTCTTTAAACTGGCCATTATCCGAGATGTTCTTAATACTTAACCAAATACAAAACGATTTTACTACTACTATTATATCATTAACGCAAAATTTATATATTTCTCAAATTACGTAATATCTTTTGACTTACACTCCAACTTTGTACGGAATCGTTAAGTCGTTTTAAGACGTTTCGAACCTTCCTCCTCGAGGCCAAATTACCCCTTTAGACAGAATTACAGTGAAACTAAGTTTGCTTACTAAAATTAATTTAGTGGACCGCCATTGTAGCGAGCGATTTCATTTTCTCTTACAAAATTTCTATCGTGGTATGTTTTTCTGAAGACATATCTATGCAATTTCTAAAATTTGCGCTTACAGTGGGAAATGGAGTGTCATAACACTGCGTTCCCTCTGCATACATTGCTATGCAGGATAACGTGAGGAGCTAAAAAAAATCTCATATTTATTTATCTATAATTGTAAAAGTACAAGAAAACGGAGTTACTCAAGTTCAATTCAAATTAGTTTTGAAAATTACTTTAGTTTCGCCAGCTTTCTTTTAATTTTATATTTCTCTTATATTGCAAGCTATTTGTGTTATTTATTTGATGACTTTAATTTAAATGAGCCTAGCAGCGAGCCTATTTTAGTACGTACGTAGTCAAGGTACTAAAAATCGCATAGCGGAGAAAGCTCTTGGATGTTTTTCAAGAGGCGCGGGTTCAAATTCCTCTACATTAAAATTTTTATACATCTGAAAAAGTATTATTGTTTCCTAATTGTATCAAGTTTTTAACAAAAGATACAACTCTATCTATTCTCAAGAGTTCATGTTATTGACATTAACCGTAGCTATATCTATATCTATATCTATATATATATATATATATGTATTGTGGGTTCGATCCTCACTCGAGATCCCCCCTCAACAAACAATGCCTCCAGAATTCGGCTGAAAGCAGGAAACGGTTCCCTCTGCCTACCCTGCTGTGTACGGGATACAGCGTGAAGCTGATTTTAATTTTAGAATATAATATTTTATATTGGTTGAAACATTTCCATACAATAAATTTTAACCCTAGGACCGTAGACTTCTCTGCTATAACAAATATACTATACCGGGGTTACCTACACCCCAGCACTTTCAATTGACGCAGTTGGCTCATTATTTATCCTAGAGAGCTTTGTTTTTTTTTATAGAACATTTAATTTCTGCAGAATTGATTCATTCATTGTTCATAGTTAAAAATACAGTTTAATTAGAGCCGTCGTGACGTAGACATCTTCAGTCTGTAAACACTATGGTTATGGGTTTAATCTCCATAAAAGCTGAATTACTATATTTATTTATTTTTCTTTTCCCCACTCTTGCAGACAGATCACGGCATTGAACTCCATCACTGGGTGGATAGTGGGAAATAGAGTGAATAACGTCTCTATTATCTAATATTGTCAAATAATCCAAGTTTAGTTAAAATAAGTAAAAAAAAACCCTCTAGCAAATACTTCATTATAAATATTAAAAAATATTATTCATCTGAGCTACGAACATTTAATTTACATAATATTAGCAATAATCTACCATCAATTACTACTAGAGGTATAAAAGCTGGTAGATAATTTGCGAGCTTTAATAGAAAATACCTGCAAGTTTTGTATTCCGCTAAGAACGTTGTGAACGCTATATTTCTTATTGGATGGTAAAGTTTAAATATTCAAGTTATTTCAGTTATTTGAGTCTGGCTTTTCCAAGGTATAAAGTTATTTCAAGGTATGATCAGTGTGATTTGAATTTGTGATACAGCTTTTAAATAGATTCTAATGTAATTGAAATAAAGACCTTGGGGATTTACATTTCTCACATATCATTCATCTTTTTCTATAGAGACAAATAAAAATATCGTTATTAGTCTTGATTCACTTACTATTCTCTTAAACTTAATTTAACCACTCAGAATATTGAAAAAAAAAGTTACTAGATGAGATTTCCTTAAAATCTTATGAAGTAATTAAAGTCCCTAGATATTAAATACAATAGAACAAAATGGCTTGTAGCCATTTTATCCACTGTGCTGAGGAACAAACAGAATTTTTCGTTTCATAGTCCACGCACACGATGTTATGGGTTACGATTCGTGTTAAAATGAACTTTAATTTGCTAAACAATAAACACAAGTGTCAGTAATATATACTTTCAAAGTATAGGTTTTATTAGGCTTGTATGAATCAAGTTTAAAAAAATCTCTACTACCCTCAAAATGAATTCCAAAAAAAATATCAAAAACATTCTGTACAATAGGAAACTCGGACAACGACGTCCAAATTTACAAATGAACCATAATCATAACACTAACATAAAATAAAAGTTTGTGTCCAAAAAAAAAAGGCTCAAAAACCACAAACTGGCAATGTCATATCGCATACTATCAGAGTAACGGGCTTGCCACGCCTGTTTGGGCTAACACCAAGTCTACACCGACCTGGAACCCTTCCAACCGCAAATCGCGAAATTTATTTGCCCTCAACCGTTACTAGTGCATCTACGTGGCCCGTATACAAAATTCATTGACGCATCCGTGTAGAAATCTGGAAGGGACCTACGATTTTGTCGGTTGGCTAAGCATTGATGCATTTTTGTTATATTGAAAGGAATAAACGAATTATCGTCATATAATAGAAAGACTATAAGTCTTGCAACTGATTGCAAATTTATGACAAAAAAAATGGAAAATATTGTTCACAGATTTTTTATTTTATGAATCACACAATAAACGGACTATACAACATTTTTTTTCTATTTGAACTATATATTATAGTCAAATAAGAGAAAATAAAGAAATAGCTACAATATTATTATAATTTATTTTAATACTAACCTGAGTTTAAAAGTAAAATTTTGTTTAAAACTAGACAAAGTTCCTTAAGTAACAAAATATACTATCTTATTACTTATGGAATTATATTGTTTAAAATAGAACTTAATTAACTCTTCCTGCTTAATTAAAAGCTTTTGCGTACCTCTAGAGTAAAATCATTGTTTAATAAATTTAAATTAATAAGCAGAGACATGTTAAATATTGAACCCGTTGTGGCACAGTTAGAAAGGATGGCGAAACGTAGTGAGCGTAGATTCAAGTTCCACTGGCTGGATTTTTTGTATTTTTTATATCTTTTTTTCTATTTTTGGCTACGCCCTAAACAGGGTGAATTGGTATGCAAAAGTGAGTGGACATTCTGTTCTTGAGTTTCTACCCGAATTCGAAATACTCCGTTTTGAGTGGTGGAACTCAACGATGAGTTTTGTATACCAGAGTGACGATATGAAATAATTAATAAATTGGGAAGTAAAACTCATAATCATCGCACTTACGATAACACGTTGTCCGACTGCAACTGCATATTAAGAAAATAGTAAAAAAAAAATAAGTTTACAATATTATAAAATTCCTTCCATCTAGATTCTACATCAAATGCCATTGAAAGTGCATTTCAGTGGGTCCAGTTATGGCGTTGCAAGTCTCGTGTTCAAATATAAATAAACTTTAAGTGTTACTGCTTTGGTGCCGTGTTCTCAAAATTTCAACTTGACGCATCTGTTCTAAAGAAATCTGAAAATTAGAAGTAAGAAAATTATGGTAAAAATTATTATAATACTTTTTTCTAACATTTCTTTAGAATATGTGATTTATTTTACTGTGTTTTTTATTTTAGTTTGTGAAAAAACACTTTTCCAATGCCAATCACAAATAAATAAATCAGCTTCACGCTGTATCCCGCACACTGCAGTGTAGGCAGAGGCAAATAGTGTTAAGACACTCCGTTTCCCACTTTCTGCTGAATTCTGGCGTGTAAATATTTCATCTCCTCGAGTGGGGGTCGAACCCACAACCAGTCGGTTTTACAGTCACACTTTGTGCCCCTGCGCCACGACTAGCCTCATGGAAAAGATACAGAAAGTGCATTAACTTGCAAATATAATAATGGCTGTATTTAAAAAAAAATGTTGATACATAATACACGTTGTAATAGTTCCCCTAATAGCAATATTAGATGACGGAGTAAAAGTAAAAGAGGCAGCTTTAATAAAGTTCCTATCGCAAAGCCTTTGATGTGCGTTCAACGCGACTTGAATGCACGTACACGGTATATTGGCAAAAGTTACAAGGTGCAAGGAGATTGTAAATGAAATTGTATTCTCTAAGAAACTTTTTAGTTTCTGTAGTGAAGTTATGAGCTATTTCGTTTCTGACTTTCTTTTGATGATAAGAAATGAGATTTCTGTTTTTTTTATTTTCTTAATTTATATGTGCAACGGCTGTAGGTTTGATTTTCGCTTAGGAGTGAACTTTTTCATTTCTTCGTTCTATTAACAAAACAGCGCGGCGTAGAGTTCCGCGGCTCGTATAATATACGCACTAACTGGAAAACTAAGCAGAAAATGGTGAATCGGATGGCATAAGCATATGAAGATATTATGTTTTTGGTTTTTCCTATTTTTACATTGAAAGTAGATAGAAATACGAAACACGATACTGTAATAACACTTTGTAATAACATGCCAAGGAAATCAATCAATCAGCTTCACGCTGTATCCCGCACACGGCAGGGTAGGCAGAGGGAACCTAGTGTCATAAGACACCCCGTTCCCCACTTTCTGTTGAATTCTGGAGGCATTGCGTGTTGAGTGGCAGAACTCAACGCCGCGCTTAACCTCGACACCAGAGCGAAGAAATGGAAATATAAATTTAAGTAAATATTTCATCTCCTCGAGTGGAGATCGAACCCACAACCAGTCGGTTTTAGAGTCACACTTTATGCCACTGCGCCATGACAGGCCTCAAGGCCAAGGAAATTATTTTTTATTTTGAAATTACTATTAACAATAATTGAACCCATAACCAATGTTGTACACTTTTACAATGTGCTACCATGGCGTCAAATAATAAATTATATAAAGTAAAAATACATATCGCAAAGCTCATAGACGAAGGCACCTATTAAAAGTTTGATTTGACGGATGAAATTCTAAGAACTTTTACTAAACTCCACTTTGGTTAAAAAAATTGAATTATTGAATTATAATATTATCAGCCCGCAAGAACTTATAAAATCACATCAGTTATAGGCTATAATCATAATGAGATATGAATAAATCGTACCGTATTTAATGTAGTAATTTGCAAAGAGGAGAGTAGAGTAAACCTAGTATTAAGTCACTCCGTTGACCGCTAAATTTTCAATCGATTAGACGCTTTTTTTAGCTTCACGCTATACGCACATAGCAGAATAACCAGAGAGAACCAGGGGAACCTTGTTTCTTTCACTCTGTTCCCATTAAGACACTTCTGATTCCCACTTTCCGCAATTACTTGGACACACTGCGTGTTAAGTGGCGGAATTCAACGTCGCAATTGAATATACTATAAAAAATCAAAGTTTAAAAATTTTAGTAAAACATAACTTGTCAATCAATCGCAAGCACAAAGGAGAAAGATGAAAACAATTTTGGCTTTGATATCTTAGACATTCAAAATATGAATTTTTAGGATAATTTGAAACCTTATACGTTTTGATTTTTTTGGTGTATCTTAACCAATGTTACGAAAAAAAGTATCTTATTTACGTAACATGTAGTTATTTCACACTTTTCCGTTACTGAATAATGAAAGATCATGTTCAGGCAAAACTACTAAGCTTAGAAAATTGAAATTTGGTATGTAGGTTCCTTGAGAAGTATGGGAGAGCAAAAAAAAGAAAAATACATTCTACATCATGAAATTTACGCAAACAGAATTGTTACGACCAGTCTAAAATAAATATTCAGTAAATTGTACCAGTAACTATTGTAATTGTCTTCATTACAAATGCACGACAGACACAAAGTGTCTTTTTGTGTGAAAAATTTACTTTCACAGAATATTTTTCTTCAGTTTGCAAACTGGGAATCATGTATGTTTAAGAGAATTTCCAAGATCGAGTTTCGACGTGCACCAGCTCCCTTTACGGGGAAATTTCACTTTTAAATGTTCGTTTCGCTTTGACTTGTTGAAATTTGAGCTTTTTAAAAGCTATGCGACTCCGCATGAAGTTACTTTTATTCAGAGACCGGAAATTGTAGGAAATGTTTTAAAATTCCTGACTGTTTGAAGAAAAAAAAATGATGTAGTAAATGTTGTGAATGCACCAGTTACTTTACAAGTTTACTGATTTTATGATAAGGTCATGTAATCTATACTTAGTACTACAAAGTGTAAGAGTTTGTTTGGCTTAATATGCTAATCTCAGGAACTACTGGTTTAATTGGAAAAAATATTTTTGTGTATAGTGTTTAGAAAAACTTAGATGATGAATTATTGTTTTTTGTGTATTTCAATTGAGTTATGTACTTTGCCACTAATTTTAATATTAATTAGCGAACGAAAATATCTTAGGTTTCCTATACCTACTCTTCTATGTACTGGATATACCGTGAAGTTAAGAAGAAGTAAAAAAAATGTTAATTTCAGCTTTACGCTTTATGAAGATCCCGTATAGCAGTAGGCTGAAAAATTTATTGTTATGCTATGCTATGCTATTACATTACAGGGACACAAGGGTCTAACTGTAATGTGATGTTTGTGAGTTCGATCTCCGCTCGAGGGAATGAATTATTATTTATTAATATTTTCATTTCTTTATTCTGATAACAAAGCAAAAGCACGGCGTTGAAATAACGTAAACTCACACGTAATGCCTCGAAAAGTAGGAAACGGAGTGTCTTAACACTAGGTTCATTCTGCCTATCCTGTTGTATACGGGATATAGCGTGAAGCTGATTATTTTTTTATCATTACATTTGAGTACAGTTCAAATATAATTATTTAATCAAATTTGATTCGAATCATAACCCACGGTGCTTGCAATGACCTGAAGAATTATGTCATATGTTTAATACTATTATTATAAAATTTAGCCTGATTTAAACTTTCGTAATATAATAAAATGAAGTTAATAAATAACTACAATGCGGTGAACTTAGTTCTAACTTAGCTCACCTTGGCTCTTAGGCTTAACTTTGGTCTTGACGTTGTAACTAATTTTCCGAACACCTTTAAAATCATTATTTTAGGAACAATGCTTTGGCTCGTGATGTGGCTCGTGTCTATTAGTTAGATTTTTTTACTTTTATTACTTTGTTCGTGAGTCACTCAAAATCTTTCAGAGATAACAGAATTAGAAATTTTATATTATGCCATCAAAAAGTATTGATCTAATAAGATATTGGCCATCAGAAAGCTATTTAAGTTACTGGAAGCTCGACTCGACGAATATTCCATTAATATGACTTGGAACTCTTCCGAAGAAAAGCCAAGAGCGGATCCTATCTTCCTCTCCACTATACCTGTCCATTGTCGTTAGTTATAATAAAAGGAAGAAAGCGCAAGGGCACACCTACACCGAACCGAACCGAACTCCTACCAGACCGCGGCTGTAAAAGTCATTACTAATAAAACACAGGATCTATTAAAAATTTAAAATATTTGTCAAAACAACACCAAATTAGCCACTGACAATTTTTTTTTAAATATAAATTCAATGAATATAGTGGAAATATGAAAAATAAAAAGTTATTATACGAAACTGAGGTTGCGTGGAGATTGCCACATTGCTTGCCTTATGCGCGTGCGTTGCAAAAATAGTTAAGACTATGTCATTACATTGTATCGCAGAAATATTCTATTTTATTAGTTCTAAAAAAAGTCCGCGGCACTATATATCTATTTCTTATAAATAAGTCAGAATAAGGCATTTTGTGACTAAAATTTGTTGAAAATTCCAAAAGATCTTTCACCGATTTTTATTTGACATTAATGAAACTTACGAGCGAAAATTTTTCCATCATCTAGAAAATTTTATGAATATAAGCATGTAATTTGGACGTACTAATTTTTACGGTCGCAAGCCTAGAATCGAGTCCCCGCAGGTAGCGCCCTTGCCGACGATATTATCCTCAGAATTATGAAATAAGTTGATAATCAATCATAATCTATTCTAATTGATAGTGTGTATAATTTATTTAGCATATATAAAACAGCTTTGTAAATTTAAAAAATATGCTAAAATTACAATAATTGAAATTAAACTAAATCTATTAACATATTGCCATATGTACATTGTATGATTACAAATATTATCAGAAATAGAATTAAAAGCCATAGTGGTACAGTGGGACAGTATCTAACTATTGACGTGTGGTCGGAGGCACGACTCCCATGACATGTAAAAAATTTAAAATAACCTTAATGTTTTACATGACGAGCTCATTCAGTTTAAACACAATTATTTATATTATATTATACTCGTCTAAATGAAAAAAAAAATAGATCCAGTGGATTTCAAGCAAATAAGTCTTTATAAAGCGATTTTAAAGGGATAAAATAAAATGTTTAAAAAGAACGTTTGAGATACAAAGACAAAATATGTAACTATTATAGTTAAAAGGTAAAACAACGAGAACAACGACTTTAGCAAACCTCGCTTTGAAGAGTTTTATTTTAGCTTTCTTGAAGCTATTTCGATAATACTTTTATTACCATCACACACGTTGCAGGGTAAGCAAAGTGAAGATGTGAGAAAAATCTACTTACATGACAAGTCTGTCATGTAAGTAGATTTTTCTCACACAATTGACTCACAATTGACAATTGACAATTTTTTTTTTGTTTTTTATGGAAAAGGACAAGACAAACGAGCGTTCGCGTCACCTGATGGTAAGTGATTACCGCCGCCCACGACCCCGTGCAACACCAGAGGAGCTATAGGTGCGTTGCCGGCCTTTAAGGTGGAGATAGACGCGCTTTTTGAAGGTACCCATGTTATATCGACCTGAAAACACTGCCGCGGGTAGGCCATTCCACAGTTCCGTGGCGCGTGGAAGGAAGTTCCTACGAAACCGCACAGTAGTGGATTGCCACGTATCCAGATGGTGTGGATGATATTTTAACTTGTGACGTACTGTGCGGTTAGAAAATTCGGCTGCTGGTAATAGGTCAAACAGTTCTTCAGAACACTCCCCGGATAAATGCGGTAGATAACGCACAGCGAGGAGACGTCTCTACGCAAAGCCAAAGTATCAAGCCTTTCACAGAATATTGGGTCGCCAATGATTCGAGTGGCTGGTTCTACGTTGTATGCGATCAAATGGTTCAAGCTAATAGTGGGGCGCACCAGCCCAGAGATGAAAACAGTACTCCATATGAGGCCGAACCTGGGCTCTATATAGCGCCAAACGGTGTTTTGGCGTGAAGTGCCGTCTCGCTCTGTTGATGACCCCCAGTTTCTTCGAGGCCAACTTGGCCTTGCTTTCCAGATGATCGCGATACTGGCAGTCACAAACTTATGAAATTATGAAATTATATACGTTCACTTAAAAGAACTTTTTTTCTCCTAAGGACTGTTATTTCATAGAAATTTCAGCATGGCATGCCATTCCAGCGTGGAGGTATCCACTTGATCTTGAGATAAATAGTTTTGACAGACGACAAACATACAGATTCGTAAAAGAATTTAGTTTAGCCTTTGAGGAAATCTAAAAACAGAGAAATTACTCACTAACCTCTCCTATTCCAAAAAGAAGTGTGAAAATAAACAACCACATAGAAAATAACAAAAGAAACTTTTAATAGAGATGTTTCCTTTTGATGCAGTACTAACAATTTCCTGTATACAACATTTTTCCTTGAAGTATGCAAGAAACATAAAAGGTTAACGCTAAAAGGTAGAATAGGCTTTACATTTTTAAAGTTCTCTAAGGGTTTAGATAAAATTTTATAGGCATTTCTAAAAGTCGGTAAGCATCGTAAAATTTAGTTGTTTTTCAATTATACATTACATAGAAATAAATTTGTGCTTATATCTTTATCATTAAATATACATAGTTATATTTTTCAACCTCATTGAGGCCGTCGTGGTGCAGTTGAACAGGGCTGTGACTCTTAATCTTAATACGATACGACGGTTTTGGGTTCGATTTTTACTCGTGGGACTTAATTATTTTCATTTCCTGGCTCAAAAGACTAAAACGCTGCGCAAAATTGTTTTCTAAAGGCTTTTCAATATTATCTTGTATCTCTCTCAGAACTTATTCTAATTCTATGTTTTTTATATTGTAATGTAAATCGAAATTATAATATAAAAAAAAAATTAAAACACAGTACAACTTTGCCTCAGTTGGTATAAATGTATAAAATACGCAACAGAGTAGAATGTTACAAAAAAAATTATGACGATAAAATATTTATTTAAAAAAATATGGTGACACAAAATAAAGAGACTCTCACTTCTCGTCGTTTTTTCTTATAAAAAAACCAAAATTTCCAATTTAAGCAGTACACATAAATTGCTTTATTATTATAAAATAATTAATAGCTTACGTAGCTTCAAGCAATAAAGTGAGGTCTAACTTTAGGGTCTAGGTCCGATATAAATTTTAACGCGAAGGCTCGTTCGAAATCACTGGGGATTGATTTACTGACCCGTATAACGTCGTTGAGATCGCACATCCACGAAATTGTACGAGGCGCCTAGTAAAGTGCGATCATACGAATAATTTTTGTAGTTTAAGTGTAGTTGTTGTGTACTTTTAGTGTTTTAGAAGTGTAGGTTCGAAGTTAATTGGGGTCACATAAGTTTGTTTTATTAATATACAAGGATTTGCAATTAGTACAGCCTCTAATTGTAAACACGACGGTTGTGGTTTTGATTCCTCGATGGTATGAAATATTTTGATCTCTTCGTTCTGGTAAGAAGACAAAGCGTGATATTAAGTTCCGTCATTCAACTCGCAATATCTCGAAAAAAAAAAACACTTCCTTCCCTGCTGTATGCGGGTTTCAGTGTGAAATTAAAAAAAATAATAATACAGTAGAGCATAGCGATATTGTGAATGAAATACGAGTATAAAAAAACAACTTATATAGCTCAACAACAAACAGCTTCAGCATATCTTTGGTAAATTTCAACACAATAAAGCCTATTCTTAACTTTAGTCCATTTTTGCCATTCCCTTTTTGCTTTTCATAGTACTACCTGCGCAAAGTTGAGAACTATGGCGTCTATATGGATACTTTATGTATGAGAATTTTGCTATAGAATTTTAGTATGTATTCCATTGTCTTATGTTATAAAATTCCTTGTTTCTAATAGTAATAATTCTACGTAACCAGCTGTACTTAGCATAAGTTGAAAGTTACTAAGTTTGCTACTTCGTGGTTATTTAATTAACTTGTTTTGTACATGATCTATGAGTTTCAATTTAGTCGTAAAAACTTTAACTTTGTTTTACAGTTGAATTATTTTATACTAGCGGCCCGCCCACGGCTTCGCCCGCTTAAAATATATGATTGATTTAATAAGCAGAATTGATTGACAACTATAATGACTTCTGATATGATTTTTTTATTACTTTAAAAAAAAAATTAAATTAAATTAGCTTCACGCTGTATCCCGCACACAGCAGGGTAGGCATAGGGAACCTAGTGTTAAGACACTCCGTTCCGTTCCGTTTTTTATTACTTTAATCTGTAATATTCTATAATAATATGATTTTTTTACGACATTATCGTAATTTCTATACGAATTTTTGATTGTTTCGAACAAAAAATACGACCAATGTTGATAATTGATATTCATAAAATATACATAAAGCTAATTATTTATTATATGTATATATTTTTGTAATATTACGTTCTTTTTACCTATGTTATGTTTTTTAAAGCTCTGTTAATATTGTACTGTACTGCTTTGGAAACAGCCTTAAACGTTAAATTATTGATTTGGGTAATGATTCATAATATTCTTTGTAAAATAACTGTAATAATTACATATTAACTCCTGTACAGTTTTTAAATTAGTTACACATACTATTAGCTAAATGTACAATTGGTAAATATGTAGTTGTTACAGAGCACACGTAGAAAGGATGTTTTTAGGCATTTTTATATAGATTTATGTCAAACGAACGAACGAACCGAAGAATCTATGTATTTACTTAATATTTCTTTGAAGATCAAATCAGCCTTTTTCTATATGTTGAATTAATTACCATTTAAACTGTTATGATTTACAAAAGTAATCTCCACTAACAGTTCAATTTTGTTTACTTTGTTGTATAAAATATTGTATAATAGTGCTTCAAAAATATATATTTTTATCAACAGTCATTTTTATCAACAGCCAAGACGTTTCGAATGTCATTCTTTAGCCAGGAATCTTACCAGCGCGATTGCTATATAACATTCGCAGGCAAACTAATGCCTTGAGTTCATTCAAATGACGATAACTTTTTTTTAATGAACCGATTTTGATGAACCAAACTTTAGTAGTTAAGTTGAGTTAAAACAAAGCAATTGGTGAAACTTTTAAGTAAATCGGTTCAGTACTTNGAGATGAAATATTTACTTAAATTTATATTTCCATTTCTTCGCTCTGGTGTCGAGGTTAAGCGCGGCGTTGAGTTCTGCCCCTCAACACGCAATGCCTCCAGAATTCGGCAGAAAGTGGGGAACGGAGTGTCTTAACACTAGGTTCCCTCTGCCTACCCTGCTGTGTGCGGGATACAGCGTGAAGCTGAGAGCTAAATATTAACCCTTAAGAGCTATATTTTAATGAAATTATTAATTATTTGTAAGAAATTGTACACAACTTACTTTTAGCAGTTATTCGTATATATTTATTGATAAAATTATAAAATTTTAAATTATAAGATTTTTATTTATAAATACAAGAGGGGACCATAATGTTTTCTTTTATAAAACAAAATGGAATCCAAATACAAACCAAAGTTTTTATTTCTGTTAAGTACAATACGTTGCCCTTAACATGGCTAACTTTAATAAATTATATATAAAAAAAATATATAGAATTTTTTTCTCACAAATGTGACAACAAAAATTAAATTCTTAGGGAACTTTTAGTTTCTCAGTCATATGAGTGTCGATACACCCAGGAGGTAAGCGTGTGGTAAAAATGGCGAACGACCACTTCTCCCGCGCGTTCAAGGGCTACATACTATTCAGGAGGATACACAAAAGTACAAAGCACTGAGACAAAAATTTAAGAGTGTAGCGACTGAAAACTAAATCTACCTGGGTGTTTTTACATCTATATAGCCTTTAAGGGTTAAAGAAATAAAATATATATATATATATATATATATATAAAGTATAATATATTGGTGAAAGATTTCCCGAAATTACAAAATTAATGGGAAAAAACAAGATTTTCCATTTTACATCTTAAAGTCTACTCAATCAAAGTTACATGCGATGACCAGTATATATGTATATGTAACACTGTCAATAAATTAAATTAAAAACAGGAGGCCAGTCATGGCGCAGCGGCACAAAGTGTACCTGTAAAAGCGACTGGTTGTGGGTTCCATCCCAACTCCAGAATGTTGAGGGATTGATTGAAATATTGATTTACATTCATAATTTCATTTCTTCGCTCTGGTGTCGAGGCATAGCGCGGCGTTGAGTTCCGCTACTCAACACACAATGCTTTCAGAATTCGCCAGAACATGGGGCACAGAATGTCTTAACACTAGGTCTTCCTACCCTGCTCTGTGCGGGAATCAGCGTGAAGCTGTTTTTTTTATTTTAATTTATTTATTAAATTCAAAAATGTTTAATTTAAACAATATTTTGCTGCCACTTAAATTAATACACTATGGCATTCTCAATTAAACAGATAAACAAATTGAACTCAGGTGAACGTAAGCTAGCACGAGCAGCATCTAGATATACTACTTGTATATGGAGTACTGTACAATGTGTGCTTAAATGAGCTTATATTGGGTTTGGTTAAAGGAATGTACTTTTGAATTGAGTGCAGGTTTGATTTCGTTTGAGACATTTTTCATTTGCAATGTCTACAAAATTCTATTTATTTTATTTAGATTAAGTGTAATTGTGACGGCGCAGCGACGCATCGTCTAAATGTAAAAGCCATGATTGTGGGTTCTCGTTCTGTTTAAAAAACAATGTGGGGTTTTGAGTTCTACCACTTAACATGACTCGAAAATTGGGCGCAAAAAAGGAAACGGGTTTAACAATAAATTTCCTCTGCCTACACTTATATATGTGGAAAAAGTGTGAACTTGACGATTTGAGAATATCATAATAGTCACGAAACCTAATGCTACACTCACTAAGTGCACTTTTGTTCTTTTTTTCTTAAAAAAAAAAGTACAAAAATCCTTTAGCGACTAAGCGTCGATACATAGTACGTAAAAACATATGTTATATTTAATTATTTTCTTTTATTTTACTCCAACATATTATGAACAGGAAAATGTAAGGCATATATTAATAATATGTAAAAAATACAGCAACACATATAAAATACAAATTGAAAACAATACTCGACAGTAAAAACGGTTCCTATTCATTGCAAGATTAAATACAATCCATTAACTTGGATGAAATTCATGATGCCGGTGGCGGAAATACGCCATGAGGGCTATATGCGTATTGAAATCAAGCTTCTCCTACAAAAATATGATATAAGTAACGATTTTTTCTGCCTTTGCTTGTATTCTATTCTGTTTTTTTTTCCAGCTTCACGCTGTATACGCTGCTACATGCGGGCATGTAGCAGGGTAGGCAGAGGAAGTCTAGTACTAAGAAACTCCGTTCCTCATTTTCCACCGATATTTGAAGGCATTGCGTGTTGAGTGACGGAACTCAACGCCGCGCTTTGCTTCGATATCAGAGCGATGAATATGAAAATATTAAATATATAACTTTTTCGAGTGGGAATGGAATCCACAGCGTCGCACCCTTGTGACCTTGCGCCACGACCTACTTTCCGCTTATATTGCTTTCGAAACTGTCCGTTACACGATACCACGTACTTCATTTAATTACCGATACACTGATATAATACATAAATTAATAAAAATATTATTTAAATTAAATCAATAAATTCTAAATCGAATTTGAATAACTAAATCTAAATTCAATTAACTATCTAAATAAATATAAAGTGATAGAACTATTAACCTTTATTGTAATGTTGATAGCCTATTAGTTTTTAGTGCCTCTATTAAACTAAACTTTCTAAAATTACTTTGAATTCTATAGTACAATTAGTGGATATAGACATTATGTTTGAGGCCACCTTGGAGTGGTAATTATTTTATGTTTGAAGTAATAGCGGTGGTCGTGGAGTCGATACTGATCGAGGAATATTTTCAATTAAAAAACTTATCATTTCCTGTAAAGAGATCATGTAAAGGGAAAAGACCTTGTAAAAAAAACCTGAAATTGTTTCACGTTTTATCCGCATATAGCAATGTCGGCAGAAGGAACCTAGTATTATATACCGTTCCTCATTTTCCATCCCCGTTTCGTGATACTCTGTATTGAGTCGCGAAACTTGACGGAACGCTTGGTTTTGTTGGTAGAGTGAAGAAAAGAAAATAATTTATTTCACCAAGTGAGAATCTAACACATGACCACCATACGCTTCGTCGTAGTGACAAAAGGCAAAAATAAATTATATTATACATTAACAAAGCAAAAATCAAAAATAAAAAACGATATAAATTATTTCAGCTTCACGCTGTATCCCGCACACAGCAGGGTAGGCAGAGGGAGCCTAGTGTTAAGACACTCCGTTCTACTTTCCACCGAATTCTGGAGGTATTGCGTGATGAGTGGCGGAACTCAACGCCACGTTTTTGCCTCGGCACCAGAGCAAAAAAAAGAAAATATAAATATTTCACTTCCTCGAGTATGGATCGAACCCACAACCAGTCGCGTTTGCAGTCACACTTTGTACCATTGCGCCACGACTGGCCTCAAAAGTTAAATATAAGTTATTAAAATTTTTAAATTCGACCTCATAAATAACGCTAACGCTAACATGTATCGACTTAATACCGTCACACACTGGACTATTGAAGCAATTAAAACTTAGACAATTCATCTTGATTCGGCGTTAGTTTTTGGTGATCGTATGGTTTACAATATAAGTTTTAATTACCGGACCAATAACGTACCCTAAAACTTTTCGTCCCCTAATATTTTGCTTCGAAAATTCGAATTTCGTAAATATATATTAAATTTTCCTACCACGGTGTTATTGTGACGGTGGCATGTTTTATTATAAATGAGAGACTAATATAATTAATGGATTGTTTTGTTTTGTTTTGTACTATGAAATATTTATATTCATATTCAATCGTGCTGTGTTATAATTTGGGAAATAATAAAATGTATCTATTGTAAATATGCTATTACGCTTTAATATTGTTTTATTGTTTATATATGGACAATATAAAATAGTAACAATACTTTCAAATACAAATTGGTTTCGTGTCTTTTCTCTCTTCTTTTATCAGCAGCCTAGAGTAACTCGTCGTTTGTGTTTAATATATACACAGGTAGAAAAGTGACTTTACGCCTTTTCACTCAGAGCAGAGTAATCAAAGAGAACCTAGTGTTAAGTGACATCGTTCTCTGTAAAGTTTGACTTTGCGGTATTCAACGCCACGCTTTGTCTTGGCGCTTTACCGGAGCAAGAAAATAAAAATAATTCATTCTTATGAATGAGAATGCAGCCGTCGGGTTTACAGTCGGATGCTATACGATGGCTTTATATATGCACAAAAAAAATGTGGATGTTATCGCCAATTTGTATAATCCTGTATTCTATATAATACCTAGTAATGCTTATAATACGGATCGTCGGTGGCATGAAACTTTGCACAACTTTTTAAGGTTTTATTTCCTTATCTTATACAGGTTGGAAGCGTCTGCGCTCCTTTTACGGAAACAGCATATAGGCTAAAATATTTCAAACTCATACCTAAACACTGCGGAAAACTAGTATGGAATGGCCTACCTACGGTAATGTTTCCAGGTCGATACGATCAAGGTACTTTCGAAAAGCACGTCCATCTCCAACTTAAAGGCCGGCAACGCACCTGTAGAAAATAGAAAATTGAAACGTGAACAAATAAAGAAAAATATGTATGATTACAAACGAATTTACGCTAGAATCGAATCCTTTTCTATTTTCATAGACGAACGTTGTATTTTCCATCAACAGTTTGACCTTCGTCAAAGGCTTTCTCTAAAAGATTTTTATTTCTCACTATTTGATCAATTTTGGATTAGAAATTCCTTTAAGGCATCGTTCCTAACGTAAAATGTTTACATCTTTCATCATTCTTTTGATCCTTTTCTAGCTTTACGCTGTATCTCGTAAGTCGATAACGTAATTTCTTATATTATTACCCAGAAAATATAAAAAAATTGAGCTTAATAATTATAAATGAAAGTTAGGTACAATTTTTTGCACCTTATATACCTAATAACTGCTAAAGTAAACACCAACTAAACTCCAGATTCCCTAATAGTGCTTATTGATGTTGTATCCGAGTATATATGCACAGTAACTTTTAGCGAAGATCAGTTTTCGTTTGGTTCTTTATCCATAAGTACCTACAAGTCAAATATATATAAATATTTATATAAATTTACTATCATTTGCGGTTTCTTTTAGCTTAAGATGGAACCTAACTTTTTATTTTGTCTTAGCACTGACACAATTTATTATAAATTTAATTCAGTTCAGTTTTTTGGATTTACAAAAATTGAAGCATGTGTATAAATTTATTTAATTAATTTGTCTAACCACCATGGTGCAATGAGACGTCAGCATGAGTGTTGGTTGTGGGTTCAATTCTTTTCGTTCAATATTTTTTTAGTTCCTGATCTGTTAAACAGAGTGCGGCGTTATGTAGTGTCTGTTTACACGTAATGTCTTGAATTCGGCCAGAAAGTAAAGAACAAAGTATCTTTACATTTAGTTCTATCTACTTACTTAGCTTCACGTTTTATCCCTAGCGGAGTAGTCAGAGAGAACGGAGCGCCAAACGCTATGGTCTCTACATACCTCTTTCGCCTCGTCCACTGTCATCAACCTCTTCATACATGCCCTCCGGTGGGCCCTCATGCTTTTTACGTGACTTTCCTCCAATATCTTTGATACTGTGTTTTCGAAGGTCAACCGAGGTCTCCCCCGATCTCTCTTACCACTCACTTTTCCATCATAAATCTTTTTTGCCATTCTTTCATCACTCATTCGTCCGACGTGCCCAAATCAGCTGAGCACGTTCTTCTTCAATCTCACGTAACATCATCGTCGTAACATCCTCGCTAGTACCTGCCATTCTGTGGCATCTCTTTATTGCGGATTCGATCACCTAAGCTGACTCCGCATATCCTACGAAGAGATCGCATCTCCACGGCATTCATATGTCTACTAATATCATTTTATCATTTTATTTCTATTATTATTATTATTTTTTACCTATATATTATAGTAATTTTATGATTTCAATACAATAAAAAAAACGACAAACAAAGAAAAAAGTCCAACATATATTAAAATATTATAAGCTTAACAACGTATCAATTTGTATATTTGAACGTGAAACGAAACACACGAGCGAAATCTCTTATAAAAACTTTTAATTTACTATAGTGAAAGTAACATAATACTCAGGTATTGTTTTCTTGTAACCTACTTTTTGTATGCGATACTTACTATATGTGATATTACTATTTTTTACTATGAATATTTTTGTTATTTGCTGTTTAAATAGATAAAATACTGGTTATGGGTTCGATACCCTCTCCAGGGAAAGTATGGCACTGGCACGACGTTGGAATCCGCCTTTCAATAGTGTCTAAAGTGTCTTGGGCGGACAGTGGAAAACGAAATGTTAATTAAAATTATGTTCTCTCTGCCAAAATACCTTGATATGGGACAAAACGTAGATCTGAATAATCTAATAAAAAAAAACGTTTTTAAAATAAGCTTTCTGATTTTTTGTTATTATGTATTATATTTTACAAATTAAGACTTTTTGTTTGATACACCTTTGAGGGGTGTCAAATAATGACTGTGTGTTGCAAAATTTTGTAATCAGCCATTTTGTTGCGGCGGCCATTTTAGATTAACAACAATATTGATTAATTGTAATTTTATTGTCATTAGAACAAACAGAATCATCTATAATTACGGAAGTATCGTGACATTTGTTTTTTTTTTTCTAAAATTCATAAATGCTATTTGAATATAAATATATGCACACCTATTTTAACAAAGTATAAACCAAAGTTACTTACATTACTTAACTTACTTAAGGTACCCACTTAAAAGGTATACAACGCGTTTTAATACGACTATCGTTGATACACAGAATGATTAAGAAGAAAGTTAAGTTAAGAAACACAAACATACAACTTATATAATGCGTTAGTGAAGTCCTAGTGAGCAAACCCACGAGCAGATGCTAGTTAAAAAATAAATAAATGGAGTAGAATCCCACAACCAACACGTATCAGTTAAAAGGTAGCATATAGATAGTCAAATGGTCTGATAATGAAAATATTTCCGCTTCATTACAATATTAATCACAGTTCATTTGCCCGCGTTCAGTTTATAGTTGCTGACGGGTCATTTAGTCGCCGCGTTTTGTATTGAGTGTAAATTGGACATATATTTAAATAAACACTACCTTGTATACAAATCAATTTTAATTTATTGTGTGTTTTGGTACGTATTGTTGTGGTGTAATGTTTACCGCTGGTGAAGGTACTATACTAAATTTTACCTGCAGATTCACCTGTGTTTATTTCATCTAAGAGATTATTGTTCGAGAAACCTTAAATGAAGGACCTAGCACAAAAAAAAGTCAGTTAAACCCAATACGTTCTATAATATGATTAGCACGTTCAATAAAACAAACACTTTTTTTTAGTTTCACGCTGTATTTCTCGTATAGTACCATCCAGATCCAGATCCTGAGCCAGAGGGATCCAAGAAAACTGGTGTTAACATATTCCGTTGCCCTTGTGCTACGACTGGCCTCCTTCTTAATAGGTACATAAAAAATGTTAGTGTTCTATTCTAACCTATAAAGAAATAAACTAAAAACTAAACTTAGAACGTCTAACAACGCTGTGAAATATTTCCAACTTTGAATAGGTTTGTAGAACTGGAAATTGATTGAATTTAAAAGTTTCACTACTTGTGGATCTAGGCTGGTATTCCCGTTAGTTACCTAACTCCCTCTTAAATACATTGTCTACAATGTGCTCCAGATTCTGAATTTAAGTCCGTTTTAATTGATTCTGCTTGACCTCGCCAGTGTATTTAAATGGGGAAATTAGTTTTTACGTTGTTTTATTTTAACTTTTAAAAAATACTTTTATATAATATTATTGTGGAATAGATTGGGAACTTGTCACTTTTCGTCTTATGACCTATTGAATCTTCTGAGACCATGCATCATCTATATGTATAAGACATAAAACGGAAATAAATTTGACACCGCCATGTAATAAAATTTGCCAAAACTGTTACTGTAGCCAGTCGTGGCGCGGGGGCACAAAGTGTGACTGTAAAACCGACTGGTTGTGGGTTCGATCCCCACTCGAGGAGAAGAAATATTTACTTAAATTTACATTTCAATTTCTTCGTTCTGGTATCGAGGCAAAGCGCGGCGTTGAGTTCTGCCACTCAACATGCAATGCCTCCTGAATCCGGCAGAAAGTGGGGATCGGAGTGTCTTAACACTAGGTTCCCTCTGCCTACCCTGCTGTATGCGGAATACAGCGTGAAACTGTTTTATTTTGTTACTGTGGTTCGATACACTAAATGTTTGCCCACCATTTTAAATTATAATTAATCGACAAAGTTACATGAGTTACAAATGAGTGTCTGCGCCACAGTCCGTACAGTCACGGCCACGTGGTCAGTAATTTTATTATTTTTATTAGAATTATCTATATTCCCTTATGAAATTTATGTATAATTCGTTTATTGTAAATTAGTATCGTCATTTTCGTTAAATTACACTTAACATATGAGTAACTGCTCATAATTTTTTTACGTCATATAGGTATCACACGAGTTCCCATTTACGGTGGTACAGTAAGGTGAATGGAAGGAATTTCAGTGTACCTGTATGACATAAACATATTTCGCATGCAGCTTCTTTGTTTAATTCTTTTTTTGGTAATTTTACTAGGCTTTATATCTAAAACATTAGAAGAGTCGAAAGTTGATTTGAATGATAAAGATGACGCTTTAAAACTATTTCTGGTTCTTCAAACACTCACCAGATGGAAACAGAAAGTAGAATAGATTTATGTATTCTACTTTCTGTTCTTATCTTTGGGTTTGTTCATCACTACCAGGAGATAGAGCATATGGGGTCGTACATCAAGACGGAGATCTAAAGGCCGTGAAGTGAAATCCAGAGGCTATGTTAGTTCTTGAGGTGATATGAAATAGTAGATCTTCAGCATTAGCACCAGTAGAAAACAATTCAAGCGGCAGTTATTCAGAGCAAAAATTCAGCCAAGATATAGTTTAATTAACACCAAAGATTGGGCTAGCGAGGATTATTTCTTCTCTGGATTATATCTAGGACTATATCTTTTTTGGAGTAGGTTTTTGTAAGTTTCGTAATTATGAGGTCCAAAAAGTTTTCTAACATTAGATTGTGTTTCATATATTGTAATTATGGTTTAAACATATAAATAATACTCGCATAATGACTCGAGTACGATTTTTAACGATTCGTTCACCTTTTGTTAGCTCATTTTTAAACATTTTTAAAGTGTTATTCCACACTTAGGAAAGAAAAATACTTATTTAGAAAACGTATAAAAATTTTAACGTAGCGGGACTCGAACCCGCACCTCCTGGAAACCGACCAGGCGCTCTGACCACTAAGCCATACGTCCTGGTGAACGTAGCGGGACTCGAACGTATGGCTTAGTGGTCAGAGCGCCTGGTCGGTTTCCAGGAGGCGCAGGTTCGAGTTCCGCTACGTTCAAATTTTTATACGTTTTCTAAATAAGTATTTTTGTTAGCTCATTCCTGCAGAAATTTCACGTTTTTCCATAAAGGTAAAAAAAACCAGGTGCGGAAAAGCGATTAAAATCTTTGTGTACTTCACACAAAGATTTTAACCATATTTTGTTAAAAACAAAATTTATATGTACAATACCAAAAACCGTTAAAATTAAAAGAATCTAGAAACTAATCAGCTAACTGTGTTTTATTTGACTAACTACTTTATAGGTATTTTTAAACATTTTTAAAGTGTTTTTCCACGCTTAGGAAAGAAAACTAACCAGGTCGTTTTACAGCAGGCGCAGGTTCGAGTTCGGGTTCGCTACGTTCAAATTTTTATACGTTTTCTAAATAAGTATTTTTACTTTGTATGTAGTTTAAAATATTAATATAAACATCTAAAGAATGTTTTAGTAAGATATTTTATAAAAACAAATTCAATGTCTTGTTTATATATGACTCAAAATAGTGTTAGCATTGGGATCTGATGTCTTATATAAATGACATGTAGTGGCGCAATCCGACGTCGGAATATTGCCTTGGTGCTAGAGTGAAGAAGTTAAAAATTAAATTAAATTAAATCAGCTTCACGCTGTATCCCGCACACAGCAGGGTAGTTAGTTAGTTAGTTTATACTTTATTGCACACGAAAAAAAAAAACACATACACAGAAAAGAAATAAATACAAACAAGTATGCAAAGGCGGCCTTATTGCTTCAAGCAATCTCTTACAGGCAACCTTCCAAAACAAAGGACATAAAATATAAAAACAGAAGAGTGGAATAACGTTAAGTGCACATAACAAAAAAAAAAGATAATACTAATTAAACATATAACATACTTATGATATATACAAAAATACATAAACTCATACACAATACACAATTACACATATATTTACACTACATACAACTATAATACATATATTTATAACTAATATAAATACCTATGAACATACATATTCTTATACAAATAAATACTACATGTAATACAATATAATCTGTACAATATAAATAATAAATATAATAGAAGAGTCTACAAATTTTCTAAATTAAAAAGGTGTTGTTTTAGACGTTTTTTAAAAACGTTAAGTGACACTGAATGTCGCACTTCAGTAGGAAGTGCATTCCAGAGAATAGCAACTTTCACAGTAAAGGAGTTGGAATAGAAGTGGGTATGGCAGGATGGAAGTTTGAGGAGGTTATCACTTCGCGACCTTAGTTCAAGGCGTAGAAGAGAATCGGAACCATGGAGGTTGAATCTCTCTTTTAAATAAGAG
>JAAIXJ010001762.1:395282-460245 GCA_013403705.1 Heliconius hermathena | reverse complement strand
GATCCACAATATGTGTCGTCCCTACACATATATTGCCTTTATAAGAAATTCGATCCTAAAAGATCCTACCATCATAGGCTTCAAATTATTATATTATATTTATAATATACTTGGTACGAGTCTTTATGTGCATCATATTTATTAGTACCGTAGTACTTAAGAGTTCGACTCGACCGCTGCCTTCCAGCATCACCACCACCTATATAGACAGAACGACGGTCGCGACACTCGGGACGACAATACACGAACTCGTCTCGATTAATATTTTATTCAAAATATATAGTTTATATTATTCATAATTAACTTTGTTATTTACGTATATTGCCATGCATATTTTATTTTATTTATTTATTTATTTTTAACTTATACTCAAGGTACATACTGTTACACGTTGCGTCATAGTCACACCCTGCGCCACGACGTCCTCTTTATAAACTATATTCAAAATTAAGTTAAAAGGAAAACAAAGAAAAACCACTAATTTCGCTCTACCTACCCAAGAAATCACAGTAAAAACGTAAATTAAAAATACCTACATAAATTCAAATGTGCAACTATAAGCTAATACGCTTACACAGCTATTAAAGCCATCTCGTAGAAAACCTGCAGTTGAACGACTCTATGACGAACACAACCGACACGCTCAATTTCTGTCGATCACATGTTTCATTCAATTTTCTATACCGCTCAAGTGGTGTGTCACAAAGCTCGACGCCGTCGAACGTGAGATTTCAAGTTTTTCCCATTTAGGTATGTACGTTAGAATGTATGTAGTTATGAGTATATTTATATGGATTTGAAACTTTTGAGCTTATAAAATCTCCTATTTATGTAGGAGATTTTAGAAATAACTTAATTTATATTTTACCGAAAATAAATATTTGATTTTATTGAAAATTGACAGTGTAAGGTTTAAATTTCTTTCTGGAATAGACACAGAACATATTTTGATTCTCACTTTCATTTCATATAGAAATATTGCTTGACAGAGGCTAACGTTACTCGTAGTCTAATTAGATCATGAGAATTAAATAAGTTCAAATCATATTATTATATTATTTAAGGGCCGGCGTCGTCATGGTGCAGGAGCACAAGCGACTGTAAACACGACGGTTGTGAGTTCAATCCCAGCTCGGGAAATAATACGTTTAATATTTTCATTATCTCGCCCTAATAACGAGGTTAAATGCGGCGTTAGGTTTCGCCGCTCAACAAGCAATATCCCAAAAATTAGGCCGTAAAGGTAGAGAACGGAGTGTTTTAACGGCACTGTGAGCAAAAAGAACTTAGTACTGATATTGCAATACCTACGTTCCCCAATGGAATTTGACGACGTGTTGATAAGCAAAACTCACTAATACTCTAACAATAATTTACAAATCATTTCCTCAAGTAGTGATCGAACTCACTATCATAGCGGTTGCAGTCAGATGCTGTCCAACTGCGTTATGGCTTTTTTATAGCTTCACTCTGTATCCCGCGTAAAGTCGGGTAGGTAGAGGGAACGTGGGATTTAAGTGCCGCTCCGTTCTTATTAATATAATTACGTTCCCGAACGTTACATTTGACATTGAATTCTTAGGCATTGCGTGTTGCGTGACAAAACTCAACGCCGCGCCTTGCTGCGTTATCATTGCGAGGAAATGTTTTATTTCACTCCGAACAGAAATTGAACCCACAACCGTTACGCACGCTTATACCAGTGCACCATGGCACTCGCTTTTATATTTATTTAAAAAATCTAATTAATCTTATTCCAGCGGTCATACTCAAAGGCTAACTGTAAGCCTACAGCAAGTAGCTCGACAAAGTTTAAAACTCAATCAATTTTCATTTCAGCTCTACTTAAAGTTGAAGTGTTTCAGTGTGTTGATTCGTGCAGTGAGCTCTCTTTGCCTTTTTGCGCTTTAGTTTTTAATTTGAAATATGGAACTGTGCTAGTGACTGCTTTAGATTACTTTGTGATTTGGATAATTAGTGATTTGAGATCGATTCTAATAATATGTAATTATTTTAAATATAAAGGCCGTCGTGGCGCAGCGGTACAAACGTGCTTTTGTAAATACGACGGTTGTGGGTTCTACTCGGGCGAAGGAAATATTTAATATTTTCGTTTCCTCGCTCTGGCCGCAATCAACACGCAACGCCTAGAGAATACGGCAGAAAGTGGGAAACGGAAGTGACTTAATGGGAACGTGTCATGTCATTGGGTATGGGTGGGTGTCTCTGCCTACTCTGCGTAACTGTATCAGTTTCAAATTGAACATGGAAGATGTAGTTTACTTGCAAAATTTTGTTTGACCTAAAAATACTAAAATACATGAACGACGATCACTGACGCTATACCCTAAGGAATTTAGCGTGAAATATTGAAAGTTTATCGAAAATAACGTAGAAAATTTATGTACAAAATGAAAGGTAAATTTATATCAAATTTACATTCCAAAATTAGCTTATATCTACAGTCTCTCTCTCTAGCATGACCAAATTAAAATAAGAGCCTGAGGTAACTCTGACCGCAAGTATAGTCCGTCACTTAAAATCGATCACTGCCATATACGAGTATAAGATGGATTTTAATTTTCGACAAATGGACTATCAAATGCAAAAAGATTTTAACATCGCACCAATAATTACTGAGCCCAGTTATAATATTAATATAGAAAACTAAATATTTCCACAAATAGGAATCGAACACGCAACCAATTTGTATTTCCAACTAAATCACAAATGATATCTAAACTAACAAAAATTTGCAGAAACGAATTCCCTTCTGCCAATATTTTTGTAGGAAACACAAAGCGCTCGGTTGACATCACACCAGCGGACAGTTTACGTTCGACTTCTTTAACGAAGCGTATTTGCCCAATACGGATGTATGGACAAGGTTGTATTAGAAATGGGAGCTTACGTATAGAATAGTATAATGGACTGTTTGGCTTTTTAAATATAGTTTTTTTTGCTTCACGCTGTATCCCATAATAGCTACTCTATTCAGCGTAAATTTAGTTTTAATTTTAGTTTTAGTTCCAACTTTCCGCCCAATTTTCGAGATACGACCGTCGCGTTTACAGACATATTGTGAGGCGGTCGTAGTCCATGGACATAAGCGTGTGACTGATCGAAGCGGTTGTGAGTTCATTCCCATTCCGGGGAAAGTTAATTAGTCTATTCTGTGTTACTTACCAATTTACGACGACTTCTTTAATCACTAAGGTAGAAATTATGTAAAAACTGACTTAGAAGGTGCAAGTCCATAGACGACAAATCACGTAAAACTTTTAGTACCTTCAGAACATTAACCTTTATATTAGTTTTGAAATTTTCAATATCTGTAACAGTATAAAGTGAGCAGACGATTTTATGTTTTCCGATGCTCAGGCTATTTGCATTTATAGAATATGTATTGATATAACAAGAATTATGCATCTTATTTCAATATAATATTTTATTTTTCTCTTATATTTATATAATATTTTCTAAAACAAAATGGTTGTATTCTGATATATTGTGCCACTAACAATGTTTCACTCTTTATCGTAATGCTGTTAGATACCGTTGGGCTGTAGACGTGATGACTATAAATTCAATTCCCACGCAGGAATGATTATTGTCTCATTTACTTGCTCTGGTAGACAAAGCGCGGCATTGAGTTCCACCACTCAATACACAATGTTTTGAAAATTGAAAAGTGAGAAATGGAGTGTTTTATCGCCAAGTTCCCTACCCTGCTCTGCTATGCGAGGAAAATAGCGTCATACACTTAAGTACACAGAAATATTACATGAATATTAAATTTGTCTGATTAAACTAGAAAATAGACCTAAAAAGTAAGGCTATAAGTGAAAGTTAAACAATAGGAATTAATTTTACGAATATTTAAGCCCGCGGCGTTGAGTTTCATTACAAAATGCTTCTAGAATTCGGCGGCAAGTAGAAAATGGAAGTGCCTTAATGAGAACACAACAATAAGCAATATATTAACACTAGGTTACCGGATTCAATTTACCTACCCTGCTATGAACGGGATATGGCATGAGGCTAAAAAGATACCCCTAAAAAGTGAAAAGTAACATTATTAGAAAATAAATAGGAAAACAAAAACATAAATTAAATAAAAGAAAATAAATTAAAAATATATTTGAGAAGATATATCTCTCGTGTGTGGCTGCACTTTAAGAAATGACTTTTATTGGTGCCATTTTATCGGAAGAATAAATAAAGAAAATTTATTTATTCTTCCGATAAAATAATGTTTAACTGTAACGACAGTTGTGTGTTTTTTGCGCAAAGAAATGTCTGCATTTTTTTAACTTAACACTGTATACTACATATTAAATAATAATTATTCCATGAATGGGAATCAAACCTACAAATTTACAGTTCAGTAATTCCTGGTGCAACACAAAAGTTTCAGTGTAAAGAACAAAAATAATCATGAAGACCAGAAGAACCCTATGAATTTTGATTCCCTTGATAGTGTCAAAATATACGTTATTTTCTATTATTTTTTAAGATTTAACCGCTAATTTATAGTTTTCAATTTTTGCCTTTTGCTCGTCCTGGAAGGTAGAATAAAAAATGATAAAAAGCTGTACTATGATGCAGTACAAGAGGATTGACATTTTAATTTCTTCGCCCTGGTGTTGAAGCAAAGCGCGGCGTTTGGTTCCGCCACTGAAATCTCGCAACGCTTCTAGAATCCGGCGAAAAATAGGAAATTGAGTGTCTTAACATTAGGTTCCCTCTGCCTACCTACTGTATGCTAGAAGCTAAAGAATACACTAAGAGATATTCATAGTTAGCTTCTAAAAAACTCTTGAAAATCGTTTTGATTTCCATACTCTGTGCTAATATAATATATCATGTAAATCTGGGAAAAGGCAGGGACCAGAGAGTACTGACACTAGGTTCTTATTGCTTACCATGTCACTTGCGAAATACATTGCGAAAATGAGAAAAATGTTATACATATTTCATTTAAAGTTAATTTTACACTTTGTAAATAGCTACTAAAATATACCTACCTACCTATTGAAAGAGGAGAAGCAGGCAGAGGAAACTCATTTTTCACGGAACTATAATAATAATAAATGCGTATTGAGTGGCAAAACTCAACGCCGCTTTTTCTTTCGACACCAGAGTGAAGAAATGAGAATAATAAATATCCTCGAGTGGGAACCGAACCCTCAATTCGTCGTATTTACAGTCACACGCGTGTGCCCAACTTTATACTTGGGTAACTTAAAACGATACAAAAATCGAAATGTACCATCCGTACTTCAAAACAAGTATATACGGATAAATATTCAAGTCACGATTTTGTTGAATTTCCCTAAAGATAATAAACGTTTCGGGGCAAATTAAACAACTGTTTCACAGCATCCCGGGCTGTTTCGCAAAGGTACCTTCCGTACGCCTTATTTTGGCACAACTTCGCTTCCACTGAGTGAGTTGAATACGTAAATTATGTAAACAAAATATGTGAATACTTTGATTGTTTCATTGATATTTTTTGTATGATTTGAATTAATTTTAATTGGTTTTATTAATTTAATTTATTACATTTTAAAATTTTTAATTTCCTACAAGAATATATATTGATTTTTGTACCAATAATTAATAGTTTAATCTCTCTTACTCTTACAATGAAAAATGAGATCTATCCTTTTAACAGACATATTTATTCGGAGTCCAGAACAATGATCACACTATAGCCAGAAAAAAATAATAAAATTTTTTTTTGGTCTTTACAAAGTATGGAACAAAATAATTTTCTACCCATATACGAAAGGAATTTCAATATGGTTGTCACTGATAGACAGATAGTGCAATGTATAATACAAACATACAATTTATATAATATATAACTGAAGTCCTAGTTAGCAAATCCACGAGCAGATGCTAGTTAAAAAATAAATTAATAGAGCAGAACCCACAACCAACACGTTTCAGTTAAAAGGTAGCATATAGATAGTCAAATAATCTGATAATAAAAATATTTTCGCTTCATTACAATATTAATCACAGTTCATTTGCCCGCGTTCAGTTTATAGTTGCTGACGGGTCATTTAGTCGCCATGGATCACAAGTAAAAAAAATAAATCAGGTTTATACGAGTATTTCGCATATTACAGTGTAGGCAGAGGGAGTTTTACAACACTTCTTTCCCCACTTTTCACGGAATTTTTCAAGGCATTGCGTGTTAGTGCAAGAGTAATTCATTACCTCGAGTGGGGATAGAACCCACAACCGTCGCGTTATTGTTACATCTTTATGTCTCTGCCCCACGACGGCTCCACTTACACCACTGGTGTAGATTCTTTTAAAATACAATATTTTACCTGCAGCATAGCCCGCTTATTCAATTTAAATGATTTATTTGGTATATTAGCCTACAGCCTTTTTTTAAATGCACTATCTAACACAGATGAAAAAATCACAAATAAAAGTTATAGTAAAAAAATCCAACAATTTTTAGAGTTTTGCTTAAATTATAATTTGAAAAGAGGTGTCTAAAAGGATATAAGTTTTGTAAAGATAAATGTAGAAATTTGGCTTGCAACTAAATTAATCAGACAAATTTATATATATAATGGTACGAATAGACTGTAACAGAAAATCCGACATAAACATCAGACAATAAGGTATGTACTGTTTATTAATGTACGGATATTTTGTGTCTAAGTAACTACAATTCCTAAGTGTACGGAAATCATGTTTTAGATGTTCATACGCAAACGGATCATAATGTAATGCATTTGTCATGCGAGTTGCGGTACATCGTAAATGTCAATGCTGTTCAAAAATGTTTCAACTACACTAAACATCTGGAAACAGTGGGCTCATACATCACACCAAATGTATCATGTATCGCAACAAATGTTTCAATTAGAGACAATCGTGTTCATACAGATATACCTACTAATTGTACCTACCATATTTGGTGTAGTCGTGTTTTTGTACCTCAATACTAAAAAAATTTGGTATTTTTTTTTTAAAGACGGAAGATACACAGAAAATATTAGAAATCTATTCTAACCTATAAAAAAAATAAACTAAAAACTAAACTAAACTTAGAACGTCTAACAACGCTGTGAAATATTTCCAACTTTCAATAGGTTTGTAGAACTGGAAATTGATTGAATTTAAAAGTTTCGCTACTTGTGGATCTAGGCTGGTATTCCCGTTAGTTACCTAACTCCCACTTAAATACATTGTCTACAACGTGCTCCAGATTCTGAGTTTAAGTCCGTTTTAATTGATTCTGCTTGACCTCGCCAGTGTATTTAAGTGGGGAAATTAGTTTTTACGTTGTTTTTTTTTTTAACATTTAATAATAGTTTTAACATTATTGTAGGTTAGATTGGGAATAAGTCTTTTTTCGTCTTGTGGCCTATTTAGGTTACGTACGTGTCTATTGTGCTTTATAGTATACTTTCCAAACTAGGCATTTTTCTAATTTTTTTCTACGATTGATAATTGAACTTACGATCCATTGTTATCCCATACACGCAATTACGCTTTGACATTTAAACATATATCAACTTTTTAAGGTTGACTATATTCAGATTGATTAGACTTTGTGAGCATTCTGTATACTATTTTTATTTAGGTATTAATTTATAGTTTGATTGTTTGGTCACTTCTTTACAAACAAAATTTTAAAAAATAAATTATCACGCTATATCCTGCTTATAGCAAGGCAGGCAGAGGGAACCTAGTGTTAAGACGCAACATTCCCTACTTTCCCGCGAATGTTTTGAGGCATTGCGTGTTGAGTGGCGTAATTCACCACCCTTTTGCCCTTGCGCCACCACGGACTCCTTACAAATTATTTTCAAAATAAATTAAAATTGAAAAACAAAGAAATAAATCACTAAGTCCACACCTTTTTGAAATCCTCGTATTAAGCTCTTGAATTTGATACCCATATTGTGGTATTCGAAATGATTTTTTTTTCACTAAGTCCAGTGGCATCCCACAACTGCCATGATGGGTTTTTTTAACATCACCTTTCTAAGAACACTTGGGCTGCTAATACGAATCTAACGATACCTCAATTGTGTACATCCGTTCAGCGGTTGTGGAGATATGTATGTATGTATGTAATAAAGAATATTACATACATACATACAAGATACGCGGGAAAAACATAACCATTCCTTAACAGTCGGGAAAAATGTCAGTTAAAAAAAATACTTACTTATCTTCACGCTGTATCCCTAGCGGGGTAATCTGAGCACCAAACGCTATGGTCTCTACATACCTCTTTCGCCTCGTCTACTGTCGTCAACCTGTTCATACATTTTCGAAGGTCAACCGAGGTATCCCCCTATCTCTCTTACTAACTAACTTTTCCATCATAAATCTTTTTTGCCATTTATTCATCACTCATTCGACGTGCCCAAATTAGCAGAGCACGTTCTTTTTCCTTCGCTAGTACCTGCCATTGTGTGTATCTCTTTATTGCAGATTCGATCATCTAAGCTGATTCTGCATATCCTACGAAGAGATCGCATCTCCACGGCATTCATCTTTCTTTTATTCTTCTTATGTAATAATCACATTTTACCATAGTATACCAGCGTCGGTACCAACACTGCATTGTGTACGGCCAAACGTGCAGCTTTGCTAAAGTTTAGCCGTCTCATCGGTGCAGCTAAGGCTCCTTTAATCCTGTTATCGGCAGCAGTACGTCTTTCCACATCTCTACTGAACATACTTCCCAAATATGTGGAGGACGGAGCTACAAATAGATTAAAAAGATACTTACAAAAATTCAAATTTGCAACTATAAGCTACAACGCTTACATACCTATTAAAGCTATCTCGTAGAAAACCTCCAGTCGAACAACTCTATGACGAACACAACCGACACGCTCAATTTCTGTCGATCGCATGTTTCATTCAATTTTCTATAACGCTCAAGTGGTGTGTCACAAAGCTCGACGCCGTCGACCGTGAGATTTCAAATTTTTCCCATTTAAACTTTTGAGCTTATAATAAATAGGTGCTTTTTAAAATTTACAATTTTTTACCTGAAAAATATATGTATATAAAAATATACGTATACGTATATGGAATAGATGAAATTATATATAAATATTTAAATTTCAACTTTCATCTTATACAGATAAATTGGTGTTGGATGACGGAACCTAACGTTACTTTTTGTCTAAGATTGATATGAATAGAATTTGTTTAAATATTATAATTATTTTCGGGTCGTCGTCGTCGTCGGTCGTGTGCCGAATGTGGGGAACGAAGTGTCTTAACAGCGAGGTGAGCAGAGAGAACGTAGTGTCAATCAATTATTTCACTCTCCCCAATGGAACTCGAACCCACAACTGTTGTGCACGCTTGTATCCTTGCTCCACGAGCGTCTATTTTTTATTTATTTAAAAATTCTAATTAAATATTATCCCAGCGGTCATACTCAAAACCTACAGCAAGTAGCTCGACAAAGTTTAAAACTCAATCAATTTTCAATTCAACTCCACTTAAAGTTGAAGTATTTCAGTGTGTTGATTCGTGCAGTGAGCTCTCTTTGCCTTTTTGCGTTTTAGTTTTTTGATTTGAAATATGAAACTGTGGTTATTAGTGATTAGGAATTGATTTTGGAAATAATAAATTTCGAAAAATTATACACATTTTGGCATTACTTCAAATATAGATTTTGTTGCGTAGGAGCACAAAGGTGTGAATATTGTATTCTCCCACTCGGGAGAAGGAAATGTTCAACATTTTCATTGACTCGCTCTGGCAATGAGGTCGCAATCAACACGCAATGATTCCGTCGAAAGTAATAAGCAAAAGTGGTTAATAGATAAGTAGACACTTTTCTATTAACCACTTTTGTTTATTACTGACATTGGGTTCTCAGGTTCCCTCTGCCTACTCTGTGAAGCTATATCAGCTTTAAATTGAACATGGAAGACGTAGTTTACTTGCAAAATTTTGTTTGACCTAAAAATACTAAAATACATGAAAGACGATCACTGACGCTATACCCTAAGGAATGTAGCCTGAAATATTGAAAATTTATCGAAAATAACGTAGAAAATGTATGAAGAAACTCAAAAATTGAAGCTAAATTTACATCAAGTTTATAAAAAACTAGCTTGTATCTGCAGATTTTACCGTACGGACAAATGTAAGTAAGAGCCCGAGGTAACTCCGATCGCAGAGCACAGTCCGTACAGTCCGTCACTTAAAATAGATTATTTTAAGTGACGGACTGTACGGCAACATACGGGTATTTCCTTGGCAAATAGTCCATTCGTCCAGTTCAACGTAGATTGAAATCAATTGAATATTTTTGTACTAGTACAAAAAAAAAATTCACATCAAACCAGTAATTCCTGAGATTAGCGCGTTCAATCAAATAAGGTTCAGCTTTATAATGTTAATATACAAAACTAAATCGAACCACGTGTAGCAATCGATCTCACAACCAATTTATGTTTCCAGCTAAACTACAAATAACAATGATATCTAAACTAACTAAGATTTGCCGAAACGAATTCCCTTCTGCCAATATTTTTGTAGGAAACACAAAGCGCTCGGTTGACATCACACCAGCGGACAGTTTACGTTCGACTTCTTTAACGAAGCGTGTTTGCGCAATACGGATGTTTTGTCTATACAAGGTTGTATTGGAAATGGGACCTTACATATTGAATAGTGTAATGGATTGCTTGGTTTTTTTTTTAAATGTATTTTTTTTACCTATACGCTGTTCCCCGCTCATAGCGGAGTAAGCCATGGGAACCTAGTTTTAAGATCGTCCCAACTTTCTGCATCGTTTTCGAAACATTACATTTGGAATGATTATAAAATATATATCTGGAATAATAATATATGAACATATGGACAAAGTGATATTGAAAATTCGAACTTCAAACAATCATCGTGAGTGGAATTTGGACCCACTGTCATATTGTAAGGCCGTCGTGGTGGAGGGTCACAAGCGTGTGACTGTATCGCGACGATTGTGGGTTCGATTCCTGTTAGGTGGAATGAATTATTATTTATTAAAATTTACATTGACACAAAGACAGAACCGCAGCGTTGAGTTCCGAAAGTCTTAACACAAGGTGCGCTCTATGAAGCTAAAAAAAACATATGTAAAGTCTTAAAATTACCAATTTAACCACAACGACATCTTTAGTCACTAAGGTAGAAGGATGTTAAAACTGACCTAGAAAATGCGATTGTATAGACGACAAATCACGTATAGTTTTTAGTACCCTTAGAATATTAACCTTTATATTAGTTTTGAAATTTTTCAATATCTATAACAGTATAAAGTGAGCAGACGATTTTATGACTTGGAGTTTTCCGATGCTCAGGGGCCTTACTCTTGACGCCAATTTCCAATGATCAATCGTCAATAAATGTAATTTCGTACTCTTGAAAGCAATCAATTGCTAAGTCCACTACCGCCCGCTAGTTGACGGTTGCGTTAACTAAAAATTATTGTAAAATTCGTTAGAATTGTGATATTTGGTACTCTTGACGCGTTTTTGACAGCCAACTTTACAACAATGCTGTAAGTGGAATCGGAATTTACGCAATAACTAAAGTGTACATTTTTAGAAATTGATTTGTTATTTTTCTCGTGAAAACGGCAATAAAATGGCACGTTTAGTGCTTATGTACTGTGTTTTGAGGAAAACATATAAATTAGACATTAAAAACAACGAAATATGCGTCGATTCGCGAATTTTAAAGAAAAGTGAAAACTATTGACTGTCTTAAAGAAAAATTCTGTTATAAAGGTGATACGAAGAAATAAGTAGAATTCGTCACATAAAGTGAAAAAATTTAAAACGAAATTAATGACTGTAACTTACATATACTAGATTAGTTAAGTTTTAATCTAAGGAAATACATATGTAAGTGCTGATTAAAGTGCTAAGCAAAATCACGTAGTGTTTATATTTCAAATGTATTTAAATATATTATCAGTGGACTCATCTTTTGAAGAAGTTTTAATTGGAATGAGCATTTGCTTTGTAAAAATATATATTAAATAACTACCAATATATCATTCAGTACCAATATACCAATGTAATAGTTGGTACTTAAATATTTTATAAACTACAATAGTAAGAATAGGATTTATTACTATCATTTTATAGGTGACCATATGTATGCCCAAAAGTGGATATTTGATGACCTCTAGATGTAGATACTTACAGGAACTTTACAAGAATATTTCACCAATATTCACATTTCTACTCAATCTAAATAAACAAAAATGTTCACAAATGGAAACACAGGGTGCAGCAATTTAAATAAATAACACATATTGCAAGTGACAACATATGTGTTAAAGTATTATATACTTGGTAGGTAGGTAGAAAAAGTCTCCAAACATTACAACTGACTGACAGGTTCTAAAAACATATAATAGCTACAAAATTAAGGAAAGAAACAGAAAATAGGTTTATTTTAGTCCACAAGTTATATAAATATTCTTATAAATAAGTTTGTATTTTTTTATTTTAATATTAAGGTATTGTCTAACAATGTTTGTTGTAAAATAAAAATTACTTTTAAAGTTGAAAATAGTTAAGCAATACAGTAAGACATTGAATTTTCTTATAAAGTTATTTAAAATATTATTATTATTTAATTAATTGATACAATTACCGAGTAAATATGTACTTATGTGTAACAAAATTATATTCTACTGTACTATATTGTTTAATTTAATGAAACAAATTAAATAATAATGAAATAAATTAGTTTTCCAAATAAATTATTTTGAATTTATCAAAACTTTACAAAAATGCTCAAAAGTATGAGTGATTGGATATGTCATAATATTTTTTAAGTACTCGAGTATTTGTATATATGTATATAATTGTATCTCTATATAAATGTATATATAATATCTATGTTTATATTTATGTATGGATAGTGTATGTATATATAAATGTTTGATATAATAAATAACAAAAATATCTTTATACAATCTTTATACTTTAAATAAGTACAAATTTTAATGAATGTATTATCTTTATGCAATAGTGTTTTTAGAATTTGATTTGTAATTAGATATACGAATCTCATGCTAAAGAGAAATGTTTCAGATGTAACAGTATGTAAATTATCTTATTAAACTTATTTTAAAAAGAATGATTTAATTATTTAGCGATAGTTTTGTGTTGTACTTGTATTTTTAAAATTACCAATAAAGATGTGTTTTAATTATTACTGTTTAATTACATAATTGGCATTTAAAACAAAATATTAAATATACGGCAAGAAAAAAATAAAAGCAAACCATTACACTATATTATGTTATTTTCAGTTTTTTTTATAGTTAAAGAAAAAAATTGTCTTTTGGTCTTTCTTATACAATAAAAAATTATCAAATTTTACGTACTTATTGACACTAATGTATAGCTTTAAGTTTTATGATATTATACATAATATGATAATGGTACATATCAATATTCTTATTATATATAATAAAAAGACATTCAGTAGTAAAGCATTTTTTTATTAATACTTTTATTTTAATCACTTTTATAAACATAATAGACTAATCATAATTCTTTCTTTAAATATGCACATTTAAGCGTTATCCATTAACATAAAAAAATATGTGTTTCTTTCAAATAAAAACAACCATTAGTTTTCGCGTGAACTTCAAAAGCATTTAACCTTTGTTATTTTGTTATACTTTACTTAATTATATACTTCAACTTTCTTTTTCATTTATTTATAGGCTAAATGCACATCGATTGTAGAAACATCTTTATTATAACTGATAACATAAACATTAATATAATAATACAAATACATATGTCAAATGTTTTTTTTGACAAATCATTCTAAATAATTAGACATACAGATAAAATATATCCATTTTTTAGAACGACTTCAAAGGTTTCATTGTTTTTTAAGTAAAACAAAATAAATGTGATTTATAATTATTGTTTTTGCGAAAAATGTGCATGTAAATAAATTATTTCAAGGACTAATGAATGTTAATTATGTATCGCAGATTTATCGGTATAAAGTGTACAACACTAACTGTCAGTTATAACGGCGTTAGAATTGGTCAAAAAAATAGTAATCCCACTTTGAGAGTATTGGTTTCAAGAGTACCAAAACAACGTCGCCGCAGGATTGCATTGGACAATGTTGGACGTCAAAATGGGATTGAAATTACTTTCAAGAGTAAGGCCCCAGGTTATTTGCATTCATAGAATATGTATTGATATAACAAGAATTATGCATCTTGTTTCAATGTAATGTTTTATTTTTCTCGTACATATATTTTATAGAGTAAAATAGTTGTCTAGTTACGTAGTGCTACTAATAATATATTATTCTTTATTTATTGAGGCCGTCGTAGCGCAGTTAGACACCGTTTTTCTGTAGACAAGATGATTATAGCTTTAGGGGGAATGATTATTGGTATATTTCCCTACTCTGCTAGGCAAATCGTAGCGTTGAGTTCCGCTGCATAATACAAAATGTTTTGAAAATTGGAAAGTGAAAATGGAAAGTCTTAACTTTTCTCTATTCTAATATTCGTAGAAGCGTTTTGTAGTCTATATTTAGCGTACAGAAATAGTGTAGTGCGCCACGACAGGCCTTACTACAGTATTTAAGTACAAAATTAATAAGTAAAAAACATCAAGTAAATAAAAGAAAATAAACTTAAAATGTATTTGAGTGTAAAATATACTTGTGTGTTTCCGCACTCTAAGAAATGATTTTTGTCGGTGCCATTTTATCGGAAGTAAGGGTAAAGATAAACAATTTTTATTTCTCCTGTTAATATATTATACTTATATTACGCTAACGTAGCGAAGTGGTGTATTGTAAGTATCTTACTGTAAACGACAGTTGTGGGTTATGTTTTATTCAAAGGAATGTGATGCTTTCATTTTTTTTAGCCTTGCACTGTATTCGCATATTAAATAAAAAATATTCTTTGAGGCCAGTCGTGGCGCAGCGGCACGAAGTGTGACTGTAAAACCGACTGGTTGTGGGTTCGATCCCCACTCGAGGAGATGAAATATTTACTTAAATTTATATTTCCATTTCTTCGCTCTGGTGTCGAGGTTAAGCGCGGCGTTGAGTTCTGCCACTCAACACGCAATGCCTCCAGAAAATTTGCAGAAAGTTGGGAACGGAGTGTCTTAACACTAGGTTCCCTCTGCCTACTCTGCTGAATGCTGGATACAGCGTGAAGCTGATTTGATTTATTTATTCTATGAATGAGAGTGAAACCTACATATTAACCGTTCAGTGATTCTGTACAGTAATCTATCGAAACGTTGATATTACATTTATTAAATCTATTTTTGTTATTTTATGAAATATCACGCAGAATATTCTTATGCATTTTTCATTAGTTAGTCAAGAATGTATGAGTGTCTGAACGCCCTTCTTTTTCTTACCCTTACTAAACTAAGGTAATCACATAAGAAAATGAAACTGCCAAAAAACTCATGTATTGAATGTGTCAGCGTCACTGAGTCTGACTTTTAACGTAACGGTTGTGAGTTCGATTTCCACTCAGGATAATGAATTATTTTCATTTTTCCGGTCTAATAACAAGAGAAAGTGCGATTGCAATATCTTGAATATTTGGCGTAAAGCGGAAATCAGATTTTCTTAACACTAGGCTCCCCTTACCTACTCTGTTATATCCAGGGTACAGAGTAAAGCTAAAAAAATATTTACCTAAAAAGCTAGCCATTGGACCATCTCGGCCTTGGGACACTTTGCAAGATACAGTTCCTTATCACCATATTTATCATATTATCAGCCGTTTGGGACCAAAGTGAAATGCGTTTCAAGTATTTAGCTCCTGTTTTCTTTTTCCAGTGAAAATGGCAAAAGTTTCATATTTTACGTGACAGAATATTGCGTCACGTTGTTGTGATTATCGCGATCGCCGTTATTGCGGAGGATGATATACGAGCATTTTAACGTTTATACCTTCATAATTTGTTTATATAGGAGGTAGAGAGAATCTATGGAACTTTGCTGGTAGAACTCAAAGCCGCACATTGTCTTGTTATCAGATCGAATATTGACTTATTATGTTACTCATACAAATAAATTTATTTACGTACTATAAAACTAAACTAAAAAGGAATAACTTTAAAAATCTCCGTGCTACTATACCCATAGTAGCTTCACATAAAGCAACCGAAATCGCTCAACGAGCTTAGAATATGAAACTGTAAAGCCTATATGAACATTTTCCCTTTTGGGTTTAGCCTTTTGCTCGGCCTGGAAGGTGAATAAAAAATGATAAAAATATACTGTGATGTAGCACAAGAAGATTTTTTCGCTACTAGTGAGTTATGCGTTGCTTTACTTTTTGTGTGTTTGTATTATACCATTATTAAGCATCTTAAAAAAAACTAAATAATAACTGTATAAATAAAATAAACGTATTCTCTAGAAATTAATTGTATTTTCTAGAGAACAAAAAATAGGGTCAGTCGTGGCGCATTGGCACAAAGTGTGACTATGAACGCGACAGGTTGTGAGTTCGATTTGCACTCGAGGAAATGAAATATTTGATTATTTAATTTCTTCGCTCTAGTGTCGAGGCAAACTAAGGCGTTGAGTTCGGCCACTCAACATGCCTTCTGAATTCAGCGGAAAATGTGAAACGAAGTGTCTTAACCCTATGTCTCCTCCTACTGCGTCAAGCTAAAAAAAATTGAAATACATATCAACACGAATTACCATCTCTTGAAAATTGTCCCTCTATCCAATTAAGCCATACTCTTTTTAAAATATATCGCAACGTATATTATTTTGGTTTCACTTCTTAGATACATTGCATTTTGAATGACGGAACTCAACGAGGCGCTTTATCTTGTTATCAGAGGAAAGGAAATAAAATTAATTTATTAAGTTATTTGTAGTTGTGCCGACGGCATCGAGTGAGAACTACACGTACCTATGTGTAGTTAACACTCGATGTCGTAAATTTACAGTAAATACATAAAAAAAATGATATTGAAAAATTATGATGTATATATTATGATGTATATACATTTTTTCTTTTTTTATCAGCTTCACGTTCTATCCCGCACACAGCAGGATAGTCAGAGGGAACCTAGTGTTAAGACACTACTTTCCCCATTTTTCTTTTTAATTTTATTTATATTATATTTGTTTACAACTCATAATATAAAGAATGCTTATTATAGATATATTAGAAACTTATTATAACTGAAACAAAAATAAACACGAAGATTCAAAAAAAAAATCATAAGATTCTACATATATTCATACAAAATTTCGAGAATAAAGAGCTCGTTCGTGCAAATCGAACCGTCATACTCATTTCAAAAACTCCGTCAAACATACATGATTCCGAGCTCAGACTGTATGTAGACTAAAATATACAATGAATAATTCACGTCATAACATTGAGCGACGAATAAGATATTATATTGTCGAGACTGAAAGAAAATAAGTGAAAGAGAACGTTTTGTAATTATTAATGTCCTTTAGCTTCACGCTTTATCCCGCATATGGCAGGGTCGGTAGAGGGTACGTAGTGTTGACAAACTTCGTTCTTCACTTTCGGCCCAATTTGTTGAGATATTGCGTGTTGAGTGACGGAACTCAACGCCGCTATTTTTCGTCTTATCAAAGTAGGATAAGGAAAATTATTAATTTAGTGTAGGAGTAGGAATAGAGCCCACTACCGTCGCGCTTATAGTAAAATGCTGTGCCGCTGCGCCGCGACGCCCTAATTAATTGTTAATTATAATAATTTTAAATATATTTATAGTAAACTAAAAACGTTTGTTGTGTGTTTTATTTAGATAATTTACACGATGAAAGGCCACCTTTATACTTGGGTAACTTAAAACACTCTTAAAATTGAAACGTACCATCCGTACTTCAATACAAGTATATACGGATAGCTATTCGAGTCACGATTTTGTTGAATTTCCCTAAAGATAATAAACGTTTCGGGGCAAATTAAACAACTGTTTCACAGCATCCCGGGCTGTTTCGCAAAGGTACCTTCCGTACGCCTTATTTTGGCACAACTTCGCTTCCACTGAGTGAGTTGAATACGTAAATTATGAAAACAAAATGTATGAATACTTTGATTGTTTCATTGATATTTATTATATGAGTGAAATTAATTTTATTCCATGAAATAATTCTCTTCTTCTTCTTCTTATGATTGTAACGCGGTGGTTGTAATTTCGATTTCCATTCGGGGAAATGAATTTTTCATTAATATTTTTATTTTTTCTATATCTAAAGCAAATTTTCAATAGCCAACACGCAATGTCAAAGTCAATCTTCACGCTGTATCCTCCATATATCAAAATGGGCTGGCAAACCTGAAGATGGTCAATTATTCAATTGAAATTATTACTTAATTTTTTTGTGAATCTAAGGCCAAATCTTTTCTTTTTTTTCCATTAAAAAAAATCTAAATGTACTATTTCGTAAATTTTTATACTTATTATTTTTAAAACAATCTATCCTTAGTGTAGAATAACACTTCCAAAATTTTAAAAACACCACCAAACTTTTCATATTATTTTAGCTTAAAATCTGTAAACATCGCGTCGTGACAATAAATCGCGCGACGTTATCGAAAGTTATATAGAACTAAGACGCTTCAGCCTTTCTAAATATACCTAAAGGCCACAAGTTTTAAATGTCTAAAATTGCTCCTGATTCTTAATTTATATAAATATGTTTCTCAGTTAAAAAGTAACATATTTTTTTTCTTACAATAAATAAAAATATTTTCCGATTAGAGTTTGACCACACGGTTATCGTAACCATGGATACAAAAACAATATAATATAATATTAGATTTATCATATAAAAAAAGATAAAATATATAAATTACTTAATCCTGAGAAACCTGCAAAATGAATACGTTTTCAAAACAACAAGCACTCATAATTCTTAAATATAACAATACAAATGCAAAAACGTTGAATCTCATTACGGTGCTAGACGGTCAACAATATAATATATGTACTTAGATATTTTCATATTTTGAGATTAACAATTTTAGTTGTGAATTATAATATTTGTTTCTATTTTGTAGCTTAATTTTAATAATCGGCCAGTTATGGTACAGGAGCACAAGCGTGTGACTGTTAAAGTGACAAGTTTTGGGTTCGATTCCCATTCAAGGAAATGAAATATTTAAAATTTACAGGGAGGTACGTTCGTTCATACTAACCACTAAATCACAATGGCATCAACTGACAGTTGACAGTTGAGGCTATTGTGGCATTGACTGACAGATGCAGTATCAACATTGGAAAAACAAAAGGGTTGCTACATTTTTCTAGATTTTTCCGGTTATCAAATAGTCATTGAAAAAAATTAAACGGCCATTTATAACTTTCGCCTTGTTGCGATAAATTTAAAGTTACACTCACAGTTTCACTCACGTGTACTTTTACACGATTATGGCTATTTCATTGAAAGTATGATCTAATCTTAAAAGTGCTACCGAGGCTATTTGTATCTTTTAAAAAAATTTTTAGAATCCCAGCAACCATGAACACACACTAACAAGAATACATACTACATACAAAGACATGCGCACGTACACAATTTTTACACAATTTTATTCTAATTCAGAGTATGATACAGCTAAAACACTGTTACATTCTTGTAAATATTTCTGCAAATTAATAACCGACGTCTCATTTTGGATACATTCCATTATAACATGATATATATCAACTATAGTGCTGCATGTACTACAATTGTATGGGGATTCTGTTTTTTTTTTTAATTAAAAATGCGCATTTATTTGATAGAATGTATCTCGATCTAAGCCACGTCACACAATCTATTCTATTTAGGCAAATAGTATCAATCCACAGTTTGATTGAAGGTTCTACTTGGATGGTTCTGTACCAAATACCCTTAGCTTGAGATTGCTCAAAATATTCCTTCTAAAATGTGTAACACAAATTCCTAATTAAATAAACACAATCCAGATTCAATAGCCATCGGAAGACTAAACAGTTTGCTACTTTGTACACACATTTGTATTAAATCGGCTTCCAAATTTTTTGTGATCTGTTTTTTTCCTCGGGGCCTTTTGGAACTTGTTGCCAATCGCTTGAGATTTCATCTATTTCCTCTCTACACCTTTTCCTTCTTTCTAATAGTTTCATATTTCTATAATCCATTAAATGTTAATTGTTCCTCTGCAATATTATTTTCTAAGAATATTATATTATGTTCATTGCATTAAAATAAATTATTAGGAATACAATACATTACTATTATTATTTTTTAAAATCTATAAAGTACGTACAACAATTTTATGACTTGAAGTTTTCCTTTGCTCACACTATTTGCATTCAAAGAATATGTATTGATATAACAAAATTTATACATTTTATTACAATATGAATTGTTTGTTTGGTTGTTGTCTTTATATTATAACATTCAAATGTTACGGCGTATACAGAGAAACATAGTAATAAATAATTTTCTTTTGTATTTTTTTACTCTATTTAATTTTGTAGAGGGGAGATGGTGCGGTGCACCACCCCCAAGATGAAAACAGAACTCCATATGAGGCCGACCTCGGGCCCATAAAGGGGCAATCGCTGTTTAGGCGGGAAGTACTGTTTAGCCTTGCTTATATATCCAGTTTTTTAGAGGTGAACTTGGCCTTGCTTTCCAGATGATTAAGATACTGGCAGTCACTCGATAAGAGCCAATATACTGATTCTGGCGTAGCTTTCAGAAGAATAATTTTGAAAACTGGCCACACAACAAATGAGGTATTTTTAAAGGATAAAATACAAACTTGTGTCTTCTGGGAGTTGACTTGAACCAGATTCCTTTAACCCCACAAGAAAACTTTCCCGAGGGATGCCTCGACAGAAGATATAAATTTATTTCGGCACTGTTTATCAATTTCCTGAGAAAGATCTGCTGGAGTATACGGCGTCTACTGTGCTATAGATAGATAGCTTAGTTATTTATTTCTATTTTTATAAATTTCAAATAATGACAAATGTGCCTATGTAAAATTTAAATTGAAGAACTGTATCACTCCATTATTCCATACTTTTTACACAAAAATAAACCAAACAATCCTTATATTTCACGGCGCTTTACTTAACAAACACCATGTCCTTATAAAAAGCGGCAAAAACATCGTTAAATAAATCACCGCGCATAAAGCTGAACGTCACCAGTTTAAATCCGTGGAAACATATTTTATTTGTATCAAACTGTTTGTATCTGGTACACTGTTTCCTGGGAATATAGACTTTTGGCTATACTCGACGGGGTGCGGATATTTGATTTCTAGTTTGGGCTCATCTCATTTCGTAGGGCAATATACGAACGTAACGCTTATACGAACGCATATTGCCCTACGAAACGTGTCGAGTACTTATTTATAAAATGTATTAGAATATAGACTGAGGTAGCCAAAATAGTTAATAGGAGTCCATTTTTTTCTATTTCAGCGTCGTTTGCATTTTTACGCAGAAAAAAATATCGCTCTCTCTCAAGTACATCCGAGTCACCATTAATCGACTTCCGTAAGGAGGAGGTTATCAATTCGACTGTATTTCTTTTTAACAACAAGATGCGGTCCTATTAAAAATAACTTGATGAAATATAGACATGAATACAAAAGAATTTTAGCCATTTTATCTACATTATGTGACCGTCGTAGCACAGTGGTATCTATCCGAACTGCTCTGGGTTCCATTCTCAATCGATTAATGAATATTTTCAGGTTGCTTCTTCAGACAAAGCGCCACGTTTAAAAATTGGACGTGAGGACGGAGCAGAGTGTCTCAAGTGTCCCTCTGTCTGGCCTGCTATGTGCGGGATACAGCGTGAAGCTGAAAAAACTTAAATAATAAACTTACTTACCTTTTTTTCTTGTAAATATTTCTGCAAATTAATAACCGGCGTCTCATTTTTTTTTTGAATAAACTACTGTACTACAAATTTATACAAATTTTTACAATTTTTTTTGAATAAACTACTGTGCAAAGAGCTACGATATCATTCCGCATTTAGCGAACCCTAAAAGCCACTTACAAAAATACCCCTAGCTTTATAAATTCAAAATACGTTCCTAATACCAAATCTGGACGATAAAAGGCGAAATATTTTATCGAACTAAACCACCTTACAATGTAAAGAACACGGGCCATATTATAGTGATCTATCATTTTTATGATCACCCCATAAGGCCTTAAGTCTGCAAGCCGAGTGTATGTAACAGCCTATATAAAACCATTCTACCAAGAAATTCACTAAACTTCTTGTAATATAAATATTTGGTTTATACAATTTTTTCATAAAAAAATGTCTGGAATAATTATAGAAAATATGTAATTTCTTTAAGTTTCATGGTTTTTCCGGTAGCAGGGTAGGCAGAGAGATTGGAGAGTTCGCAACTTTGCAGTCGTATTTGAAATATAACGTATTGAACGGTGGAATTTCTTGTCATGCTTTGTTTGTCATTAGTGGGGAAATATAATAAAAAAAAATATAATCATTCACCGAGTGGGAATCAAACCTACAACTCATAATTTTACATCAATTCGACATCTTACAATTAGCTTACGTTTAAAGCCTGTCCACTAGGCCACAAAAACATATTTTTCTAAATGCTATTAAAAAGACGGTAAAAAAATCTGTCACTACAATGACGTAAGTGAGAAACGGAGTACATTAACACTAGATTCCTTCTACCTATTCTGCAAAATAAAACATAAAACTACATTCAAAAATAAACGAAACACTTATTCTATAGTACATGTAAAATTGATTCGTATAATCATGTATAGCGTAGCCCATTCTCCAAGCAAAACAAACATTTTATAAACGTTGTCTCTCATAAATATCATATTTCTGTAACATTGGGTGAAGGAACGAATTTTTTTGTATATATAAATTCTTTTTGTGCCTGACAGGTCTGTAAACTTTTATATCGTTACCTTTGTTTATGTATTTAGGGTATGTAAATTCTTTTTGTATAACCCATATGGAGAGGAGATGTGTATATGTAGAGCTATAATTATTTTGTTTAGATTGTACATTCAAATTCGGTTTTATTATATTCATNTAAGGGTTTAAATGCCACCGATTTTTATAAAAATTTAAATTCAGACTGTTAAAAATATTTTATTGAACACGTGTTTCGTGTTTTTTTTAGAATTCACTCCTAATAAGCGGGCGAAGCCGCGCGCGCCCTCTAGTATATTATATTAAATTTATCATAGCTATCTGAAATGTATGTCTATACTAATATTACTACTATTATAAAACTAAAGAGGATATTTGGTTGAACGCGCTAATCTCAGGTATTACTGATTTGATTCGGAAAATTGTTTTTGTGTTAAATAGACCGTTAATCTTTTCGATGTAATCACTGCACCTGCAGTCAGAGTTATCTCGGACACTTACGTATATTATTTGGTCATACGGGCGATGCCCCAGTTAAAAGCTGCTTGGTATAATATATATAACACGGCTGGTTCAAATTCCGAAAGCTCAAAATTAGCTTTTTTTATCTTTACGCTGTATCCCGCACACAGCACAATAGGCAGAGGGAACCTGGGAACCTAGTTTCAGACACTCCGTTCCTATTTAGTCACCTACGTCTACTGTTTACAGTCACACGCTTTTACCCCTACGCCACGATAGCGTTTTTTTATCAGCTTCACGCTGTATTCCGCACACAGCAGGGTAGGCAGAGGGAACCTAGTGTTAAGACTCTCCGTTCCCCACTTTCTGCCGAATTCTGGAGGCATTGCGTGTTGAGTCGCAGAACTCAACACCGCGCTTAACCTCGACATCAGAGCGAAGAAATGGAAATATACATTTAAGTAAATATTTCATCTCCTCGAGTGTCCCCACTCGAACCCACAACGGTTTTACAGTCACACTTCGTGCCGCTGTGCCACGACTGGCCTCACTGCGCCACGACTGGCGTTTTTTTATTGTAAATATATTTTTGACGTATTTCTTAAATGAAAATAACATATTATAATTAAGGAAGTATTCTTTACAAAACTTTTTAAAAAGAAAGATATCAAAAAGGCACAGCTCTGCGGCTAACGGTACGGCGCATAGCGGTTTACTTTGGACGTTGATGACTCTGTCAGTTAACCTTAGACACGATGAAGCTACCGTAATTCAAACTGCATACATTAATTACCTAGAAAATAAATTTAGACCAAGAAAAACATATTTTAATAATATACGCGTTGCTTTAAATGCCGTCGTGGTACATGGGTGTGACTGTAATGGTCGACGGTTGTGAGTTTGATCCTTACTCGAGGAATAAATTATTGTCTTTTAATATTTTCATTTCTTCGTTCTGGCACTAAAGCAAAAGCCCGGCATTGATTTCCGCTTCTCAACACGCAATGCCTCGAAAAAATCGGCGGCAAGTGGAGAACGGAGTGTCCTAGTACTAGGTTCTCTCTGCCTACCCTGCTGTATGCGGGATACAGAGTTTAGTTAGCGTTTTTATTTTTATATCACACAAATATTTCGATTGATAGCTTAAAATTGGAACAATATTTTCTATTCTAGGTATTAACATGGGTTTATTTACGCCTAAAATAAATTTCTAAGTACTTAAATACGTACATTCCAAATGCATACAAAAACCATAAAACAAAACCTGCCAAGAAGCTACATTTGATATTACCCACACCCAGCCATGATCTCCGACGCTTTACAATCTATATTAATTGTCCCTACAAAATGCATACTGAAGTAATGTACGGCTGTTAGCTTCATTGTATGTTGAATATTTAATAGCAACGATTAGGGGTCGCTGCGAGCAAGCCTTCCATCTTGGACCCCCTTAGAAGAGTTATTTAATAAGAGTAAAAAATGTACAAAAACAGATTATATTATATATATCGAGGCCATGGTGGCGCAGGGGCATAAGGGTGCAATACTAAACACGACGAGTGTAGTTCGATTCCAACTCGGGGGGATGAAATATTTTATATTTTCATTGCACGGTGTTAAGCTCGGTCTTTACTCACGGTGTTAAGATGTATTACATATACTACATCTACAAAAACTTAAAATGTACATACAGTACATTTTAAGTTTTTTGATTTTCACGATTATTACACATTTTAAATCAAATTATTTTAACCGGATTAATCGCGTATATTTTGTATTATACATTTTTAGAAACCCGACGTTCGCTCTGGTGTCGAGGCCGAATTTGGCAAAAAGTGGAGAACGGAGTGTTTTAGCCCTAGGTTCCTTCTGCCTATCCTGCTGTGTGCGAGAAACAGCATGACGCAAATTTAATTTGATATCATTTCTATATATTTTTCTGTGATTACTAAATATTATATTATACAAGTTACAAAAATCCAAGGAACAAGTCATTCCATTCAAACCAAATACAATCGGCACAATACCTGAGTATAGAGGTAGAGGTAGCTTAATATATTATTCTTATTATACTATTGTAGTCTTCCAAGTTGTATAGCCATAAAGCAATTTGTATTCATTTGATATTCACAAAAGGTCCTTACATTATATACTAAGCTATTTCACTTATTCCCACCCCATTAACCATTCAAAAGTAAAATGACTATTTAATCAAAGTGCTTCTTTTCATTTTTCAATTGCTTCATTTCTATTATTCTTTATAAATCTTGACGATGGCGCTGCGGTACGGCGATTGTAAATGTGGATAGGATTCCCATTAATTGAAGATTCATACTATAGTGCCAGTCGCGGTTCGTTTTCGATTCACATATGTATGAGAAATATTCTTATATTTATTTGCGGCGTTGAGTTCCGCCACTCAACCAGCAACGCCTCCAGAACTCGGCGGAAAGTGGGAGACGGAGTGTCTTAACATTAGGTTCCCTCTGCCTACCATGCTGTGTGCGGGATACAGCGTGAAGCTGATAAAAAATAAAATAAAATTTATGATTAGAACTTGACCAGAACAATGATTTTAACAAACTGAGATCGAACCGAAGCGGAACCGTTATGGGCATTATATAATAGTATGAGTGCCTTTAAGTGGATAAAAGTATTTACATTTCTCCCATTTTACAAGAGGCCATCCGTGGCGCAGCGGCACGAAGTGTGACTGTAAAACCGATTAGTTGTGGGTTCAATCCCCACACGAGGAGATGAAATATTTACTTAAATTTATATTTCCGTTTCTTAGCTCTGGTGTCGAGGTTAAGCGCGGCGTTGAGTTCTGCCACTCAAGACGCAATGCCTCCAGAATTCGGCAGAAAGTGAGGAACGGAGTGTCTTAACACTAGGTTGCCTCTGCCTACCCTGCTGTGTGGGGGATACAGCGTGAAGCTGATCTGGTCTACATTTCTCCTTTGTCATATATCTTCTTGCGGCGGTAACAAAACAAATCAACATTTAAACATGCGAAAAAGTGAAAATATATCAAATAAAATCGGATCGGATATGAATCTTCTTCCTTATCACAATGCGCTCTTAACAAAATCATTACTTTAGCTACAGTACACATCCTACTTACTTACGACATAAAAACTTGTAGATAGTGAGTGTTATTTACAATTTTATTAGAATTTTCAAGTAGTTTTACTCTTTGCATTTTAAATGTCTTATTATGAGATTAAGATATAGAAAACTATTATCTTATTTACATATAAAGCAGGTTGGAATCTTGAACAGTAATAATTAATTTCTTACTTTGTTATTATTATTTTTATGCTATATTGTAAAATTTTATATGTAAAGTTTCTCTATATTACTGAAATCTTTACTATAGAGGTGATTTTCGCCGCTTTTTTACGAGTAGCTGCCTTTTCAACCCCGGCGCAAAAAAGGGTTGTTATAATGTTAGACGTGTCTGTCGGTCTATTTGGCTGTATGTGGCACTGTTGCTCATGTATTAACAAATTAATTTGAGTTCGGTTTTATATTTATTTTCATTTGAAAGCCTTGTTCATTGTGGTGCTTTTTAGCTATTTTTTATTAAAATCAGATTAGTCGCTTAATAGGTATAAGTAATTTGTTAAAGTGAGGTGGTTTATTTTGGGTTGGGGTTTTTTTTAATTTAAAATTTTGCTCGTATGACATATGCTTTACGTTTCTTTCTCTTTTAACTTTTGTGGCGCTCAAAGCAACGATTTATTTTATGAAAATCAACAAATAGAAATAAATAAAAACATATTTATTTTTTATTTGTTCATTTTAGCATATGTTTCGTATTCTCTAGACATTCAATGTTGAGTGGTGGAATTCAAATCTGTGCTCTGGCTCATTTTCAAGGCGATAAAATGAAAATATTAAATATTTCATTTGCCTGAGTGTGAATTGAACCCACTACTTGTCGCGCTTCTACGCTTCTACCCCTGCGCCACGACTGGCATCATCGTAAAGATAAAATCTTCTGATATAAAAATGTGGCTAACTGTAATATAAGATTAGATTATTTTTTTTCCTATAATAACTTTTTACTTCTTTTAAAGTCCATCATATCTTTCACAATGGCTATTGAAAGTTGGGTAAGTCTATAATATGCCCACTTTTAATGATGTCAGTATTATCACAATCCACTTATCGAGTTCTAATAGCTTTATAAGTCTATAAAAGATATTTAAATAGTATAATAAATTATCCTTTTCATCATTCCGATCTACTTATGATTTGTTATACATGACACAATATCATGTCTAGGTTATATATACCATACATACAAATCTCGATTTGAGGCCAGCCGTGACGCAGGGGCACAAAGTGTGACTGTGAAATCGACTGGTTGTGGGTTCGATCCCCATGAAATGTTTATTTACATTTATATTTTCATTTCTTCGTTTGTGTGTCGAGGCAAAGCACGGCGTTGGGTTCCGCCACTCAACACTCAATGCCTCTAGAACTCGGCGGAAAGTGGGGAACGGAATGTCTTGCACTAGGTTCCCTCTACGTACACTATTGTGTGCGGTATACAGCGTGAAGCTGATTTTATTTTTTACAAATCTCGTCATAATTCTTGAAATTTATTAGGAGCATTTCAGATTTTTTTTTAATTTAAGCATTTTGGATAGCTTTAGAGATTCCAGAGGATACACAGAGTGTTAAGATACGTCGTTTCCCAATTTTCGAGACCTTGCGTGTTAAATGGTGGAACAGAACTATCTCGCTTTATTTATCAGAAAAAATAAAAATAACTTTAATATAACTAATGACTTTCCCCTAATAAGAACCAAACCTATTACCATCGCTTCTAAAGTCAGATCCTCTATATTAATTTACAGGTTTTAAAATAAAAAAACAGTCATATAATTCCAAATAACCTATTCATCTAAACAATAACAGTATACAATCTTAAAACTGTCTATCTTAAATTAGAACCGAGTCCAACTTCCAACTTATATTCTATTTGAAGTAAAGTTTTAAGAGTAATATTTTCCAACAATGTCGTTCAACATCAAGAAACTTCGAATGGTCGCTCGTAAAGTAAAGCATTTTGTATACAGCGCAAATAACGGTTAATTGGATATTTCTAAGGGTTATTTTTGTACGTAAGCTACGTTTTTATGAAAAGTAGCGGCACGGCGCGCGAATGTAAGCGTGACGGTTTTGGGTTCGATTTCCAATACACTTGAATGAATTAATTAATTTAATTTTCCCGTTCTGGTAATAAGACAAAGCGCAGTGCTGTGTTCCGCCATATATTGTCCCGAAAATTGGACGGAAAGTGGAAAACAGAGTGATTTGACACTAGATTCCCTCTGCCAATTCTATATGAGGAATACAGTGTGTAGCTAAAAAAAATATACACTCGACGGATCTGCGGTGGTCTATGTGTAGATAACCTCAGTACCTATACATTTCAAACCCATTAGAACATATATATGTTCAAGGATTTTCATTAATTTAGCAGATATTTGGTAATTTGTAATTTTTTTGGAATAAAAAAAAATACAATTCATGTTATATTTATAATTTTAGTTAGTAACTAAACAAGTTAATAGATATGTATGAATAATCCACACATACAAATACGGCCGTCGTGGCATAGCGGCTCAGAGTCTCGCGCGTGATGGTTGTTGCTTCGATTCTGAGTAGCTCTGGTAATAAAACAAGGCGAGTAAATACTGGCACTTAATATGCAATGTAGTCGATGCGACTTTATTATAGTTTAGTTAAAAAAATGGTATTCGCGGTAAATATAATAATTTTTACAAATAGCAAAAGTGTACGCATTTTAAGTAGTGCATTATCTAAGAGTTGCTTGATGAGAACGTATGGCATAGTGGTCAGAATGCCTGGATGGTTTTCAAGTGGCGGGGGTTTAAATCTGGCAACGTTAAAATTTTTATGTCTCTGTTCTTTTAAATAAACATCAGTAATTGTTAAAATGAATATATTTTTTATACTGCAGAGTAGTAAAAAATGGAGTGACTAAGCCTCCAACCAGGAACTAATTCAAAACAGACCATGTCTATATAATTTGCATCAAAATATCGGTTCATAATTAACTCATCACCAATTCTGAAAACCATATCGCATGGGTTTAAATACTTCTGGGTTCAAACACTTGCGTTAACCAAGCTGCATATCAATGGGAAGACAAGTTAAATTACTCGCCGCCACTTCATTATCATGCAATCTGGTGCAAGGTCCTAATTGCAACTCTTAACTGGCAAATTTAGTTTCGTCCGAAGATTTATAGAATTTCTTGTCGGGGAAAAAATAGAGTATAATCTGTGGCATATATTTTTTTCTATTTGATATAGAAGGTTAAAAATAGAAATGTCTAAAATTTACTATTATACTAAAATAGTAAAAAGATTATTTTTTCAGCTTCACGCTGTATTCCGCACACAGCAGGGTAAGCAGAGGGAACCTAGTGTTAAGACACTCCGTACCCCACTTTCCACCAATTTCTGGACGCATTGCGTCTTGAATGGCGGAACTCAACGCCGCGCTTTCCCCTCGACACCAGAGCGAAGAAATGAAAATATAAATGTAAATAAATATTTCATCTCCTCGATTGGGGATCGAACCCACAACCAGTCGATTTACAGGCACATTTTGTCCCACTGCGAGACTTGTGATAAATTTCGAGATTATAAATTTTATAATTTTGTATTTTTAATCTTTTTCATGAAACTTTACAGTACCATAGCTGATAACATATATGCTATAATTTATGTAAAAAAAATGTAGTTATAGTATAACAATAACTTAAAAAGGGGGAAGCCGCGTGTGAGCCGATAATACATATATACAACATATATATAAAACATGTATTATCATTTGGGTAACGCAATGTAAACTATAATTCAGCTTAAAGGAGATTATCTTTAAGCTCCTATGATAACATTTGCATAACTTCAAAATCAGAAAGACAAATCACAAGAAAAAGCTCGTTAATTAAGTTAATTCTTGAAGCGTTAATTGGGTTTGTTATAATTAAATAAATTTTAATAGATTTATTTTTATCATGCACACGAGAAATAAACTTAATATTTTTGTTCTATAATATTCTGCATGTGACTATAAACATATGGATTGTGGGTTCGATTTACACTAAATTACTTCGGAATTAACCATTCTTATTAAATTACTCTCTGATGACAAGACAAAGTGTCGCGTTGATAACCGCCACTCAACGAGCACGATCCCGAAAATTCTGCGGAAAGAAGAGAATGATTAACGGAGTGTCTTAACACTAAGCTTCTTCTGCCTATCCTTATATCTGCGGAGGATTTCAAAGAATAACCACACAACTACGCAACCGGGAACAACCAGACATAATTAAATTATTTCAATGTTTATCTAGTTTATTATTGTACCAAGTAGTGCCGTCGATGTTGTTTCATGCAAATGAACCCAGATTTAGGACGTAGTATCTCGGTGGAATAACGTACTGAAATAATAAGCGCTATGTCCAAATGTTGACTTTGGAAGCAAGTGCAGTAGAGTATACTGTTTCGTTGGGTTTTGATGCTGTACCTGAGGTTAAACAAATAATGGATTTTTGTTGACAAATTTTTAAATGTTTTTAGAGTTTTATAAGGTTTAAGATTGTTTTTTTTTGTTATATATATTTATTGACCTGTCATGTCGCAGGAGTACGAGCTTGCATATAGCAGGGTAGGCAGAGGGACTACTACGTTCCCTTTGTTTTTTTCGTGAATTTTGCGTTTTAAGTGGTGGAGTACAACGCCACATTTAGGGCCTTGGTACCAGAGCGAAGAAATAAAAATATGAATAAATTATAATTCATTCCTCAGAACGGGGATTGAACCCACAACCGTTGCGTTACATCACATGCTTGTGTCCCTGGGCCTCGATGGTTTCAATCAAATTATCATTCTCTACTTGTTTTATATATGTATATGTTTGTATAGAAAATTGATGAATTTAAAGTAAAACGGTATATTTAAAAGCTCCGACAGTCAAGAAGTTGGTAAACGGGTCCATCGATCATTTCAAGTTTCTAGCATTTGCATGATAAATGCTTCGAGATTTAATTTTTACTTTTAACGTTTCAACTTTTAACTGATTTTAGATGGCATCGTTATTGTAAAAAAATATTTTACTTATATATATTTATTATTAACTAAGGTTCCGCTCTTTTATGTGGATTCTTCTGACAGCCTTTTTTTTAATAAAATTACTTTTACCAGTGGATTATTTGTTACTTAATAATAATCACGTCTTAGTTCTAATTTTTATTACATTAAAATAAATGCGTTACAAAATTTGTTGGTCCTCTATTCCCATGCTGTGGGAAATTGCATGAAAGAATCGTGGGTAGGGCCACAAGAGTGTGATTGTAAAAGTAACGTGGTGTGGGTCGTGTCCCATTCGAGGATTTTTTTTTTATCAGCTTCACGCTGTATCCCGCACACAGCAGGGTAGGCAGAGGGAACCTAGTGTTAAGACACTCCGTCCCCCACTTTCTGCCGAATTCTGGAGGGATTGCGTGTTGAGTGGCAGAACTCAACGCCGCGCTTAACCTCAAGGAAATGAAATATTTAATATTTTCATTTCATCGCTCCAGAGCGACTTTCCACATTTTTCACATCTTTCTACATTTTTCCACGGAATTCCACATTAAGACACTTCCCAACCAGTGGAATTTACAAATAACAATATCTTTTACATAACAAATGAAATACTGTACTAATTTATAATACAATTAACCTGAAATCGCACTTAACTTTTAACCTGTATAACGTTTGAGACGGGTCCGTGTTGGCTTTATGTTAAATACAGTATGTTTCAATCTCAAATTACATTTGAAACCTAATATATGTATATAATATTATCTACCCAATGTAAATGGATGTATGTAAATGGATCCAATTCCCAATCGTTGAAAATGAAATATTTAGTATTCTCATTTCCTCATTCTGGTAACGAGCGCAGCGTTGAGTTCCGCCAATCAACACGCAACGCCTCCAGAATTCGGCGGAAAGTGGGGAACAGAAGCTAAAAAAAAATTCTTACATAGATAACAAGCTTTTACCTGCAGCTCCATGATCAAACGGAATAAGCAAGAGTACTCATATGACAAGTGACAAGTGATAAGTGCCCGAACTACGTAACGTAGCTCTGACTGTAAAAATAGTAACATACATACGTGGTCATACCTTTCCTGATTAATGGACTATCTAATACAAAAATAGTTCTGAGTTTAAAGCATTCAACCAAATAAACTTTTTTAGCTTTATACTGTATTCCGCTCATAGCATACTAGCCAGAGGCAACCTGTTAGCTGTTGCTGCTGTTATGAGTTGTGGGTTCGATCCTCATTTCGATTTCTTCGCTCTGATGTCGAAGTTAAGCGCGGCGTTGAGTTTTGCCACTCAACACGCAATGCAGAATTCGGCAGAAAGTAGGGAACGGAGTGTCTTAACACAAGGTTCCCTCTGCCTACCCTGCTGAGTGCGGGACACAGCGTGAAGCTGATTTATTTTTATTTAATTTCTACACTCCGGTGTCGAGGCAGAGCGAAAAGGTCCGCTACTCAACACGCAATGCATCCAGAATTTGGTAAAGAACGGGCTGTTTTACACTAGGCTCCCATTGCCTACCTTGCTACATGAAGCTGAAAAAAACTCTTACAGGTCTGTCGTAGCACAGTAGCACAAGCATGCAACTGTAGATTCCCACTTCGGAAAATGAATATATTAATAATTATTTTCCTTTCCCCACTCTGGTAGAAAATAGGGCAGCGTCAAATTTCTCCACGAACAGGGAACACCTTAACAATTCACCTTACAATTTGTAAAAAAAGTGAGTGTTCGAGTCTATCACATTCGACGGCGCCGACGGCGGTCACGATTACCTTTCTCTTTCCATCTAGCACCCATCGACGACAGCACATTCAATTAAATTACTTTAAAAATACTGAACATGCAGTTCACTACATATTAGTACATTTAATAAGAACTCAACAATGAGGAGCGGAGTGTCTTAACACTCGGTTCTCGGTCTGCCTACCATTCTATCTCTACTCTCTCTCTCTCTCTGCTCTACGGGAGAAAGCGTATTTTTTTTTTCAATTAGCTCATAATATCGTACTCTAAATATCTTTGACACGTCATTATAAATACAACTTACTTAATGTCATATAAATCACACAATAACGTAACAACTGTATCTACTCTATGAGATAGATAGGCCTAGTTCGGACTGAACCAAGCAAAATCTAATTCATCAAAGCTGTTCATACATCATGAATAGTACGGAACTCCATACATTGACAATCTCATTTGTATTTTGGTTCGCATATTGGATTTGAGAGGTAATTTCGTTTTGTGTGACATTGAGTTTACTATGGCAACAATTTTTTTTTATTATAAATATACTATTTTTTTACCAACTTCATGCTGTATCTCGCACATAGCAAGGTAGGCGGAGGAGCTGGAATAGGAACCTAATTTTACGATACTTTCCGCTGTATTTTTCGAGGTATTGCGTGTTGAGTGGCGGAACTCAATGCCAAGCGTTTGTCTTGGTGCCAGAGCGAAGAAATGAAAATAACAACAAATAGTAATCAATTCTCTGAGTGGAGATCAAAACCGTCGCGTTATAGTTACACACTTGCGCCTTAGCGCCACGATGCGCTTTATCCAATAATTTCCATAATTATTTACTTGTGAAGTGTATTCCACCCATTCAGTGTTAACACTAGATTCCCAAGTTCCCTCTACCCACCCTGCAATGTACGGGATACAGCATTAAGTTAAAAAAAATGACGTAGCTAATAAAACAGGCTCCACTCAACCTCGGAGTGATCTTCCCACTCGAATATAAACCAATATATTAATGTATTTGTAAAAAAACCCGCTCGTTCCGATCGCGGGGAGAATTTTTATCTCAAGTTGTAATTACTTTCAAATGGTCCTTTAACAGGAATACTCCTGCCTCATTTATCAAAAGCCACCGTGAAAGAGAATTTAGTGAAAAGTATTTTCTATCTTACCTTGTATGAATATTATTATAAAATATATATAAATATATTTATTTTATGTGTTTAGTATTTGGTGATATATTTTTCTGCATTAAATATCCAAAGTATATTATTTTGAAAAATTAAGAATATTTGTCTTTGAGGTGATCGAATCCACAATGAAGAGGTACACAGAATGGCAGGTACTAACGAGGATGTCACGGTCAGAATGAAGAAGAATATGCTCAGCTGGTTTGGGTACGTCGAACGAACGAATGAGTGATGAAAGAATGGCAAAAAAGATTTATGATGGAAAAATGAGTGGTAAAAAAGGTGGGGGGAGACCTCGGTTGACCTTCGAACACACAATATCAAAGATACTGGAGGAAGGTCACGTAAAAAGCACGAGGACCCCCCGGAGGGCGTGTATGAAGAGGTCGATGACAGTGGACGAGTCAAATTTAGCCAAAGAGAACCTAATGTTAGGATACACTAAATACATTCTCCTCTTTTCCACTGTTCCATTGCACCAAGATTACCTGAAATATTTGCTATAATTAAGAAGATAAAGAAGAACGGTTATATTGTACATAGCTGCCCTGTGGTGATGATCAGGCAATATACATCAAGACAACATGCCGAAACACAACTAGACCATTTCACAACATTAATTTGTCAGGTGAGTGGCAACCAGCCTCGGCCAGAATATTGCCCGATTACCACTATCCAGGGGTCACGTGTAAGGATTCGATTCTTCGCATCTACTCCTACGGATGCAGGCATGATAGCAGGCTGGGCAGAAGGAATTTACTATTAAAGCACTCCTTTCCCCACCTTCTACCGAATTTTTGAAGAATTGCGTGTTGAGTGACTAAATCAAACACTGCACTTTTGCCTTGATACCTGAAGGAAGGAATGAAAATATTAATAAATAATAATACACTCATCACATACTTGTACCTATGCGCCACGATGGCATTACTACTATTACAATCCTACGAATCGAAAGTTAGAAATCATACGAATCATTTAACTTAAGACTTATCTATATAACGTGATTAGAAATATAAGGACGTTTTTAACTCAACCCGATTTCATTTGAATATTTAGTACTGGCGTCGGCTTAATTAAGGATCTTAATCAGCCCTCAGTTTTAACGTCTTTTTAAGTCACCATTGTTTTATTTCGTTCCATTCGTCTTTTTAAATTATTCTTATCGTGTCCTCGTCGTGCTGTAGCTTGAAATGCTTAAATGATCTTGAATAGAATAACTAAATGATGAATGGAGTTCTAATCAAAAGAGGCCAGTGTTGGCGCATGAGTACAAAGTGTGACTGTAAACGCGACTGGTTGTGGGTTCGATTCCCACTCTCAGAAATAATATTGTAATATTTTATTTTTTTCTCTGTGGTGTCCATTTTCCACCGAATTCTGGAGGCGTTGCGTGTTGAATGGCGAAACTCAAGACAACTTTTTACCTCGACACCAGAGCGAAGAAATTAAAATATTAATAAACAATAATTTATACTCTTCAGTGGGATCGAACCCACAATCGTCGCAATATAGTTACATACCGCGAATGGCAGGGTCATTCGCGGTGTGAGCCCTGCGCCACGAATGGCCTCTATATTACCTTCACATTCTATGCAGAGCTTCAAATTCCGTTATTAAATAGATAGAGCTGCGAAATTAAAAAAACTAAGCTCACAAACTGATCAAAGCAATTTCTAAATGAAATAGCTTTGATCAATATTTCTCAATGAAATATGTACGCAGAAATTTTCTGTATCAATCAGAAAAGTTAATTAGAAGGTAAATAATAAATAAAAATATAAATACAAAAATTTAACTTACTATACTACTGTAACTATTTCTTTTGTACATTGTGTTCGACAAAGAAATCAAGAGTGCTTTTAAAAACATTGCGGAGCTGATGAATAAACAGAAACAAAAAGCATTTCGTTTTGAACTCCTGACCGAGTTTTATGAACACAAAAGTGCAGTTATATTTAAATAGATTTTACTTTTTAGAATAGAATAGAATAGAAAAAGTGCATTTCTAATTTAGTTTAGTTGAAGCCGTCGTGGCGCTGCGCAGTGTTTGATTGTAGACGCGACGGTTGTACGTTCGGTTTACAATCAGGGAAACGAATTATTTTTGTTTCTTCGCTCTGAATACAAGATACACTCGGGCGTTGAGTTCCGTCACTTAACACATAATGTCTCGAAAATTTAGCTGGAAGTGCAGAACGGAGTGTTTTAGCACTAGGTTCCATTTACCTACCCTACTACATTCGGGATACAGCATGAACGTAAAAATGTTTTCATTAGCCCCGCGAATAAATAGCATCGTGCCACTAAATGTCACATAATGTTTTACATTCAGGTAAAAAGTTGAGATCATTATGGGTTGACTAGGCTCTCTATTCACCCCCTTTACATTTTTGTTTATTAGCTTCACGATATAGCCTGGACATTGCAGGGGGGACCTGGAAAAATCTAGTTCTAATATACATATGTGCTATAGTTAGGTTATTACTAATACATAAAATTTGTAAGATTTTATTATTTTATTAATTAATGGTAGAATAGAACATTATCATTGTTACACGTTTATTTTAGACATAAATAAAGAGATGGGTAAAAAGTATAGTGTTTTTATAAAGCACTTTTACATCTGCTTCGGTAGTACGCGCGAAGATTCACTTGAAAATTTATCAATTTGCTTAGAAAATGATAAAACGAATTAATGGAAAACGTAACCCATGTCAATACTGGACAAATCATATTTGCATCTCATTTTAATAATGTACTGGAAGCAGAAAGAAGAAAAATATATTTCATTTATTATTTTTGTGACTATTTTTTGTTTTTATACAATATATAAAGAAAATTCCTTTTATAAACGTAATATCCACCAAGAGCAAAATGCTATAAAACAAGTGTATACTGTATCATAAAGCAGTATCGAAAGAGTATCATCTAGTGTTAATATACTACGTTTCCATTATACGCTTAATTTTCGAGACATTATATATCCAGTGACGGGGCTCAATGTCGCGTTTTGTCTTGTTACCAGAGTCGCACTTTCAAAAGTCAGCATGTTGCTCCGCCACGATGGCCCCAATAATAAAATCTAATAATTTATAATCAAAATACATTGTAAAAAAATAATTAAATTTTACGAAATTATATTTAATTTTACGACATTTTATTGTTCAAAATTTTATTTTGCAATGTATTTCTTATTTAAAAAATGTTAAATATTGATGTGACATATTTTTATTCTGTCTGTACTTAGCTAAATACCTACCGCCGCTTGTAATTCTATTTTTTATTGACGGCTATATGAGATTTACGAATAAACATTATTCATATGTAATTTAAAAAATAAAATTAAGGGGAAATAATTTTTCTACATAAATTACGTCAAAGATAGCTAAAAGATTTTGAATCATTAATCCAGGGTATCCAAAGTAACGAAAGACTTTTTCTTTTTATGTTTTATTATTATGTTCAATAACAACTACTGCTTTATAGCAAAAATATTTGATATATTCTACAACAGTATTTAAAACTCATTATCTCGAAATTTAATTATCATATTTTTCAAATTTAAACATAGAATCAAAGCTTTCAATATATTTATTATTTTGAGCTTTAACCTGTATCACGTATACAGCAAGGTAAAGGGAAGCGAAGGGAACCTAGTGTCAAGACATTCACTCATTGTAATTATAATCTTCAAAAAACATAACAGTTAACCGTATTAACCTTTCTTTAATAAATTACAAAAAAACCACCAGTCATATCCAATCAGTCAGTCAGTCAGTCAGTCAGTAATACGGAAATTTTCACGTAAAGCAATTTAATTACGCACCAACAAGCTGTGGTTCCCTGTCACGTGCGACGTGCTCTTTGTCAGACGACGTACAAAACAGACCAATACTTATGGCTGTGTTAAATTATACTTGTATGTGATTGGGGTTTATTTAAAGTTAGACATTAAATGTTGAGTTTTTTTTATTATTGCTTTAGATATCGTATATATCAGTGAGATTATAGCGTACAGAAATACAAACTGCTTGATGGTGTGCACTAGCGCACAGATTTTATAATTACACAGATCACATATTAGAAAATAGTTAAAAGGAACCTGGGAACCTATCATTAAGACACTTCCGTTCCCCACTTTCTATCGAATTCTGGAGGCACTGCTTGTTAAGTGGTGGAATTCGGCTAACTCTTCACCAAAACGAGTGGCCTCCAAGCGCACAAATAAACATACAAATACAATATATTTGTTTCATATTAAATAAAACAATTAAAAATCATAGTTTTGGTTTCTATTATATTTAATAATAAATTTCGTTACGTAAAGACAGAAGTCAGTCATATTTTTATTATTGTATATAATTAATTAATTACAACACATTGTTATTGGACATTACGCTCCCGAAGATTATTTGTAAGAAAATAATAAAAATAAAAATTAAATTAAATTAGATTCACGCTGTATCCCGCAAACAGCAGGGTAGGCAGTGGGAACCCAGTGTTAAGACACTCCGTTCCCCACTTTCTGCCGAATTCTGGAGGCATTGCGTGTTGAGTGGCAGAACTCAACGCCGCGCTTAACCTCGACACCAGAGCGAAGAAATGGAAATATAAATTTAAGTAAATATTTCATCTCCTCGAGTGGGGATCGAACCCAAAACCAGTCGGTTTTGCAGTCACACCTTGTGCCGCTGCGCCACGACCGGCCTCAAATAAAGCCAAAAAGGCCTCAAGAAAATAATGGATTTATATTTTTAGATTGGAAAAAGTAAAATATGGTTCTTTGATTATGGCGTTCCGAGCGTGCCAGTAGACCACATATCACTTCGCTAATGTCACGTTGTGTGGAGAAAACACGAAGGAGGTTGTACGGTAAAAAAGAGATAATGTTACACAATAGGAGAATGCATGTTAAAACATACATAAAAGTAAAACATACTTTTTTATAATAAAATTATTTGACATGTAAATTTAAAATTCAACATAGCATTTGTTTATGCAAAATATTAAAAGTTGTATAATAAAGTCTCGGCCCAAATTCACTTAAAGTAATTTAAAAGTTAAACAAATTACTCGAAGTTTTATAAACTAATTAATTATAAGTAAGTTTAATATTATATTATTACAGCGTCATCTCTTTACCTCCTCCCATAGTATATTATATAGATATTTAATAATTAAATTACTCTGGACTTACGAGTTGAAACACCGGAAATTTCATTTGAAACTTTCATCTTTGAAACGAAAGTTTACCTTTAGTATAATTTAATTTTAACACGTATCTGTTGTAACTAATAAGAAAAGACTGACTTAAATAATTAAAAAAATAGATGAAAAAACAGAAGTTTAGATTTTTTTATACCTCATGCCAGACAGGTGATAACATACAAATAACTTAATTTTAAGAATCTTTATCACTTTATGCGGCCAGTCGCAGCGCAGGGGCACAAAGTGTGACTGTAAAATCGACTAATTGTGGGTTTGGAAAATTTATTGGGTTAAGGAAATGAAATATTTACTTACATTCATATTTTCATGTCTTTCGAGACCTCAGGGAAACCCTCTACATTACATTTACTCAAGAGGAGAAAAAATCTTTAATCCACCAGGGATATGGGGTAAATATAGGTTCAAAAGTGTTGACTATTCATGAAGCCCAAGGCCTGTCAAATGCAACGGTTATAATAGTGAACACAAAGTCGACCAAATTACAACTACACGACAGCGTTTCACGCGCAATTGTAGCAATAACACGTCACACAGACAGATGTTCCTACTACAGCAATGGTGACGACGACGCAATAAAAAGGCTTATTCGGAAGGCAACAGAAGCAGCGACAAAAGAGTCCTCCATCTTGGCGGTAATGCCATCCACGTCCCAATTTCCCTAATCATAAGAAATATTTGTATGGTTGTATAAAATTTATCTTGTGATCCGTAATGAACATATTTATCTTTTTGTAATCAATTAAGTTAAATTTATTTATAATGAATGTTTATTTCTATACATGTAGATTTAGATTATAGTGTTAGATTAAGTTAGTAAGTGGCAACTGAAATGAATAACTGGACTGTCTTAAGCAGATATTGTATAAATATAGAAATATGTGTATGTAATAACATAAGTCTAGTTCTAGGTAATAGCTACAGAAAAAAAGTATTAAAAGAAATGTAAAAATAACAAAAGATACGGACTATAATTCTGTAGTGTAAGTAAGAATTAAAATAAAAAAAAAGAAACCATAATAAACCAGCTAAACTGTAAGAAAGTGAGAACTCCATGGCAAAGGTTGTTCGATAGGATAAAAATTATTTTAATTTTAAAACAAACGAAAATCAAAGACTAGGAACAAGTGTTTTTGTAGTAGATCACTCTAAGAGACGATAAAAAAGAGAGAATTTTTTTTTTAAAAGTTCAGTAAGTGTAAGCTAGGATCTCGGATAAAATTACTTTTTTTTTTGTTTTGCCTGAAAGCTACATTCGTCAGGTGCTATAAACCATATTATATGATGGAGTAAGTCGTAGCTAGGTAGAAATAACAATAATAATGGACGCCATCGAATTGCTTTAGGCGCGTGCGTTGCAAAAATATTTAAATATATGTGTCAGTACATTGTATATTAAAAATATTTGATTTTATTAATAATAAAAAAAAGTCCGCGACACCATATATCTGTCTTTTATTATTTATAAGAATCACAATAACACACAACATCACAATAACGCACTGTTTGACAAAAAATAATTGAAAATTACAAGGTGCTATTACACTTTTTTTATTTGACATTAATATTGAAACTTACGGGCGAAACCATCACCAGGAAATTTTGTGAAGATAAACTTCGGCTTTTATAGTATGTAATATGGACGTATACATTTCGAGAAAATGTAATTGTTCAACACTCTGTTTACGGCCTCAAGTCGATCCTAGCTCACGCGTCCTCTCAAACAGTCACGAAGTGCTTGCAGTTTTTCAGAATTACCATGTATCAATCTGTTGGCGGATGTGGCATAATATAAGTATTGTAGGTGGTATACGGGCGAAGCCGCGAGTGGGCCGCTTGTATTATTTTATATAAAAAAGTTATCAATAATATCTAAACATATTATAAATGAGTTTATGAATCTTTAAAGAATGAGGCCAGTCGTGGCGCAGGGGCACAAAGTGTGACTGTAAAACCGACTGATTGTGGGTTCGATCCTCATTCGAGGACATGAAATATTTACTTAAATTTATATTTCCATTTCTTCGCTCTGGTGTCGAGGCAAAGAGTGGCGTTGAGTTCTGCCACTCAATACGCAATGCCTTCAGAATTGGGCAGAACGTGGGAAACCTAGTGTCTTAACACTAGGTTCCCTCTACCTACCCTGCTGCGTGCGGGATACAGCGTGAAGCTGATTTGATTTGATTTAATTTGACCTTTAAATAATGTTAGTCTGTCTTTGTATATACCATTACTGGGTACTTCCAGTTATGTTACTATAGGTAGAAAATATTCCTCCATTATATAGAGTTATGAAAAATGTTGGAATTTTTTCATTTGCATTGTGAAAATACATAATATAATATTTCTCAGTAATATGAAGTTAATTATGAAATAAATATAATAAGTAAAATATCAATTTCATTTGAAATAGTAAAAAGACGATTACGATGAAATTTAATCAAGTGAACGTTTGCGGTTATAGAAAAGATTTCTAAGGTTTCATTCAAAGTAATGAAATGATAAATTTTATTTGAACTGATATCTTGTCCTGGGTTTGCTCGCCGGCGAATTTATTTTTAGTTTATGATTTCTTATATTTTTAATTATATAGTTCTTAGGTAATAAAAGAAATGTAAATGAACTATTTATCTCTTTCATTAACAATTCACTCTTTATCCATGTCATACAGAGACTCCTCATGCTTTCATGCACGTGGTCTTCCTCCAGTATCATCGAGTAGTATTTTTATTGCCTGAGCAGAATAGCAGGTTCATTCTGTGTCTTTTCATTGTAAATTTGGTCAATTAAACTAGCTCCATATATTTTACGAATTGAAGATACGAAACTTAGCAATCGGGAATTAAGGACGATCACGACCACATTTCGACATCATTTATATTGCCTTCTTATTTCTTCTAAAATACCTACGTTTCGTTGACGTCTTGTGACGTTGTTATAAACGGAATCTCATCGAAGTAGCCAAGTCACTTTCATACTACAAGCAGTAATTTGCCTTTCCAATCCCGTTTCCTCTCTTTCGTCCCTACTATACTTCCCAGATTTCCAATTTCATTTACTTATTTTCAACTACAATAATTATTACATACTGAGGCCAGCCGTGGCGCAGCGACACGAGGTGTTACTGTAAAACCGACTGGTTGTGGGTTTGATCCCCACTCGAGGAGATGAAATATTTACTTAAATTTATATTTCCATTTCTTCGCTCTGGTGTCAAGCTAAGCGCAGCGTTGAGTTCTGCCACTGAACACGCAATGCCTCCAGAATTCGGCAGAAAGTGGATAACGGAGTGTCTTAACACTAGGTTCCCTCTGCCTACCCTGCTGTGTGCGGGATACAGCGTGAAGCTGATAAAAAAAATTATTACATGTATATACTTAACTATTTATTAATATTTTCCTAGAAAGGATAATTTTACAAACAATTATCAATTGTATTTCATGATAATTATTTTTTCTGTTCTATATATTATAATAGAGGCCAGCCCTGGCGCAGGGGCACAAAGTGTAACTGTAAAATCTACTGGTTGTGAGTTCGATCCCCAGTCGAGGAAATAAAATATTTATCTGCATTTATGTTTTAATTTTTTCGCTTTGGTGTCGAGGCTAAATGCGGCGTTGAGTTCCGCCACTCATCACATCGACACGCAATGCCTCCAGAACTCGGTGGAAAGTGGGAAACGGAGTATCTTAACACTAGGTTTCCCTCTGTCTACCCTGCTGCGTGCTGGATACAGCGTGAAGCTAAAAAAAAGTTTTAAAGGCAAGAGGGTTTTAATTTCTTATTTCAAGTACAGATATCCTACATTAAAATAGTCTACACCAAAATTGAGATTCTACTCTATATTTTATAATACTTGCAAAATCTTTACACCTCTTTCTATATATACGTAAATGTATCATGCGCTATTACTAAAATTTAGACCTAAGTTATACAGGCTTTATCAGGTGGATCACTGTCAGGACTGTGAGGACATCAAACTAAAAATTACCACGGCAGACAGTTTCTGTCTGTAAACTAAATGCACGATTGCCGCTCACCACCAATTGTAATATTAAAATTATCATTATTTTCTTGTTCTAGTAAAAACAAAGGGCTCCTTGAGTTCCGTCAATTAACACGCATTGTCTCGAATTATAGAGTGAAACAAAGCGTGTACTGAATATTTTTTTTTGTAGCTGTGTCCCGCCCATAATAGCGTAGGCAGAGGGGACCTGGAACCCCATTAAGACAACTTCCACGGCATTTCCCGGCAAAAATATTTTTTTCGTTACAAAATTTTACATTACTTTTAAAGTTAGGTACATCACTATAAAACGTTAAATTACATATATACAAGAGAAAAAATATTTTATTATTATGAGAAAACTTTTTACAGGTACACAGGTTGTGTGGAACTCAAGGAGTGACAGATGTAGACCATCCATAATACCCAATAAAACCTTACAGTGTTCACAAAAAACCGCTAATCATCTAATAAACATAAAACATGTAATTTTTATCAATAATTCAAATTAGATGGCACTTGTTGATTCAAGCGAGATTATACATTAAACGGGCTAACTGAGCGAGGGTAACGTGGGTTCGTACTTGGACAGCTGACGTCACCGCAACGGCAATAACAGAGTGAGATGGGATTTTTAATAACGCTCGACAATGTGTCGGTGGCCTAATATCCTTGCAATGACAGGATGCTTTGATGTTATAAGTATTAGTTGCGAGGGATATTTCGATAAGTTGGTTCTTTTTATATATTTTTTTTGGTAAAGCGAGATTTTGATGGGTGATAAAAAATGTTATTAGTTTTTGTTGCTTTGATGGTGGTTTTTTTTGGTGAAATATAAAATTTATAACTTAACTTAACTTAGCTTCACATTTTATCCCTAGCGGGGTAGTCAGAGAGAACGGAGCGCCAAACGCTACGGTCTATGCTACGGGGTCCAAGATGGAAGGCTTGCTCGCAGCGACCCCTGCCAGCCCTCATGAGGTCTGCAACATTCCATCCGCCACGTGCACATCGAGAGACCGCACTGATAGGGCGCCCCTCAAGGCGACACGCACTAGTGCGTCCCCGCTGGCGTTTCAAGTGGCGGCGAATGCGGCGTTGGGGACCGCCACCCAACACGCCATGTCCGGGACGGTGGGAAGTGGAGAACGGAGCTACAAATAGTTACGTGGAATGTAAGAGGAGGAATGGAAGAAAAGATGAATGAATTATTAGATGTTATGGATAAAAGAGATTTGGATGTCGTTTGTGTGACTGAGACCAAGCGAAAGGGCAATGACACGACCGATTTGCCGGGCAGTCGGGTCGCTTTCTGGGCCGGCATACCAGTGAGCAAGCGGGGCTGTCAAGGTGTAGATGTGTTATTATCATGTCAATTGATTAGTGTAGCGGTCGAATACAAGGCGATCAACCCGAGACTGCTTCGCTGGGTTCTCTACAAGCTGGGGTTAACAAGAGTATTCTTGTTAATGGCGTATGCGCCAGTATCCTCAGCTCCATTAGGCGGATTCGAGGAGTTTTGGGAGAGTGTCAGTGTCAGTGGATGTTCTAGGTAGCGTCAGAGGGAATAAAAAATAATAAAATGTGCCGATTTGAACGGATGAAAGGAATTTGTTTGTGACAAACACTATAATTGACCACAAACAAATTCACATGTATACATGGGAGCGAACGGAAGGGAAAAGTATGATTGATTTATTCCTAGTGGATCAGCGTATTCGAAGCCAAGTCTAAATGGACACAAGAGTGTTTAGGAATTCTGATCTGGGAATAGACCACTATCTAGTCGTTGCTAGAATAAGGGGTCTGTTCGCCGGTTGGCGCAGTTCAAACTTGGAGTCGAATTACCGCAAAAGAAACTGGAAGCTTCAAGATCCACCGACTAGAAAGGAATATCAAGAAAGAATTTCCAAACAGCTAGACAGTAGTGAATCTGGATATGGAAATGTTGAAGTATGCTGGCAGAACCTTAGGGATTGTATGAAGGAAGCAACGATAGGGGTATGTGGTAAAGAAAAAAGGAGCTTTAGCAAAAAGGGGTGGGATGATGAAGTGCAATATGCTGTAGAAAGGAAGAAGGCATGCCAGGATTATAAAGCCTCAGGTAAGGATAAAAGTATTAAATTTATAATGTGTTATATTTTTAATACATTAGCAACACATTTATATATACGTATTCAGGGTCGATCCTTAATTTCTGTGACTTTTTCACTTTCTATTCCTGAGAAAACAAACAAAATCAAACTTTACCTAAACGACTTTATCCCAAATTATGATATTTAGCGTAGGTACTTACATTATCTGAATGGTGAATAGATAATAATAGAACTGGATTATTTAGTTCAATCTCCCTAAAATATAATATCATAAGTAAGACCTCGGAACCAATTTTAGAATGAAATTAATATAAAAATAGTCTGAGTGGAATAAAATGCAGATTCGTGCTTTAATTATGACTAAGCAAAAGTGGCTGATATTAAAATCGATTTAGAATATTACTGACGTCGCGGCGTCGAACGCGAATAACCGATTTATTTACAAATGAAGAAACTTCCGTCACAGGAAATGGGAAATTATTTAGAAGGTAATGTTTCTTTTTGACGTGTTGATGTTTTGTTTTTTTAAATTTCTTTGAATTTTGTGAGCGAATTTTACTGTCCTTTTAATGTCTTGTATGTTCCATAAAACAGGATAGGCAAAATGAAGTATTACGGCCTTCGTTATTTTTCATTTATTTACTGTCTATGAAGACGAAAATGGCTTACATAAATAATTGATTTTTCTTTTTTTTGTTGATTTTTCTAAATGAATGTAAAACCTTAACTATAGCGTTTGCAACAAGCAAATGCATTTTTTTTACTTTCATGCTGTATCTTGCATATATCAGGGTAAGCAGGAGAAATTCGGGAACTTAGTGTTAAGACACTTCGATCCCATTAAGACACTTCCGTTTCCCTCTTTCCGTCGAATTTTGAGGCATTGTGTGCCAAGTGCCGGAACTCAACGCCACACTTTGTCTTCTTACCCGAGCGAAAAAATATTAAAAACATATTATTTCCTGGAGTGGGAATCGAATCCATCTCCCTGTCATCCAACTTCTCTTGGAAACAAGAAGGCTCTTGTATCTAAATAACTTAAATTAGCTTCACGGTGTATCCTTAAAGCCATCTTTGTTAACTAAAGTTAACAAAGATTAAAGGTTAGTCCTTAATTATGTTAGATGTTAAGAATGATAGGTTCAGTCATTTAATAATAGGTTCCGACGAAAAAAGTAAAAGTGATATATTATAAAAAATAAGCATAAGTATATTATTTTTCTGTATTTATATATCTGATTGTAAATTATGTTTTCTTTTTAATGATCACAATGATAGAAAAGCCAAATTTAAAAAAAAGATATCATGGTACATTCTAATAGCATATTTTTTTCTGTAGGTCACAGAGTAGGTTTTTACAGAGCTTTAACGTAATGTCTCGTAAAAAAATCCTATCTGTATATTCTACAAGCTGAATAGCTTTAAATATTGATGATATTAATGAATATTATGAAGATTAATAACTTGATTTACGGTGTGTCAATTATTAGAACTTCTTTAGCATTCACATTCTTCTTTAACATTGAAAATATTTTATGAAATTATTAGTATATTCTTTTAGCTTAACATTGTATTGCATACTTAGCAGAGTAGACAGAGGGAACCTGAGAAACCTAGTATTAAGATATTTGATTCTTCATTAAATCTTGCCGTTACTCATTTGAAAACTCCGTCCTCAACATTCCACCGAATTCTTGAGGCATTGCGTATTGAGTGGCGCTTTGACTCATTACCAGAGCGAGAATCGATCCTACGACCGTTTTGTTTACAATCGCACATTCTTGTGCCCTTGCGCTACAACGTCCACAAAAAAAATATCATACTAAGAAAATCAAATCCAATAAGAAAATAACGGTAATTTAGTACATTCTCACTTACTTCCCTATAACGAAAGACTCGAGTGCTAAATCCAAATTAAACTGTAACCAACTGTCGCGACACTCGGGTGATTGCTTTAAAACATCCGCCAGTATGATAACGTTGCAAATTCAACTCTAAAACACACTTTGCACCAAATACCTTATGTGTCGTAATGTGTAAAGTTTCACCGTAGAGTTGCCATAACGGCCGCTGAGGCAAGCTATTACGTTATTATTAACTTCAAACTTTATTAATTTAATGTTTACAGAACACCCCGAGAATTTGAGCTATGCATTCTTGTGATAAAAGTCCATGATTTGTTGTTTGGTTCGTTGGTTGGTTGGGATGCGTTGATGTGAGCATGTTTTTGCTGGGTAAATATATATATATATATATATAGAATCAGGTTTTTTTATTATAAATAAAATTATTTTCAAATCAGTAAGTAAAAATATATAAAAATGTATAAGTAGGTAGGAAAATAAAAAAAATACTGTTTTAATTTCGTAAGCAATAGCTTTCTTTAATAGTGGCATGGACAAATCTCTTCTTTCTACCTTTGATTACAGACTGTGAATAGGGAAAAAAACTGGTTAAATGGGAATTGGACTCACCCACTGAAGCTTCCATACCAATTTCAGAATTGTAACAACTTATAAAAGTTGATACATTTAACTTTGCGAACATACGCACTCATTTTGAATGAAATGAATATAAGTTTATATTTTTTTTTCTACAAAATATGGTTTTCGATTTTTTCCTTTATTTGTATAATAAGTTATGGTAAGATACGGAACCTTTAGAAACCTATAAAAAATCAAATCAATTAACAAAGAAAAATATAAATTTACAAAACTAAAATTTGTATATATTTTACCGTGAACTATCATTATTTAATTTGAGGCCGTCTAGATAATTGGGGAACGCAGTGTCTTCTTGTTGACGTTAGATTCCCTCTGCATACGATGCTATATACGACATACAGCACGCTGTAGTCTAGGAAAATAAAAAAATATATAAAAAGTCCACTAATATTTGCAATGAAACACCTGTATATGAATAATATAAAATAAATACGTAGTCATACATATGTATGTAATGAACACGAATTCACGTGAACACTGCATTCATACTACTATGACCCAGTACATTATGACCTGATACGATTTCGCGAAAGCTTACCTATATGTTATAGCTTTAATGGCTCCACTAACAGTAATTTTATGAGAACATACGTGAGTATATTTTAGTTTTATTTGAAATTATTTTATTATCTTGGAAATTCGAATGAATTACGGTATATGAGCCTATATTATATGCACGCAATAACTTAGGCAACACTATGTATTTTAAGAAAAAAAAACTTAACGCTGTATCCCGTACACTGCAGGGTAAGCAAAGGGAACCTAGTAACATACTCCGTTCCTCAATTTCCACTCGGCGTAACTCAACGCCGCGCTTTGCCTTGACACCAGAGCGAGGAATGGAAATATAAATTTAAATAAATATTTCATTTCCTCGACTGGGATCGGACCCACAACCGCACTATGTGCTCTGCGCCACGACTGGTTTCTTTTTTTTTAATATTATTGTAAATTAAATAAAAAGCTTTTAATTTTCTTATATGATATTTGTAGGTATTATTATAGAAAAGAAAGCTTCAGAAGCATGAATTGATCGTACATAAAATTCAAGATAATACATAATATGAAAATATTGCTTGGGAATAGAACCCTGCCAAAATACTTTTTCTCGAAATGAGATTGACCACATAACCATGTTGGCTTTATAGCGGTTTTTGTGAACTACGCTATTTAATAATATTCTATATTTTCAATTATGGAGTGAAATTAAATTTCCAAAATTTTGTGGAATAATTGTCCAAATTTATTTACACTTTAAGAAGATACACAAGAGAATAATTTTACACACTCACAGAAGGAAATAAAGAAATTTAAAGAAATAGTAAAAGAAACAGATAAGCGAAACAGATACGTATTNACATACGTGAGTATATTTTAGTTTTATTTGAAATTATTTTATTATCTTGGAAATTCGAATGAATTACGGTATATGAGCCTATATTATATGCACGCAATAACTTAGGCAACACTATGTATTTTAAGAAAAAAAAAACTTAACGCTGTATCCCGCACACTGCAGGGTAAGCAAAGGGAACCTAGTAACATACTCCGTTCCTCACTTTCCACTCGGCGTAACTCAACGCCGCCCTTTGCCTCGACACCAGAGCGAGGAATGGAAATATAAATTTAAATAAATATTTCATTTCCTCGACTGGGATCGGACCCACAACCGCACCATGTGCTCTGCGCCACGACTGGTTTCTTTTTTTTTGATATTATTGTAAATTAAATAAAAAGCTTTTAATTTTCTTATATGATATTTGTAGGTATTATTATAGGAAAGAAAGCTTCAGAAGCATGAATTGATCGTACATAAAATTAAAGATAATACATAATATGAAAATATTGCTTGGGAATAGAACCCTGCCAAAATACTTTTTCTCGAAATAAGATTGACCTCATAACCATGTTGGCTTAAACAATAATAAAGTTAATATAAATTAATTTAGGTAATATAATTAATCAGTAGGCATAAAACATCATGTAAATTAAAAAAAAAACAAATATTTTTATAATGTAATATTGGCCGCGGCGTTGAGCCCCGCCACTCAACACGCCATGCCTCCAGAACTTGTCGGAAAGTGGGGAACGGAGTGTCTTAACACTAGGTTCCCTCTGTCTACCCTTATGTGTGCAGGATACAGCGTGAAGCTGATTTGTTTACAATATTGGCTACAGCCAATATTGTAAACAAATCAGCTTCACGCTGTATCCTGCATGCATCTCATACATGAGATACTGCTAATGTAAGTTCGTTTAAATAAAGAAAGAATAATAAGTTTGGTAAAGGCGTCATGTGAAAATGTTTGCTCTCATTTTTCCTCGAATTCTGAGGGTATTGCTTGTTGACGGAACACAACGCCGCGTTTTTTCAATATTAGATTTTGAAATATTTATAATTTTAAAATAATACCAATTTGACCGTAGCGTTTGGCGCACCGTTTTCTCTGACTACCCCGCTCAGGATAACGTGGGGAGTTAAGTTAATTTACAAATTTGATAACTTGTGCTTCGGTCTTTAATTTAGCTTAAAAAAATTAAAGTCCATAGGTATCTTTAACATTCAAATTAAAGAATCTTGGTAAATTAGTGAATACGATATCATTATAAAAGAAACATGAAATTACTCTATAAATATTATATTAAAAACAAAATAAAATAAAATAAAAAAAAAACACAAATTAAATTTATCCTCATCTTTGAATGACTTTGTATGAAGATATGATACAATCATATCATTAATGGTAATGATATGTTAAAACATAACATTTCATTACATGAACTTAACAAAGAGATAGCTAAAAAACCGTAAAAGTTACTTATATAAAAATAATTCTCGTTGTTTCGTCTTGAAGAATTCCTCGAAATACTTAAAGTTAAAGTGCACTTAGAGAAAATATTTTAAAGAGAAAGTCCATCCCGTGCACTGTTCTAGTGAATCAAGTTTTACACGGTCGAACTAATATGGTACGGTTAGTTTGTACTCTAGGTACATTTAAGATATCCATTATATATTTGAACAGTTCTTTAGTTATATATAAAAATTATATAATATAGATGAGGCCAGTCGTGGCGCAGCGGCACGAGGTGTGACTGTAAAATCGACTCGTTGTGGGTTCGATCCCCACTCGAGGAGATGAAATATTTACTCAAATTTATGTTTCCATTTCTTCGCTCTTGTGTCGAGGTTAAGCGCGGCGTTGAGTTCTGCCACTCAACGCGCAATGTCTCCAGAATTCGGCAGAAAGTGGGGAACGGAGTGTCTTAACACTAGGTTCAACCTACCCTGCTGTGTGCGGGATACAGCGTCAAGCTGATTTAATTTTTTAATATAATATGAAAACAAAAAAAGTTAATTGGTCAAAAGATATGTTTTTAATTGGCTTATTAATAATGGTAGTAATAAACTTTATACTTAATTGCTCTTAAAAGTGAGAAAAATTTATATGTGTAATTTATATGTATCTTATTGTAAATTGAATTATTGTCATTGAGGCCAGTCGTGGCGCAGGGGCATAAAGTGTGCTCGTAAATCGACTGGTTGTGGATTCGATCCCCACTCGAGGAGATGATCGCTCTGGTGACGAGGGGAAACCGCGGCGTTGAGTTCCGCCACTCAACACGCAATGCCTCCAGAAATTGGCGGAAAGCGAGGAACTGGGTGTCTTAACATTAGGTTCCCTTCGCCTACCCTGCTGTGTGCGGGAAACAGCGTGAAGCTGAAAAAAATATATATATTTTCATTTTATATCTCTCTGATAACAAGGCACAGCGCGGCGTTGACTAATATTGTAAGTGCGATATGATTTTATTCTGTTCTCTCCGATCGTTTCAACTTAGTACTCATACTTGGACATAAGACAAATTGCGACATTTTTACCTCTAAACATGTTAGAGGTAAAAATGTCGCAATTTGTCTTCACAAATTAAGAAAACGCTTATATCTGTGATATAAACATTCCCCCAAGCGTGATGTAAAAAAAATGTATATTTTTTTAAATACAATATCTTTGGGCGAATAGAATTCACACACACTCCGTCACTTAACACTCAATGGCTTACTTAATAGTTTATTTTTCTGTTTTTATAGTCCTTAGACACGCTATCTACCTTTTACATTGCTTACTTTTTCAATATTAAATTAAATGTATTAATTTTATACTATACAATATTTATTATTTCATATAAAACAAAAGGAAAGTGAATCTTGGAGATTGGATGTTAACATATAATAAAGTATTAATAAAAAAACTTTTTTAAAAACAAGCTTTTTAGACAAATCTATTCCTTTCATTTGCTACCTATATTAGGTGGTTTGTTTCAAAAAATTCTAATACGCCATTTTGTTGCGGCGGCCATTTTGGATTNTACATTGCTTACTTTTTCAATATTAAATTAAATGTATTAACTTTATACTATACAATATTTATTATTTCATATAAAACAAAAGGAAAGTGAATCTTGGAGATTTAACATATAATAAAGTATTAATAAAAAAAACTTTTTTAAAAACAAGCTTTTTAGACAAATCTATTCCTTTCATTTGCTACCTATATTAGGTGGTTTGTTTCAAAAAAATTCTAATACGCCATTTTGTTGCGGGGGCCATTTTGGAATATCAACAATAATTATAATTACGTAATTCATTGTTATCAGAAGTAAATTCGTAATTTAAATTTTAGCTCAATCGGACACTGAGAAGTGGGACAAATTGAGCTTACTAGATTTCACATATTTTATATGACAATAGAGATTAAGACCGTATGCGTACTCACTAACTTGAAAGTGAGGCCCTGTCTGGGAGGATGTTTGAGCCATCGGAATGGTCTGGGTGTTTATAGGGGGTCTTGTAATAGTCCGTAAATAATATATGTAAAATTAAAGCCTGCTAGTATGACGTGAGGCCAGTGGTAGCGCAGGGGCACAAAGTGTGACTGTAAAATCGACTGGTTGTGGGTTCGATCCTTACTTGAGGAAATGAAATATTTATTTACATTTATATTTTCATTTCTTCTTTCTTGCTAGCTCTGAAAGGACTCTACTTTCAAGTAAGTAAGTACACATACCGTCTTAACTTAACACATGAGACTATTATCCTTAAAATTTCAGTTTTGCGAAAATGACGTAGGTCTGGGGGCCCTGGGATCTCAGTCTAATAAAAAAAAAATAATCATGAAACTTCGAGATTCTAAATAGCGAATTCAGAAAAATCTTTGCCAGATTTTAAAGTCATTGTAATAACGAGAATTGTAATTTGGCTATTTTATTATATTAAGCCACCGCCACTCGGCCAATCAACACGCAATGCCTACAAAAAATTGGTGCAAAGTGGGGGACGGAGTGACTTAACACTAGGTTCCCTCGGCCTACCCTACTGAGTGCGAGATACAGCGTGAAGCTATTTTTATTTATAAATAAATATAATAAATAAATAAAATTTATATTAATACTTGTCTTATATTAATACTTGTATGAATTTATATAAATACGTTGTCGAGATTAAAAAGAGGGTTGGATGCGTGACATCACTGAAAAGGTGAGGTTGAGAGGATGGGAGCGAGCGCCGGTTGCGCTTGCGCCTTTATTAGTTCACTTATTACGGGATCGGTGATCGTTTTTAGGTCGTCGTGTGTTCTTTTTTAAATATTCATTATTTTATTGAATGAATGCAATTGTTTTGCAATTACAATTGTTGAGGCCAGTCGTGGTGCAGGGGCGCAAAGTGTGCCTGTAAAACGACTGGTTGTGGGCTCGCCACTCAATACGCAATGCCTCCAGAAATTGGCGGAAAAAAGAGAACGGAGTGTCTTAACATTAGGTTCCCTCTGACTACCCTGCTGTGTGCGGGATACAGCGTGAAGCTGAAAAAAAAATACAATTGTTGTTATTAGGTAACTACGATGTTTTTTAAATATTCTTCATACGGCCATAAGCGTTACGATTTTCGAATTTTCAATTCTATGCTTTTCATAGTAAAAGAAAGGGTACCATTGAGCTCCATCACTCTAACACTCTCTTTGAGTTTCTTAAGCTCCAGATTCCTTCTGCCTACCCTCACATGCGAGAAAACCGTAAAACACCCAAATACATAAAACAATATTATGATAAGTTGCCTATGTTTGTAAAACTACTGAGAATGAGTAGAGTCGTCATAAATCCTAAAATAAAGCAGCGTTACGCGGTCCCTGAGCTCGGTGCTTACTTAAATGCAGTCATAAACAGGACTTTACTCAAGTGTAACGTGGAGTACTTCTATAAAAGCGATAAGTGTGCTTAAAGCTAGTGGTACACTATACTATACAAAAGTTATGTAATATTTTTTTTTATCTTCACGCCATTATATATCCCGCACATATCAAGGTAGGTAAAGGGAACTTAGGAAACGCCGTTCCTCACTTTTCGCTGAATTCTGGAGACATTGCTTGCGGATCTCAACGCCGCACTTTCCCTCGTTTGCAGAGTGAGGAAACGGAGATATATAATAAATATTTTATTTACTGTGCTCGTGCGTCACGATTTTTAAACAATGCATTTAGTTAGGCTTTTTTTAGACATATATTGAATACAGAAGCCGTTGAAAATATCAAAGAAACGAAAAAAAACACTTAAAACGATTTTTGAATATCGATCATCTGTCATATCTATCATTTAAGATATGACTGCTTTTACTCGATTCAAATTGATTTCTTTTTGTTTCTTCAATAATTATTTGATATTTTTTATACTGTAATTATATGCTCTAATAAGTGCGTTGAAATTCTTAGACTTAATAAACTTTACAAGTATTTTATTTTCGTAGTTCGTACTGTATATCGATTATTTATATCTTGGGCCCCTAATCTTTTTAAGGATCTAAAACTAGTTTTTTTTCATTTATCGCCGCTTACAGATTGTCAATTAATCTGATTTTTGGTATTCTAAAATTGAAAAATATTACCAATTTTCTGGTTCTGGTCTGTTTACATTTTGGGCCCAAAAGTTTAAGTCTAACCAATTTTCTGGTTCTGGTCTATTTACATTTTGGGCCCAAAAGTTAAAGTCTATATTATTATATTTCAAATAACACCAGAGGTACAACTCACACGAGAAATAAAAAAAATACTAAAATTCCTTGTAAAAATGCTAATCTTTTAAAATTTTTACAGTAAACTTCAGTATTTTGCTAAAATTAAATTAAAAGTACTAAGAAACTACACTCGTTGTGTATTTTGTACCTAAAACGAGATGATGTGAGTTTCAACATTTCATACCTTCCACTAAGTCCTTTAGGGGCTTGTTTTATTAAAACTTTTATACCTCGAAATCCTTTTATCACTTTATATGGAAGTTAACAATTTTAATGTCGAGATTTCTTAAATGTTTGACATTAATTCTGTTTAAACTATTTCACGGTTATTCGTACATTTTGTAATGAAATATTTTTCATATTCCGAGTTTGTTAGTTTTACAAAAAAATGTTTAAAATATTATTATATTTTAACCATTTTTTGTAAAGTTACTTTTTTTATTATTACTTATCACTACAGACACTTGGCCCGTACCCTTTTTTACTTTATTATTTTATCTAATTTCCTTATCATATATATTAATTACATTATTGTTTACATATAATTAGGTAATACCTATTATAAGAAAATATTATTTTTAACTTTACATTATTTTACAAAATTTTACTTAGATCTAAGGTGTTAAGCGAGTGTTTATATATGTAATTTTATATTTAACAATTTTACACATTACAATATATATTAAATTACATAACTATAAATACATGCTAAATTTTTATAATAATTGATTTGGATGTGAGGAATTTTTCACTAAGATAAGGCCATGACCGCTATGGTGGAATAGGTGACCGCTGCGTTCCTATCTTTCAAAGCCATCTTTAAATTACATTCCACAATGCGTTTAGTCGTCGCCCCCGTCGCGTTCCGAATTAACATTTTGACATTTTGACTGTGTCATCTTTGCCTTCGCTATAGTACGTGCAGCTGTCGGTGTGCCGAGATATTGCTACGACGGCGTGCGAAACGCTATCATGCAGCTGCAGCCTTATAGATTTGGTGTTAAACACTATAACGGTCACGCTGTTCAGACCCTGAGCCTCGTGAATTGTCAGCACCTTCGAACCTGTTTCTCCCCATCCTTGGCCAATCAGAGATTGTTTCTCCTCCTGGGTAAATGTGAGATATAATGTGTGTGTGCGTAGTTTGAAGTTACTTTGGAGATAACTTTATTAATAAATTTTTACAGGCCGCTTGCAAAGTTGCTTGCTTGCATTTTGCAGTATGTATTAGTATGACAGGGTAGGCAGGGGGAACTTGAGAACCTCGTATTAAAAGAATTATTTTTTCCAATTAAGTCGCTTCTGTTCCACATTTATAGCCAAATATTTGAGGCCTGGAATTCGAACCGTCACGCTTACAAACCACTTACTGTGCCCTTAAGCCACGACAGGCTGTGAAATTGTAATTTTTATTATTCCATTTCCTTATATTTCCAAACTATCTGTGACAATATAGAAAACAATATATATTTTTTTTAGATTGTTTATTGCACAAAATTTAATACAAAAAAAATGTACAATAGGCGGGCTTAACGCTAAATAGCATTTTCTACCAGCCAACCTAAGTCATGTGGGAAAATAAAATGTGTAGGTGTGCAAAAAAAATAATAATAGTAAAAACAAAAAATAATTAATATTCAAAATACATATAAGTATATGTAATAAATATACAATAATATATGAAATAATTATATACATGCTAATATAATATTATATATATGCATATGATACATATTATATATAAATATATATTATTTTATATAATATATATACGAGTATATATATTAAATATACACTATATAAAGCTTCACGCTGTATCTATCCCGCACACAGCAGGGTAGGCAGAGGGAACCTAGTGTTAAGACACTCCCGTTCGTCACTTTCTGCCGAAACTATATACAACATACAATTATATAAATATATATATAAATAAATAATAATAATAATAAAAGAGAAGAAGATAGACAAAAAATATATAATTGAGTTTATGAAAAAGGATTCTTTTACCCGGCGTTTGAATATTTCACGAGAGCGAGCTCTTCGAATAGGCTCGGGTAAATCATTCCAGAGTCGAACTCCTGCAGCTGCAAAAGAGTCTGACATGTACCCAGAAGTATGATGTAGTGTTGACAGTAGAAGGTTTGATTGGGAACGTAAGGAATTATCATATTAAACATAATTTAAGAATATATTTAACAGTTCTTATATTTCGGAAACAAAAAAAAAACAATTTAAATAATCAGTAAAAAATATATTATAAAATAATCACAAAACATAATAAATACCCACAACAGGCTTTTCAAAACCACTTGACGAATAAACAAAACAATTTTAATGGACACGAATGGTATTTACCTTAGCGTTAGCATCGAGAGAGCTGTAGGTACTCAAATATTCTTCNTATATATATGTAATAAATACACTATAATATATGATATAATTATATACATGCTAATATAATATTATGTGTATGCATATGATACACATTATAAATAAATATATATTATTATATATAATAAATATTACGAGTATATATACAAAATATAAACTATATACAACATACCATTATATAAATATATATATAAATAAATAATAATAATAATAAAAGAGTAGATAGATAAAAAATATATAACTATGAGTTTATGAAAAAGGATTCTTTTACCCGGCGTTTGAATATTTCACGAGAGGGAGCTCTTCGAATAGGCTCGGGTAATTCATTCCAGAGTCGAACTCCTGCAGCTGCAAAAGAGTCTGACATGTACCCAAAAGTATGATGTGGTGTTGACAGTAGAAAGTTTGATTGGGAACGTAAGAAATTATCATATTAAACATAATTTAAGAATATATTTAACAGTTCTTATATTTCGAAAACAAAAAAAAAACAATTTAAATAATCAGTAAAAATTATACTATAAAATAATCACAAAACATAATAAATACCCACAACACGCTTTTCAAAACCACTTGACGAATAAACAAAACAATTTTAATGGACACGAATGGTATTTACCTTAGCGTTAGCATCGAGAGAGCTGTAGGTACTCAAATATTCTTCCTCCACCTTTATCACAAAGTGTTTCTTAGCACAAGCACGAAAGCGTAAACAATTTGAGATTGTGCCTTTCGTCTAAGCGGAAGGTCTTACTAAGTGGACTTTTCAATTTTGCCGAGTGCGGAATAGATGCCTGAGACGTAGTGTTTTCTTTTCATTTTGAAAAGAGCATTCGCCTTCCTTAGAGTTCTGGCTTTAGATCTCGGTATTAGTATGTTTTTTGTAAAGCTATGGAAATATTTAAATTATTATGAGAGAGATTTCAGATTTTTTTTAAAAGTTTTCTTTGTGAAAATTCTTATGTTTATTAGCTCAATATTAATTCGTTTTCTTAAATATTAAACGTTGGGATTAGAGTTTTGTTAATGCTATTTTTTTTGTACTTATGTGTATGTTTTTTTTTACTTAATAATATGTTTTTTCAGATATTCATTAAAAAAAATTTGTAACTGTCTTTTAATTGATAGATATTTTCTTCAGTACGATTCATAATCACAACTATTGCAGACACATCACAATCGAGCCACGAAGCGTTAAATATATATTATTATAATAAAAAAATAATAAAAAGACATATTATATATAAATATAACCTATTTATTTTTTAATAACTTTCAATTTGGTTAATATTTAATATTATTAATTTTCTTTATTTTTAATAACTTTCAATTAGGTTACCTATTTATCAAGTTATAAACTTTAAACTTTCAAAGTTACAAAGTTTATTTCCTAAAAACATGACGAATCATAGATGGCGCTAATTGTAATTGAATCGCGCTATCGTTACGTTCAGTTAGAAGTTATAAATATGTTTGATTTTGAAAATTTAGTTATTATTTAGCCTGCATCGAGTCCAACCAAGGTCAAATAAAATAATGATGACGAATTTCACATCGTATAACCTCGCTCAAATATGAGCTTTAACTCAATGGCAGAAAGGCCAAATATTACTTACATTATAATAACTAGTAACAAAAATGTTAGTCTGAACTTCGTACATTTTGTCACTGTATTATATTTACGTTGAAAATAATCCATACCTATATTATAAATTCGAAAGTAACTCTGTCTGTCTGTCTGTCTGTCTTTTACGCAATCAGGGCCAAACCGCTAATTCAATTATGATAAAATACTCATATAGAGATACTTGAGGGTCTTCGGATGAACATAGGTTACTTTTTTTTCTCATATTTGTAATATTGTCGATATATACTAATATATTAAAATACTTTTTAGTTTGACAGGCAATTTATTCTGCCATCTTAATAACAACCGACCGTTGCTAAGCAACGGTTTGCAACGTTTGTTTGATGTTTTAAGAAAACGTCACCCAAACTGAGCTTGCTTGACGCATACATGGCGTGCGCTGACTCAACCTTATGAGATACAGAAAAATAATGTTTTACAAAAATATTGTCCTTTAAAAAATGTTTAAAAAACGTCCGGAATACATATTTTAATTGATTTACTTTATATTTATCGGGTTGGTTGTATGTATTTTCTATAATTTGATATGGATCCTTATGAAAATGAGTATAATAGTCACTTTAAGCATTTCATCTACATTGAAATTATAGTTTACTGTATAACATTCTAATAAATAATTAAGGAGATGTCACTGATTCGAAATGACCTCGCCTACGAGCGGCATAGTATGACCGACGCGAACGGGCAGATGATTTTGACGGTTTTGTATATTTTCATACATTTTCGAACTACTGTTAATTTTTATGTAATTATTTGCTGTTTATAATTATTTATACTTTTCTTTGATTCGATTTCGAATTCGAATAAGCGATTATTCGAGTAGTAGATTAGTTACATTTTCATAAATTTCTTGGTGTGGTGTAAGTTGCGGCATCGGCATAATATTATTTAAGTATTTTTATTTAAGGAAAAAATTGTTGGTTATTTCATCTCGGTTGGATGGTTATCTATACCGTTGTTATACATTTAATAAATTATAGTTTTAGTTTTTTGGGATTTTATTTGATATTGCTTGCAAAANGATTTTTTTTAAAAGTTTTCTTTGTGAAAATTCTTATGTTTATTAGCTCAATATTAATTCGTTTTCTTAAATATTAAACGTTGGGATGGCATTGGAGTTTTGTTAATGCTATTTTTTTTGTACTTTTTGTTTTTTTTTACTTAATAATATGTTAATTCAGATATTCATTAAAAAAATTTTTGTAACTGTCTTTTGATTGATAGATATTTTCTTCAGTACGATTCATAATCACAACTATTGCAGACACATCACAATCGAGCCACGTAGCGTTAAATATATATTAATATAAAAATAATAAAATTTATTTTTTGATAACTTTCAATTTGGTTAATATTTAATATTATTAATTTTCTTTACGTTACCTATTTATCAAGTTATAAACTTTAAACTTTCAAAGTTACAAAGTTTATTTCCTAAAAACATGACGAATCATAGATGGCGTTGATTGTAATTGAATCGCGCTATCGTTACGTTCAGTTAGAAGTTATAAATATGTTTGATTTTGATAATCATATTAATTATTTTCATTTACCCTCTGGTAAAAAACAAGTTTTTGTGGCTCTCTAATAGAAGATGCGTCTTTTAAAACCTAAAGGAAAGTCAAAATTAGAACTGTTGAGTTATAAACGTTTTAAGTTATAACAGTGGAATTAAATAATAATAAATTGTAAATTGAAACTATTACACCTTGAACTTCGTCAGCTAACAGATTGATACATTCAATCATGAACACTGGTCTCTGTTTACGAGGACAAAATCAGTGACAAGGGTGCCCCCTGCGGTACTCGAGTCTAGACTTGCGACCGTACAGAACGTTGAATTATTTTAATTTTATATTTTCTCAAAAAGTTTATTTCTAAAGTGCATGCTATAAAAGGAAAAGATTATCTTTATAAAGTAATGATGGAATAACTATCACTGGTAAGTTTCAATATCTTCTTCAAATAAAAAACAGTGAAATATCACCTTGAAATTTTCAATTATTTTTTCTCACAAAATGTCTTATTGTGTCTTATTTATAAAAGGCAGATAAAGGATGTCGCGGACTTTATTTTAGAACTAATGAAATTAAATGTTTTTGTAGTACAATGTACTTACACATATTCAACTGTTTTTGCAGCGCACGCGCTTAAAGCAATTTGATGATGTTCATGATTGTGGTTATTTCGTTATTTAAAGCTAACTAAGAATTATACTCCGATGTTATATAGTCTATGGCACTCCTGGGAAATGCAGCTTTCAAAAAAATAATAGCTTTCAAAATGCATAAAACAAAAAAAAATCCGACCAGTAGTTCCAGAGATCTTAGCGTTGAAACACACTCTTCCGCTTTATTATATTAGTATAGGAGACGTCAACGACGATTAGGCACTGGCTGCTCTTTATTCAAACAGAAAGTACAAAAAACTTTTCTAAGTTTCTTAGCCATGTTTTCAGTGACATAAATATTATATCTATGTTTGTATATAAAACTTTGATGGTTTCTTTATTACATAATATTTCGTTCTGTTTAAAATATAAGATAACTTCTTAAACAATTCATTTATTTCATATATTAATAGTAAAATATGTCTAAGATTCAAGAATACACTTGTAATTTTTTAACAAATGATGTCCGTTATCATTTAATATCAATTTGAGCATTTTTTTTGGTCACCGCAAAATTACGTGTTTTTTACCTGCGGTTGTTGACGTCACTTAAGGACGTCGACCGACTAAGATGAGTTGCGTACGCGCAATGCCACACGCTTACAATATATACCATAAGTCTGGCATGTTTCACAAATAAACAACATTCAATAAACTTCCACCTAATTTTTGAGACATTGAGTGTTAAGTGGTAGAATTCGACTCAAAGGAAATGAAATTCATTGTCCCGATTGGCAGTCGAACCCATAACAACAGTGTAAAACTAGTAAAGGATAAGATTATCCCCGACTACTAACTCCTTTTTTACTAGTCGATTGCAATAATATCTTTCTTTTTTTTCAACTTCACGCTGTATCCCACATATGTTTATAGAAGAGCAGATAGAGGGAACCTAGTGTTAAGATACTCTTAACACTAGGTCCCCTCTACCTGGTCTTAAAATTGTAATTGACTTTTATTCAACTTTGACTTTACCTAACATTCTCAATAATATTTATGTCTTCAGCTTAAATTATTTCAATTTTAAGGAACTACATGCATAGCTTCTGTGGCAAAACACTGTGGCAAACACTCAAATCTATCTGCTTACGTCTGTTCTTGTATTTAATATAGATATATAATAATTGTAAGAAGCCAGTCGTGGCGCAAGGGAGCAAACGTGCGACTGTGAGCAGAATAGCTTGTAGGATCGATTCCCATTATAGGAAATAAAATATTTAATATTTTCATTTCCTCGCTCTAGTAACGAGGCAAGGCGTGGCGTTGTGTTCCGACGCACCTCCTTCAGAATTCGGCGGATATTGCGAAACGGAAGTGTTTTAATGGGAACAGAGTATCTTAACATTAAGGTTTCCTCTGCTTACCTTGCCATATGAGGATACATTACAAAAATAGAATAATTATACAATCAATAATATGGATGATAAGTGATGAAGAGTGTTTCGACACAGAATTTTCCTTATAGAGGAAAAATCAGAAAGCTAAAAAAAAACTAAAACTTAATCCTAACAGATACAAACTAATATGCAAACGTAAATTAAAAATGTAAACCTCTATCAAACAGTAGGCCACTAGTAAAGGCAAAGATTGCCCCCGATTATGCAGGCGTAGCAAGAAAGGCCACTTCCTTTCTCACGACGAGTCTACAATTTGAATGCGTCTTGCTATGTTTACGATGCTCTACGCACACTCCATTTCCGGTGATATGAAAACGTTAGTGAATAGCGTATAGAAGGGTCTTTTTACTGAAAGGATTGAAAAACTAAGTTGCTCTTTGATCAATATACTTGGGAGTATGGTCAGTTTAGTTTTCTTCGAATAGCAGGTAGATAAAGAGTAAGTGTGTGTGTATGTTGCTTAAGTTTTTTTTTCTTTCTCTATTTTTTTATTTTATAAACATTAGGCGGAAGGTAAGGAACGGAGTTTCTTAACATTAGATTCCCTCTACCTACCCTACTATATAAGGGATACAGCGTGAAGCTGGAAAAAAATAAAGGACTTTCTATTTAATAGAGTCTCAATATTACAAAGAAAATGGTCTTGACAGACGGACGGACGGACTTTATTTCCGTATATATTTCGTGTCCAGAGACCGTATCAGTTGTCAACAATTGGTAATTCCGCGAAAATGAATAGCGTATACTTTGCGGATGTATGGACGTCGCTCGTTAAAGCTGTGCTCTTCTGTACGACCGTATTCAATCACGTTTTATATTTTACTGTAATCGTTTCACTGTTTGTCCAAATTACAATGTTGGGATTTTTTAATTGAATAGTTTTAGGGGTTTTTTGTATTTTAAAAAATTGAATTGGTTTGTTTTTATGCTTTTTATTGTAGAGTTGGTTGATTGCTATGACATTTCACGTCCATTCGGTAGGATTTCCAAAAAGAGAAATATTATCGAAAGCTGAAGCCCGGGAGGAAACTCAAAATCATGTAACCACTGCAAAAGTAAACTCTAGCCCAATATATTTTGTATAATGTAGGTACAATAAATATTTCAATACCTTCCGTATCTATTTCACTATTGTAGATCAACGGGAATTCTAATTACATAAATTTACCAAATTAACTTTGTTGGCATATGCACTTATTTTGTATCAAATTAAGTACACATATAAGTTTGTAATTATTTTTTTCTATGAAATACTTTTTAACTGAAACTTTACGTTTCGGAATTTTCACTTAATTTGTATGATAAGATCTCACTTAGTGCCAAAATTAATAACTGTATTTCTACGGGAAGTATCCTTTAAGTATTGATTCCATAGTGAATTAAAATAAGTTTTTAAATGGTTAGTTTTTATTTTGCTTCAAGAACTATAGACCTAAATATTTGGTATAAATTTCAGCTCAGTCTATATATATAGATAGTCTTGATCGATGGACGGGCGGACAAGAAACTGATCCTATAAGGGTTCTGCGACTTGAACAGCCACTACGTTTGTGGGACTGTAGGTTCAGTTCCCACTCGGAGGAAACATTTTAATTCCTTTTCTCGATCTGGCAACAACACAAAGAGCACCGCCACTCAAAAGCGACCAATTGTTGACAATCAGGATACAAAATTTATAAGGAAAATGTTAGAATAGTTGGGCAGAGGTCGAGGACGAAGTGTCTTAAGACTGGGTCCTCAGTATAAAGACACTTCGTTCTGAAGTTTTGCTCAATCGTATTATGTATATTTTAGCTTCACGCTGTATCCCGCATACAGAAGAGTTAGGCTCAATATATAATACCAGATATTGTGTTTACGGTCAGATGCTTTCCCACTACGCCACAAATATATATATATATATATATATATATATATATATATTTCTTTTTCTTCGCTCTGCTGTCGAGGCAAAGAGCGGCGTT
>JAAIXJ010001762.1:363381-394664 GCA_013403705.1 Heliconius hermathena | reverse complement strand
ACCTAGTGTTAAGACACTCCGTTCCCCACTTTCTGCCGAATTCTGGAGGCATTGCGTGTTGAGTGGCAGAACTCAACGCCGCGCTTAACCTCGACACCAGAGCGAAGAAATGGAAATGTAAATTTAAGTAAATATTTCATCTCCTCGAGTGGGGATCGAACCCACAACCAGTCGGTTTTACAGTCACGGTTCGTGCCGCTGCGCCGCGACTTGCCCCTGGTGAAATTGTTTATATGAACTTTGTTTTGATGACAATGAAATTACATATAATATTGAAGTTAATCCAAAATAGCCCCCACAGTATGGCGGATTACAATTTTTTTCATAATCTACCTAAAATATGGGTACAAAATGAAAGAGCATGATTTGTAAAATATTTGCTTCACTGATAAAAACTAGAAAATTTGTTTTTATTTTATTTATTTTCACATAACGTATAAATGTGTTGTTATTTCACTATAAATATAACGATAGTTTTTATTAAGCAGCAGATAAAAAAAAATAACGTTTATAATTATTAATTTTGAAAAAGTTGAAATAAAACAAAACGGACTACGTGTCTGTTGGTCCGGTCATATTAGACAACAAAATACGGGAGTGAAGATACAATAATTACTGTCTAGCAGAATTTGGTAAAATTGTTAAAAATATAACAAAAAACTATATTTCATATCTCCCCATAGTTCCTCTGTTCGCGGACTATGTAATGTTTAGTTAAAATATATAAATATATTAAAAAGACGATAGTATTTGATGCTCAGTTCTTTTTGCCTTCTCCTTACTCTGCCGAAACCAATAAGTGCCATTAAAACATTATCAAAGCAAACACCCAACAACGATCTAATTTACATTTCCATGCAGAGTAAGCAATAGAAATAACACATAATTCTAACATCGATGTATGATCACGTTCTACTGACGAGCTTGGGTTAGTTTTATTTACTCATTAACTACACCAATAATCCAATATAATATGTATATACTAGTAGATTTTCTAGAACATGTAACTATTATATTAGATAGTTTACTAACTTCTATGATGTAGAGACTTCTATTTACACGAATATAGTTAAGTTAGTGAGTTTTAGTTTGACTTGAAAATGAGTCAGCGGCAAAGTTCGAACTAGAATATTTCAAAGTACAGTCCAAGACTGCAATGCTTAAGTTATTGTTTAGAACAAATTTAATTATAAGTAACGAACTATCCGAGCACTATATTTATTTATTTTAATATTAATATTCAGCGGAACTTAACATTAATATTATATTTATTGATATTAGGTGGGGAACGGTTTTTTTTAACACTAGGTTCCCTCTATCTACCCTGCTGTGTGCGGGATACAGCGTGAAGCTAATATTGAATTTGTTCATTAAATGTGATCTTATTTCTAAGTTGGGCCAAATAATTCTTAAAATTTATTATAACATCAAATTGGATACATCAATATGGAAGTATGTAGATATTGTATTAGGCACTGTCGTGATGTAATTAGATTAGTCTGATCGAACACGTCAGGTATATCTGGATTTGTGATCTTCTATTCTAGTAGCATTAAATTTGAGATTGCATTCAAAACGCCATGTACATGTGTCTCGAGATCGTCGTAGCTCAGTGGTTCGAGCGGGCGGCTGTAAATGCGACGGTTGCTGGTCAGATCCCCACTTAAAAGAATGAATATTTTCTTTGCTTTCGAGGTTCGACATTCAATGCGTCCCATTTGGTCCCAAAATTCCTTCAAAAGTTATTAAAAATGTATGGTGGAATATGTAAAATTTATATACGTATGGCTACGATATGCAAAAAAAGTATGTAAATAGTATTTCTGCATGAATTTGTATGTTTAAATTTTTATCATTATAATCATATTGTATTATAAATGACAAATTCGAAAGTATTACCAGAACAATATTTTTCCTTTAGGTCTAGTTCACATTATGCTCATATTTTAATCGAGTAGCGAGTACCGTATAGAAGAAAGTGGTTTTTTTTTGTAAGATACCAACGCAATAAATGAAAGAAAATTTTTAAACTAATCATAACGTTTATTTTTGGTAATGAAAATTTGTGTTTTATTTTTATAGATATTGAAGGACAAGTGAACGAGAAAATTTAGTTTGATTGGAAATTTTGAAATTATTTGGAAACAAATTTTAAAGTGTCGTCTTCGCTCCAGAGAAACGTCATAGTTGCGACAACTAATACACTCTATTAACTCGATAGGTTTGGACCTGTTCAGTCGGTAAGCCATAGAACATGAAGGCATAGTGGATGGCATTACTCGTCATTAAAAAATAGTATGAAAAGAATCGAATCGACTAAATTACTTACTACATTACTCGAATAAATGTTTAGTGTTCAGACATGTTTAGCTACAAACTTCTTGCTACTCGACTAAAATACTGGTATAATGTGAGGAAATACAGTACAAATTATAATAAAAAGTAAATATAATATTTTATTTAACTCCCACAACACAGTTTAGACATTAAATGTTTCGTCTCTTTTTAAGAAGTTTAATTTTTATAAAAATATTTTGTTTGAAGAATTAAAAGAGAGTCGATTTATCACCGGTATAGTTTGTATGTATGTGTTTTATATCATACGTACATAAACTTTAACAAAATCAATCAAAACTCTCACCAGACTATCACAGCCGGAATGCAAATGGAAAACGCGTAAAGTGCCAGCAAAAACAGCTCAACGAAAAGCGACGAACAAATCTTATTTCTCGCGGCCATCTCGATTAGACCGATAAAGGGGTGGATGTCTATTTCCGTCCACCGTATCGGTGTTCCCGAGGAAATGACTTTACTTTTCAGTTTATCTCTGAATTTCTAAAGAGTACCTACTGCGATTATAAGGGTCCGTCGTTCTTACGAGCTTTATCCTCTTAACCTAAGTCTCATCAGCCGAATGGCCCTGATGTCGCGATCGTGATACCTAAAAGTATTGTGAATATGAGAGGAACCCGTAATTTATTTAAGAATCAGTTAGAAGATAATACATTGATATTGCTTAATCTTCAAATGTTGCTGAAAAGTATCTATTTCTTTGGTCGTATATATAATAAATTGCTTCCCATGGAATGGAGGAGACACGTCGGATTGATGAAGCTTTTTGTCAGATAACAATACGTACTATTAACCAAAGTTTAGTGTGTATTAATGTTTCACAGGATTTTCTTATTTGAAGTCATTTTTTTTGAATGTCTGGGGCCCCAGGCTTAAGTCTTACATGTAATGCTTTTTATTTATGCATGACTACGAGGATTGAATATTTTTTATTAATAATTTCGTTTCTTCGCTTTGGTAACAAGGCAAAGAGCGCCGTTGAGTTTCCCCACTCAGCACACAATGTCTTATTTGGCGGAAGTGTTTAACGAATTTTAACAGCACTGGAAATTCCAATTGCTCAAGTGGAAATAGAACCAACAACCTGTCGTGTTTACAGCCACACGCTTTGTTAATTGACATATTTTGTAATTTTACTTTCTACATCAGAAAATTTTAAATGTAAGAATATGAGTAAGCAAATAACTTATAATATATAATAAGAAACAAATATTTTTTATCGTTTTTGATTATTTTTGTAATCATAAGATTACTTAAATATCAAAGTATTGAGAGATTTTTTTCTCTTTTTGCTCACGCCATATCCCGCATATAGCGGATTAGGCAGAGCTAACCTATTGTTATTTTTGTATAAAAAAATCCTTGTTTAATCATTTTATTTAACCAAAAAATTTCTTGTTAAGCCATTTAAAGTTATTGTTGTAGATTACAAGAATAACCTTAAATGATTTAACAAGAAAATTTCAAGAGAACTCATATTCATAAAACATAAAATAACATTCAGAATTAGTACTAATAACCGCAAAAGGTTTAGTAATAATAATATATACATTTTGGGACAATGTACACCAGCTGTTTCCAACCAGCTCACTTTTCAGAATAGCTATTTGACGCCCTCAATAAGCCGCCATTGGAACGTTGCGGGCGATATCGCAATCTTAACAGAACTCCCCAAGTTTTTGCCCTAAAATATATATCTCTATCTGAGTATTTATTTTTGTTATTTCGTATTTTATTATTACTATTTCAATTTCAAGTCTAAATATATTTTAGATTGAATATGTATTTGCTATTAGTATGTTATTAGAATTAGGTTTGAAAATAGGTTCTAGAAGCTCCTTGCAAATAGGTAAACTACCTTTAAAACGAAAAATCTAAAAATAAATAAATTAAATAATTACTTTCATTGTAAAGTAAAAAGTATAATTATCTATATATAAAAAAAATTCAAAGAAAATAATTTTAATATCGTATATTGTGACCCGCAAGAGTCTACTTTACACATTTTAAGGGTCTTCTCTAATGTTATTACTTTAAATACATATGGAAGTATATTCATATAAATGAACTCGTAAAGCATAAACTACAGCTATTAAACCTAAAGTTCAAAGGTTATGGAGGTTAACATCGTTTTGTTCAAAGATATTACTTATTTTTCTTTTCGATGTTCTCCGCACGTGGTAGGGTAAACAAAAAGAACATAGCGTTAAACACTCAGTTTCCCATTACCACTCAATTGGAATGGAACTCAACGCCGCGTTCTATTTGCCCAGAGTAGTAATTGAACCCACAACCGCCCATTACAGTCAGACGAAGTGGCCCTGCGACACATTGTACGTATGGTGCTTAATTATTTTTTTACTTAGTTACTTAATTACTTTTTAGCTTCACGCTGTATCACTAGTGGGGTAGCTAGATATTATATATCAGATAGAATAAGAACTAGGGCTAAAGAAAATATATTCTTCTGGTGTTGATGGTGGTCTGGCTTCTGGAGAAGATATTCGTCTATTTAATAAAATACTTTTAAATTTGTCTTGTATAATATTATATCGGTCATTTGGCGCAACAATGATGTATTTTTTCGATTTTTTTTAATATATGTAAATTTATGCAGAAATACTATTTAAAAACTTTGTTTGCATCTCTTGCCATTTTTTTAAACAGTGCAAATGTATCACTGTTGCACCTAATGAGCAATATATAACACACATTTTAAGGTAACATATTTTTAAATACAACTACATTCACAAAACAGTGATTCAACACTCTTTACTTACTAAGAAAAATATAACACCAAAATTTAGTAATATCGCTGTCCAATTAAACACGTAGCATAAACTTCCTATCGATTACCCTTTGCTCTATGCCTAGATGGGTTGTACGATAGACTTAGGTTGGAACGTTTATTGGAATTGAGATATCACGAGAGGCCAGCTTACTTGTCAGTTTGTGCCTAATATCAAATGGCTGGTATATCTTGAGGTAGGCTTAGGTCTAGATGTAACAGAATATAGTGCTTAGTGAAGCAATTGTGTTTGATTAACAGTTAGCTATTATGCATGATTTTGGTCGTGTTAAGTGAAGGTTATAATATTAGACACCATATATGAGTGTAAACTTAGATATATTTTTTTAATTTTTTTAGAATAATTTGTTTTCATTTAACTGTTTTTTTTTAGTCACTAAGACCTTTCTTTCTCCTGGATATTTTAAAAAAACGACTTAGTGAATAATTATTCAGAAAAAACTTAGGTGACAAATCACGCTGTTCTTTATTTTCTGGATGCTTTATCCTGAAAATAAAGATATTAAAATAAGGAAATACATAAGGTTTTTAAATTTTTATTACATTACATTAAGTGTAAGTGGGGACTAATGTACAGATAAGTTTGTACCTTGGGAATGCACATAAGAAGCATGGTTAATACAATCAACATATTTTAATATTATATTGATCTGGAGTCATTTTCGTATGGACGACCCGACCGTCGCTACCGGTGTTTTATATATATGGGGGTGGGTAGCGGACGGAAGGCAGACTCGTACCAAATATGTGATAAAAAATATTCATATAAATCAACTTCCCTCTAGCAAACCACTTTCCGCCAAGTTCTGGAGGCATTGCGTGTTGAGTGCCGGAACTCAACGTTGCGCTTTGCCTCGATACCAGAGCAAAGAAATGAAAATATAAAAAATTTAAATTAAATTAAATTAGCTTCACACTGTATCCCGCACACAGCAGGGTAGGCAGAGGGAACCTAGTGTTAAGACACTCCGTTCCCCACTTTCTGCCGAATTCTGGAGGCATTGCGTGTTGAGTGGCAGAACTCAACGCCGCGCTTAACCTCGACACCAGAGCGAAGAAATGGAAATATAAATTTAAGTAAATATTTCATCTCCTCAAGTGGCGATCGAACCCACAACCAGTCGGTTTTACAGTCACACCTCGTGCCGCTGCGCCACGACTGGCCTCAATTAAATATTTTAAGTAAACACTACATAGTCCGCGTACAGCGGAATGATGTAAAGATTTGAAATATTGTTATTTAAAATTAATAATTATAAACGTAATTTCTTTGTTATCTGCTGCTTAACAAAACTATCGCTATTTTCACACATAGTAAAATAATATAATAACATGTATATATACATTTATATCATATAGGAAAATAAATAAAATAAAATATTAATTAAAAATATTTTTTTTAAAACAAATTTTCTAGATTTTTTTCTGTGAAGCATATATTTTACAAATCAAGCTCTTTCATTTTGTACCCATATTTGAGGTAGATTATAAAAAAATGTAATCCGCCATACTGCGGCGACCATTTTGGATTGACTACAATATTATATGTAATTTCATTGTCATCAAAACAGTTTCATAACCCTAATTTCACCTCAATCGGACACCGAAAAGTGGATCAAATTGAGCTTGCGAGATTTCACACAACAATCATAAAGTAAAGTCAAGTCAAGTAAAGGCAAGTCAAATAAATGCTTAAAATAAATCAATAACCAAGTTTGTGACAAACACGATGTTTGACCACAAACAAATTCACATATTACATATGGGAACGAACGCCCCAGTCTCAAGTAACAGCGAAATGCTGAGTCTTGATGTATGCTGATGGCGAAATCAGCGTAAAAGGAGTTGAGAGTGCTATACGAAGTCCGAAATATGGGAGTCTGTGTGCGGGAGCAGATGGAGCTATTGCCAAGATGACCAAATATGGTGGGCCACGCGTCTTGGACTTGTTCTGGTTTTTTGCAATTTATGCTGGAAATCAGGGGATATCCCAGACGATTAGCGAGGTGCAGTCATCGTGCCTTTGTACAAAGGCAAAGATTCACAGATAGACGCCAATTTGATTGGCTTAGGTAGTAAAGATTTTGTTTTTTTTTTTGAGATAAATTTGCAATCGGTTCTTTACTTTTAGCAAATGTATTTTATGTTCACGGCTTTTAAAGACGTGACTCCAATAAACCATCTTCTACCTACTGTTTTTCTTTTTTTTTAGTATTATTTTTTATTTAATTTTTTAAATTTGTAGCATTTTTTTATTTTTTTAAAGAATATCATTTCTTTTTAATCTTTTGGCATAACTTTGTGTTACAAGGGCAGATGCAAGGTCATTGGGAGGTCTTTCCAGTTGCTGTCGATATTTACAATTGTATTTTATTATTTCATCCGCAACAGTGTCCATCTTGAGGTTTTCATGGATTTCCTTGTTGGTAACAAACCACGGTACTTGGCTGATTGTTCGCAGTTCGGAGTTTTGTACTCTCTGGATTATCGTGATATTGGATTTACAAGCTCTTCCCCAGAGTTGGATCCCATAGAGCCAAACAGGCTTCAGTATAACATTGTATATAAGAAGCTTATTGTCGAGTCAATTTGCTGTTACGTCCTAGTATCCAATGAAGGTTTTTGTAATGGATATTAAGTTCACACCTCTTTGTTTCGATGTGATTCCTCCATGTGAGGCGACGATCATGATGGAGACCTAAGTACCTGATGCTGTCGTGATGTGAAAGTGTGGTATTTTCCAATTTTACTGGTGGACAGTTTCCTTTTTTTAGGGTGAAAGTGACCTCAACTGATTTGAATGCACTTGCTTGCTTGCACAAGGTAATAAAGTTTAGACTAATATTTTAGAGAGCAAAAATTTAAAAATGCAAGAGAGATCTGAAAGGCTGTTGGGGGAGGGCCAAGGAGGCTTTAGACCTGGAAGAGTGTGAATGGATCAGACTCTTTCCGTCTGTATGATCACGGAAAATTTTTTGTGGACTTGGTAAAGGCGTTTGACAGAGTTGTAAGAGCGAAATTATAGGAGATACTAACCCGGTACAATTCAAATTCAAATTCAAAATATTCTTTATTCAAATAGACTATTATAAGCACTTTTGAATCGTCGAATGAACATATAAACAAAAAAAGCTACCACCGGAAAAGTCAAGGCAAGAAACTCAACAGTTACTCTTTTCAAAGCCAATGGTATAATAATGGTATCATTCCAAAGTCAATGTGAGCGGACCCTTGGTGCAGGCTTTAAAATCTCCTTACAGAGATCACTCAACCTGCGTGCGAGTAGGAGCTGGCATATCGCCCTGGTTTGACATCGAATCGGGTGTTGAACAAGGTTGCGCCATGTCAGCTTGGTTGTTCAATTTGTAATTAGATAACTGTCTCCAAGAAGTAAAACAAAGTAACATGGGAGTGAAAGTATGTGACTTAAATATGAATTGCTTGCTGTACGCAGATGATGCAGTGCTTATTGCATCATCAGAATGCGAGTTACAGGCATTGGTCACCACTCTGAAAGAAGGGTGTGAAAATAATTGTCTGAGCCTTAATACGAATAAGATAAAGGTTCTGGTTTTTGATCGAGATGAAGAAAGGACGGAATGCAAGATCAGTGTAAATGGTAACATATTTGAACAAGTGCATGAAGATATATATTTGGGAAGAATGTTGAGTAGAGATGGAAGATATAAGATGAATGTGGAAAGGCGTATTGCTGCCGGTAACAAGGCTGACGGAGCCTTAGCTGCATTAATGAGACGGCGAAACATCAGAACAGCTGCGCGTTTGGCCGTACACAATGCGGTGTTGGTACTGACACAATGCGGTTGTTATCGTGGGAACGTGGGTATTATAGAAGAAGAATGAAAGAAAGATGAATGTTGTGGAGATGCAATCTCTTCGTAGGATATGCGGAGTCAGCTTGGCTGATCGAATCCGCAATAAAGGAATACACAGAATGGCAGGTACTAGCGAGGATGTCACGGTGAGAATGAAGAAGAACGTGCTCAGCTGATTCGGGCATGTCGAACGAATAAGCGATGAAAGAATGTTGCCATTTTTCTTTCAAAATATTTATGATGGAAAAGTGAGTGGCAAGAGAGGTAAGGAGAGACCTTGGTTGACCTTCGAAAATGTTGTAAAGTATCCAAGACACTGGAGGAAGGTCACGTAAAAAGTATGAGGACCCCCCGGAGGGCATGTATGAAGAAGTTGATGACAGTGGACGAGGCGAAAGAGGTATGTAGAGACCGTAGCGTTTGGCGCTCCTTTCTCTCTGACTACCCCGCTAGGGATAAAGTGTGAAGCTACGTTAAGTTAATAAATCCATAACAATAGAACTATCTATATAGACAACAAATAGTGATGTAAGGATTTATATATGTACCCTACATACAACACTAAAACAATTACTACTTTATTTTTGGCCTTTCATCTAGCTGACCGCTACAATACTCTCAACGATACGTTCATATATCTTTTGATGAAACAAGTAGATTTATATATCTTATCGGATCCCCAAATTGAATGGCATTTGGCAGTGGGTTATCCCACACCTTCCTAAACACGTTCCTGTTTATCACGATCACTCGCAACGTTAGACATCGATTGTTCGTAAAAAGGAACAGCGTACAGAATACTCACTGCCTCTTATATTTCCTTGAAGGTATTTCTTTATCATATCGTATGATAAAGCGAATTTTTTCAGGCGTCGACGTCGTTGTTGTGATAAAATTGCGAAGTTTCAATACATTTTTATGGTGTCGTGTTATATGGGCTATTCAATGAGTTGACAAGTATAGAATTATGCGACGTTTTTCGTGATTAAGAAATTATGCAAGGAGCTTTTCTGTTGAAGGAAATATATATATATTTTTAATAATAAAATGTATATTTTGTGAAGTAGTTATGCAATATTTATTTTAGTTTGATGCTCCGGGAGCCGTATATAACCTACTGCCAGAATCTTCGATACTCTGTATTAGTCTGTCAACCAGGTGAGGTGTCTCTGGAGAGAGATAAACGTGACAGTTCGATTCCTACTCGGGGAATAAATTATTTTTATTTCTTCGCTTTGGTAACACGGAAAGTTTGCGGGCAATAGTGAACCTAATCCCTTCATTGGGTCCCCCCTCTCTACGCTGCTATATGCGGGATGCGGGATAAAGCAAAAAAAAAAGGAAAAAATCGTACTGAAATAGAAAAAAATATATTTTTAAAATTTTTAAAGTATTATTCCACAGTTAGGTAAGAAAAATATTAATTTAGAAAACGTATAAAAATTTTAAAGGTTTCCAGGAGGCGCGGGTTCGAGTCCAGCTGCGTTCAAATTTTTAACTTAGCTTCACGCTTTATCCCTAGCGGGGTAGTCAGAGAGTAAATTTTTTATATGTTCACTAAATAAGTAAAAAATATTGTCATTTAATTTACTGAAGTGTTAGATACACTATAAATAATACTGCACAAAAAGGAAATAAACGAATTGCTATGTACTTCTCCTGTCCCAATTTCATTTAAGCACCACAAACACCTTTAGGGTAAATAAAGTGGATCAATCAGCAATCAAATGTTAACATCAAAGTCCGCTACTTTATTTGTATGGCGACACAATAGTTTCTTCTTTATTTATGTGTACACGATACATATTAAACTATTTATATATATATTTGTACGGATATATAAAAATGGGAATAAGAAATCATCTGTAAACTCGATGGTTGTGGGTTCTATCCGAACTTGTGGTAATGATTATTTTTACATTATTTTATATATCATACGCTCTGGTATACATAGCGCGGCGTTGAGTTCCGCCACTCAACAGGTAACGTCTCCAAAATTGGGCGATGCTTGGGAACAAAGTCTTATCAATAGTTTCCCTTTGCCTGCTATATGCGGGACACAGTTTAAAGCTACAACATACATTATTATTCAAATCGAATCACTTTTAGTAAAGTTTAAAAGGTAATTAAGTTAAGATTTTCCGTATACATCTCACTCACGGAGATAGTCAGTTGTCAACAATTGGTAATTCAGTGAAAATTAATAGCGTATACTTTGCGGATGTATGGACGTCGCTCGTTAAAGCTGCGCACTTTTGTACTATCGTATTCAATCACGTTTTATATTTTACTATAATACAATCGTTTTACTGTTTGTTGAAATTACAATGTTGATTTTTTTTAAATAGCATTGGTTTTTTTTTAATTTTTAAAGTGTTATTCCACACTTAGGAAAGAAAAATACTTATTTAGAAAACATATAAAAATTTTAACGTAGCGGGACTCGAACCCGTGCGTCCTGGAAACCGACCAGGTCGGTCGGTTACTGGTACTTTGAACAGTTAACATTTTTTTAATGACAATCTACACTGTTGAAAGAAGAAAATGTTATCCGCGCCTCGGGAAATCGTGCAAGTACACCAGTTGGACGATTTCAAGAGGCGAAAGCTTAAATCATGCTACGTTCAATTTTTATTTTAGATTCACGCTATATCCCGCCTATACATATCCTGCAATAGGCAGAGTGAACTTAGTGTTAAAACACTCCGTTCCTCATTTTCTGCTGAATTTTCTAGCCATAGCGTGTTGATTGGCGGAACTCAATACCGCCCTTTGTATTGTTACCAGAGCAAGGATAATGAAAATATTAAATATATCACTCCTCCGAGTGGGAATCGAACCCGCCGCGACTACAGTCACACGCCTGTGCTACTGCGCCACCATGGCCTCACTACATTGTTATACGTTTTCTTAAAAAAAATATAATAGAAAACTTTTTATACAATTAAAAATATAAAAAATACACTTCCCTAAGTAGATAGTAAATAACGAAAAAAGCGTATTGGAAGCATTGCTAATAAATATAAATATTTTACAACAGCATCATATTAAGATTAATTTTATATAAAAAGTTACAGAATACAAGTTTAAACGTTATTTAAATGCGCCGAAAAGTTTGTCCGAGTACCCTGTAAATGTAGTTTTAAGGTTTTTTAGTTTCATACTGTATTCGGCATAAGAAGAGAAGGCAGGAGAAACGAAATGTGAAGACACTCCATTTCCTTGTTTCTTTTTGCTTCACTATGCACATAGCAGAGTAGGCAGAGGAAACCTAGTTATAAGACACTCCGTTCTCATTAAGGCACTTTCGTTTCTCACTTGCTGCGTGTTGAATCGTAGACGTTTTATACATTTCGCCCAATTTTCGATATATCGCGTTTGAGTGGCGGTACTCTTGTTGATAATGCCAGATCGAGAAAAGGAAAAAAAGAGTTTCCTCCGAGTAGAAATTGAAGCCACAGTCCCACAACCGTCGCGGTTATTCATGTCGCGGAACCTTATAGGATCTTATAGAACTTTGTTTTCCGGCCGTCCGTAAGTCAAGACTATTTATCTCGATATTGCGTGGAGATTTTAAGCTGAAATTGATACCAAATATCAATGTCTATGGTTTACTGAAGCACAGAAAAAATCAAGCTTCTAATTAAACGGAATCAAAAGATACAAGCATTTATGCACCGATTTAAATTCGCTGCGGAATCAAAACCTATTGGGTACTTCCCGTAGACGTACAGTTATGAAATATGGCACGAAGTGAAAAATTATAACATAAATTCTGAAAAGTGAAAGTTAACAGGTATTTCAGCTTCACCCTGTATCCCCCACATAACAGGGTAGGCAGAGGAAACCTTGTGTTAAGACACTCCGTTCCCCACTTTCCGCCGAATTCTGGAGGCATTGCATATTGCAGTGGTAACATTTAACGCCGCGGTTTGCCTTGTCACTAGAGCCAAGAAACGGAAATATAAATTTAAATAAATATTTCCTATCCTCGAGTGGGTATCGAATAGTTATTTCATAGAAAAAAAAACATTACAAATTTATTTGTGTAATTCATTTCATACAAAATAAGTGCATATGCACGCAAACCGGTTTTGAAATATTTATTGTATTATACATTACACGATTTTGAGTTTCCTCGAGACCTTCAGGATTATATCCCGAAAACAACAAGATAGACGTAACTCAATGCCGCGCTTTGCCTCGACACCACAGCGAATAAAATGAAAATATTAAATATTTCAAACTGGTCTTATAGTGTAAATCCTCTCTTGTATACGGTTTTCAATTTTCAACGATATTCAATTTGAAGATCGACCAGTACCCGAGTAAATCACGTGTCTATTTACTTAGGTATATAAATCTTTATTCATAAATATTGTAACACTCTTTCATTTCATTTCATTCACTGTAATACACAAATAATGTATATTGTGTGTGTCATACTTAATTGTTATTTTATTACTGTTGTTTCTAACAAATTCTTGAAAATAAGATATTATTTAGACAATTACTGTGAGCGCGTTGTGGCGCAGTGATCTCATTGTAAGCTCGACGTGTGGGTTCTAATCAAGGTATATATTTTTTATAATAAATGTAAATTTGAGAAGAAATGTTTTTACATTTAATATAATATTTACGTTATTTACAACTTCTCGGAGTACATCTTGCAAATAGTAGTTTAACTATTTGCAAAGTGCTTCGCTATATGCAAAATATGGCGTGAACCAAAAAGAGAAAAGAGTTCTCTCAATATTTTCATATTTGAGTGCTCTTATGATTACAAAATTAGTCAAGAACGTCAAAAAAAATATTCATTTCTTATAATATAATTTTTTCTTACATTTAAAATTTTCTGATGTAGAAAGTAAAATTACAAAATATGTCAGTTTTGCATTTTCGTGCTTCCGAGTTTGTTCACAATTTCAATATGAACTTCGCTAGTTTCGGAGAATGTTTTTGTTCGCGCATTTTAGTTTCACTTTATGAGTCGGTAGGTGCTAAGAGTGAATGCGAAATGTTTTTACATCACTGCTTACTTTGATTAGTTAAAGTTATATTGTTTGGTATTCTAATAACTATACATATGTATATATTTTTCTCTTTAAGGCCAGTCGTGGCGCAAGGGCAAAAGCATGCGACCGTAAACACGACAGGTTATAGGTTCTATTTCCACTTGAGCAAATGAAATTACCAATGGTGTTAAAATTCGTTCATCACTTCCGCCAAATAAGGGATTGTGTGTTGAGTGGCGGAACTCGCTTTGTCTTGTTACCAAAGCGAAGAAACGAAATTATTAATAAAAAATATTCAATCCTCGTAGTCATGCATAAATAAAAAGCATTACATGTAAGACTTAAGCCTGGGTCCCCGTGTACAACCAGACATTCAAAAAAAATGACTTCAAATAAAAAAATCCTGTGAAACATTAATACAAACTAAACTTTGGTTAACAGTACGTATTGTTATCTGACAAAAAGCTTCATCAATCCGACTTGTCTCCTCCATTCCATGGGAAGCGATTTATTATATATACGACCAAAGAAATAGATACTTTTCAGCAACATTTGAAGATTAAGCAATATCTATCTATTATCTTCTAACTGATTCTTAAATAAATTACGGGTTCCTCTCATATTCACAATACTTTTAGGTATCACGATCGCGACATCAGGGCCATTCGGCTGATGAGACTTAGGTTAAGAGGATAAGGCTCGTATTATAAGAACGACGGACCCTTATAATCGCGGTAGGTACTCTTTAGAAATTCAGAGATAAACTGAAAAGTAAAGTCATTTCCTCGGGAACACCGATACGGTGGACGGAAATAGACATCCACCCCTTTATCGGTCTAATCGAGATGGCCGCGAGAAATAAGATTTGTTCGTCGCTTTTCGTTGAACTGTTTTTGCTGGCACTTTACGCGTTTTCCATTTGCATTCCGGCTGTGATAGTCTGGTGAGAGTTTTGATTGATTTTGTTAAAGTTTATGTACGTATGATATAAAACACATACATACAAACTATACCGGTGATAATTCGACTCTCTTTTAATTCTTCAAATAAAATATTTTTATAAAAATTAAACTTCTTAAAAAGTGACAAAACATTTAATGTCTAAACTGTGTTGTGGGAGTTAAATAAAATATTATATTTACTTTTTATTATAATTTGTAATGTATTTCCTCCCATTATACTACAATAGTATTTTATTCGAGTAGCAAGTAGTTTGTAGCTAAACGTGTCTGAAAACTAAACATTTATTCGAGTTATTTTTTTTATCAGCTTCACGCTGTATCCCGCCCGCAGCAGGGTAGGCAGAAGGAACCTAGTGTTAAGACACTCCGTTCTCCACTTTCTGTCGAATTCTGGAGGCATTGCGTGTTGAGTGGCAGAACTGAACGCCGCGCTTTGCCTAGACACCAGAGCGAAGAAATTCGGGTAATGTAGTAAATAATTTAGTCGATTCGATTCTTTTCATACTATTTTTTAATGACGAGTAACGCCATCCACCATGCCTTTATGTTCTATGGCTTACCGACTGAACAGGTCCAAACCTATCGAGTTAGTCGAGTGTATTAGTTGTCGCAATTATGACGTTTTTCTGGAGCGAAGATGACACTTTAAAATTTGTTTCCAAATAATTTCTGAATTTCCAATCAAACTAAATTGTGTCATCCACTTGTCCTTCAATATATATAAAAATAAAATACAAATTTTCATAACCAAAAATAAAGTAATCCTATAGTTTAATAATTTCCTTTCATTTATTGCGTTATTTTTAATGATAAAATAATTATCATTTTTTATCAATATATTATAATGATAAAAATTTAAACATGAAAATTTATGCAGAAATACTATTTACATACTTTGGTTGCATACCTACGATGCTTTTGCGCAATGTACGTTGTACCTACATACATTACGCAGAAATATCGTAGCCATCGTATATGAATTTTGCATTTTCCACCATACATTTTTATTAACTTTTTAAGGAACTTTGGGACCAAATGCTAAAACGCATTGAATGTCGAACCTCGAAAGCAAAGAAAATATTCATTCCTTAAAGTGGGTTCTGACGAGCCACCGTCGCATTTACAGCCGCCCACTCGTGCCACTGAGCTACGACGATCTTGAGACACATGTATATAGCGTTTTGAATCATATTTAATGCTACTAGAATAGAAGATCACAAATCCAGATATACCTGATGTGTTCGATCAGACCAATCTAATTACATCACGACAGTGCCTAATACAATATCTACATAGTTCCATATTGATGTATCCAATTTGATGTTATAATAAATTATAAGAATTATTTGGCCCAACTTAGAAATAAGATCACATTTACTGAACAAATTCAATATTAGCTTCACGCTGTATCACGCACACAGCAGGGTAGATAGAGGGAACCTAATGTTAAAAAAAACCGTTCCACACCTAATATTAATAAATATTAATGTTAAGTTCTGCTGAATATTAATATTAAATTAAAATTAAAAATTAAAAAATTAGCTTCACGCTGTATCCCGCACACAGTAGGGTAGGCAGAGGGAACCTAGTGTTAACTCACTCCGTTCCCCACTTTCTGCCGAATTCTGGAGGCATTGCGTGTTGAGTGGCAGAACTCAACGCCGCGCTTAGCCTCGACACCAGAGCGAAGAAATGGAAATATAAATTTAAGTAAATATTTCATCTCCTCGAGTGGGGATCGAACCCACAACCAGTCGGTTTTGCAGTCACACCTCGTGCCGCTCGGAAATCATACCGAATGGACGTGAAATATCATAACAATCAACCAATTCTACAATAAAAAGCAAACGAGCGACGTCCATACATCGGCAAAGTATACGCTATTTATTTTCGCGGAATTACCAATTGTTGACAACTGATACGGTCTCTGGACACGAAATGTATATGGAAATATTCTCGGTCCGATCTCATTTACTAGTATGAGACATGTTCTCTTTACAAAGAGTAATTGGGCCGGATTCATAGTATGAATTTTTATTTTATTTAGTGTCACGCTGTATATAGCAGAGTAGGTAGAGGGAACTTAATGTTACACTCCGTTTCCCATTTTCCACCGACTTCTGATGGCATTACATATGGAGTGGCGAAAAAAACGACACCACAGCAAATAAAATGAATATATTAAATATTTCAAACTGGCACTATAGTGTGTGTCCTCTATTGTATACGTTTTACAATTCTCAACGATATTCAATTTGAAGAACAGGCCTAGTACCCAATTTAACTTGACTTTTCAAATAAAGTATTGAAAATCTTTATTCATAAATAGTTTAAAATACACAAATAATATACAGTGGTTGTGTGTGTCATACAAATAGAGTTCGACGATATGACTTTGATGATAGCGTTTGATTTTTGTTTGATTCGCTTTGTTTAGTTGAAGAGGTGCTTGTGGTTGTTGAATAAAACTGTATAGAATAAATAAAAAAAACCTTTATTTGTTCTTTCTTTTTAGTATTATTTTACGACGCTATATTTGTAAACGCGAGTCGTACTCGAGGAAATAAATCATTTTCATTTTTTCGCTCCGGTAAACCAGACAAAGCGTGGCGTTGAGTTCCGCCACTCATCACACAATACCTCGAGACAGGATGATAAAAAAATACGAAAAAAAGTATAAATGAACCATAATCTTAAATAAGTATTTTAGTGTCATTTAAAACTTACATTCATTGTATTATATATATTTTTAGACACATTCTAACTGTAACGACGTTATCCACAATAGTACATTAACCTAAAAATTACCAAAAGAAAGCAAAAATAATAAACGTTATCATCAAGTAAAAGATTTAATTTTATCTTTTTTTTGGATACCAAAAAAAGATAATATTAAAGGAACCAAAAGACCTAATCGTAACAGGTGCGTGGAGCATTTATTTCTTTTCATCCACAGAATTACCTATCACAATTTCCTGTTTCACAGTATGACGGAAAATTTGCACTTCGTGAACCCTAAACCGGTCATTAGACCCCCGTCGGTAACAATAAAGTGTAAAATATTTATTGTTAAGACACAGATCTCACCCACATTACAGTCGAGACAGTCGTCAAATGATCGTTTTAATATTTTAAATGTTCCTTTTGTAAATATGAATGTACATTATATTTTCTTATTTACTTGGTTTGCGCAGTAAATAAGACTCAAGATGGTTTTGTTATGAAACGACGGTAAAATAAAAGAATTTTTTTACCTTAATTGTTATTTTATTACTGTCATTTCTAACGAATTTAACGAAACGAAACGATATTATTGAGATAATAACTGTGAGGGCGTTGTGGCGCAGAGGTCTGATTGTAAGCACGACGTGTGGGTTCAATTCAAGGGATATTTTTATATAATAAATGTAAATTTTATGATAAAAACTAATATTTTTAATAAAGTATGTTTTTATTATATGAAATCTACGTCATTATTAAGCTTCTAGAATCAATTTTCAAATTTTATTCTAAAAACATAGTAAAAGCAAATACATATTCAATATAAAATCTATTTAGACTTTAAATTGAAATAATAAAATACGAAATAATAAAAAAAAATACTCAGATAAGAATATATTTTTAGGGTAAAAACTTGTGGAGTTCTGTTAAGATTGCGATATCGCCCGCAACGTTCCAATGGCGGCTTATTGAGCGCGTCAAATAGCTATTCTGAAAAGTGGGCTGGTTGGAAACAGCTGGTATATATTGTCCCAAAAAGTATATATTATTATTACTAAACCTTTTGCGGTTATTAGTACTAATTCTGAATGTAATTTTATGTTTTATGAATATCTGAATTCTCTTGAAATTCTCATTAATAGACAATAATTTTAAATGGTTTTTTATACAAAAATAACACTAGCTTACATCTGTCTAATCCGCTACATGCAGGATAAAACGTGTAGCAAAAAGAGAATAACATTCTCTCAATACTTTTATATTTAATTGCTCTTATGATTACAAAAATAGTCAAAAACGATAAAAAAATATTCGCTTTTTATTATATAATTTATTTGCTTACTCATATTCTTACATTTAAAATTTTCTGATGTAGAAAGTAAAATTACAAAATATGTCAGTTTTGCATTTTCGTGCTTCCGAGTTTGTTCACAATTTCAATATGAACTTCGCTAGTTTCGGAGAATGTTTTTGTTCGCGCATTTTAGTTTCACTTTATGAGTCGGTAGGTGCTAAGAGTGAATGCGAAATGTTTTTACATCACTGCTTACTTTGATTAGTTATATTGTTTGATATATATACTAAATGGGGTAGAGAAATAATATGTATAAATACATATGTATATTTACATATTTTCTCTTTATCGTGGCGCAAGGGCAATACCACGCGACTATAAACAAGACTGGTTGTTGGTTCAATTCCCACTTGAGAATATGAAATTTCTAACAGTGTTAAATTTCGTTCGGTGAAAGTGATTTTCACCAAATAACATCAGACATTGTGTGTTGAGTGGCGGAACTCAACAGCGCACTTTACCTTGTTACCAGAGCGAGAAAATGCAAATATTAATGATCCCCTAGTGGATATCGAACCTACAAGCCAATAACAGTTAAATGCCTGTGCCAATGTGTAACGAGCGCCTTATAATTAAGAAAAGGATAAATAAAAAGCACATTAACACTTACACTTAAACCTAGAACCTCGTATATAACAGACACTACTCAAATGACAACCGTTGCATCAATTTTGTATACAAAAACACAAAGACGAGGGAGAGACGAGCACGCCCACCGAGGGTTCCGTAAAAAATGGAGGTCTTTAGCTTTTTCTAAACTTCAGACTTAGCTTCTTAGCCGAAGTACACTATTAATTTTAATTCCGTTTATAGTGTCGAAATACGCGTTTTTTGCTATTTAAAGCTATTATTGTTTGGGATTTAAGCACAAATGTATAGTTTTCAGATTTTTTCCTGAACTAGTACTAACTCTAAATGCTTACTGCCAAATTTCATAATTCTAGGTCAGCAGCAAGTACCCTATGAATTTTGATGGTCTTGACAGACAGTCAGACTAACTGGCGGACAACAAAGTGATTTTACAAGGATTCCTTTTTTCCTTAAAATGGTACGGAACCCTAAAAAATACTTCAAATAAGAAAAACCTGTGAAACATTAATAGAAAATAAACTTTGGGTTAACAGTACAACAACATAACAGTACAGTTTTGTTGTGTGACTTCTCCATAGCATGTGTCTTCTCCAAAGCAATTTATTATACCAATATATACGACGAAAGAAATAGATATTTTTAAGCAATATTTGAAGATTAAGTAATATCTATCTATTATCTTCTAACTGATTCTTAAATAAATTACGGGTTCCTCTCATACCCCCAATACTTTTGCGTATCACGATCGCGACATCAGGGCCATTCGGCTGATGAGACTTAGGTTAAGAGGATAAAGCTCGTAAGAACGACGGACCCTTATAATCGCGGTAGGTACTCTTTAGAAATTCAGAGATGAACTGAAAAGTAAAGTCATTTCCTCGGGAACATCGATACGGTGGACGGAAATAGACATCCACCCCTTTATCAGTCTAATCGAGATGGCCGCGAGAAATAAGATTTGTTCGTCGCCTTTCCTTGAGCTGTTTCTGCTGGCACTTTACGCGTTTTCCTATTTGCATTCCGGCTGTGATAGTCTGGATAGTTTTGATTGATTTTGTTAAAGTTTGTGTAGTATTAAAAGCTTTTATTATTATTTGTATTCTGCCTATTTTTATGTAGGTCCTGAGCCAGTCGTGGTGTAGAGGTACAAGCGTGCGGCTAAAAATGCGTCAACACTGGATTCGACTCCCAATCAGTGCAATGAAATATTTAATATTTACATTTTCTAGATCCGGTAACGAGGAAAAGCTCGGTACTGAGTTTCACCACGCAATGCCTTCAGATTTTGGTGGAAAGTGGGTTACGGAAATGTCGTAATGTGAAAGTGAGTGTCTTAATTCTAGGTTTTCCCAGCTTCGACTTGCTGAAGCTATAGGTGGACTAATGATTATGATGTATCATGCATGCGTCATGCAATGTATTGCAATATCCTGAAGAGGTAAGTTGCCGCATACCTATTTTGTATATATAACTTTTTTATTGTTCATATTTTTTATTTACATCACTTAAACTTTCTAAAGAACGCTTATAACTTTAACTATTTTATATTTTTTTGGAATTAGAAAAAAACATACAAAAAATATAAATTAAAAAGTTACCAATATAACAAAACTGAACCAAACCAAGAACTGAACCAAAACTCATTCTCAATTCCAAATAATCTAAAATAAAAACATAACGCCACCATAACATCAAAACAACTTTGAAATTTCTATTTCTATTCGCAAAAGGCTCCACGAAGCCGGCAAGCGGAACTGCGCTTCGGAGCCTGTGTAATAGAGCGGACGGACACGACGTGCCATTTATTACGTTTCCTACTCTATTTAAAGGATAGTTTAGTCGTGTCTTCATTTTTCAAACATTTGTACAACATGTTTACGTTTTGAAATTTCTAACCGTTCGTAACTGTATCGTCGTAAAGAATTTTACGGGCCGATTTTTACGGTATTTACATTTTTTTTCGTATAATAGCAAAGTGTTTCGTTTATTTTACTTTGAGCGGGTTTCGTGCTGTATCTCTCATATAGCAAGGTAGGCAGAGGGAACCTGAGAACGTAGTGTTAGGATATTCTGTCCCCGTTAAGACATTTCTCTTCCCCACCTTTCGTCGAATTTTGGAGACATTGCGTATTAAGTGGCACAACTCATTATCGTTGCGTGCCTCGTTATCAAAGCGAAAAAAGGAATAAATATTTAATTTCCTCAAATGGAAATTGAACCCACAACCGTGTGCCCCTGCGTCACTACTGGCCGCAACGTAGAGCTTGGCACGAAATCCAGTTGCTTTCAGAATGTATGAATACAAACTAAATAATTATGTAAATTTGAACCGTGGACGTTAAATCAGTTGTTATTAATACGTAACTGCAATTTCAATTGTAGTTATTTAGTTATTGTCCATATTATAAACCATTATAAGCAGACTGTATAGAATTTTTTACAAATCTTTTGTATAGAAAAAAATATATAAAAATAACAATTAATTTAATTGAATGAATTTCAATATAACATGTATATTACATATATACGTACATGTTATATTGAAATTGCTTATAAACTTATAATAAAATAGTAACAGATCGGTGTCTGTACATGCAAGATAAATGAGAAAGATAATAAAAATTGGGCCCGTTTAACAATATGTAATAGAACCTCAAAGAATTACTTTTGAAATGGTTTCTGTTTGCCGAATTCGGAACACATCACGTATTGAGTGGCGGAACTCAACGTCGCGATTTGCTTCTATATCAGAGCGAAGAAATCAAAACATTCAATACATAATGGATAGTAAATGAGAAAGATTAAGAAAAGTTGTAATAAAATATGGACTCTATGTCTCAATTGTTTTAATAAAATAACCAAAAAAAGAACTATAATATCTTCACTCAAAATACACTCACACATACACATAAATAATAAACCTCCACGACACACACATATCTTTCCACATAAAAAAAACATAATTCTCAATGTTCATAGAAATAAGCTTATATTGTATCTTTCAGTCGCGTCAAGGCGTAGTAAAACTTGGTGTTGGGCCGCTAAGCCGATTACCGTATGTAATCCAACCCTCTGACACAGCTAGGGGCGGCTTCAATTAGCTTTACTGTATCGCCTGCGTGGGGTATAAGTGGGTGCGGGTTGCTTTTTTGCTTTTTTATTTTGTTTTTTTTTATTGTTTATGGAAATTGTAGTTAAATTGGGTAAGTGGGTTGTCGGTTTGAATTTTGCTTTGAAAAATGAATTATTATTTTTTTGCGCTGGTAATAAGACAAAGCGGGGCGTTGATTTCCACCTCTCAAAATGTAACTCTAGGTCCCTTCAGCCTTAACTGTATTATGAGATACAACGTTAAAATAAAAAAAAAATAAGCAGTAGGGCCACAAGAATGCGACAGTAACAGGCACACAAATTGCGACAGCTTGTGGGTTCGATTCCCATTGGAGAAAATAAAATATATAATATTTTACTTTCTTATTTTCCTTTCCCACTCTGGTAACGAAGACAAGCGTGACTTTTGATTTCGCAACTCAGCACACAACACCTCCAGAACGTGGCCGAAAGTATGTAAAGAAAATACTTAATGGAAACGGAGTCTCTTAACTCTAGGTTCCCACATTCCCTCCGCCGACCCTGACATGTGCGGGATACAGCGTGAAACTAAAAAAAAAATAAACTTCTAAACGCCAACTCTTATCCAACAAACCAAGTGTACTCATGTAAAAAGTTGTCAGCTATCCACGCTGTCGCTCCGTGCAGACATCAGAAGCATTAGTGTCGCATATACTGTATCTTTTAGGGCTTTAAAAATTCTATACTAAGCTTATATTTAACCCTCGATTAATCCTTTTCACCAGTACATTTGATATTTTGTGTAAACTTTGACAATTTTAATTTTTATAATTATAATTTTAAAGTAAATTATTCGAGGCCGGTCGTGGCGCAGTGGCACGAGGTGTGACTGCAAAAACCGACTGGTTGTGGGTTCGATCCCCACTCGAGGAGATGAAATATTTACTTAAATTTATATTTCCATATCTTCGCTCTGGTGTCGAGGTTAAGCGCGGCGTTGAGTTCTACCACTCAACACGCAATGCCTCCAGAATTCGGCAGAAAGTGGGGAACGGAGTGTCTTAACACTAGGTTCCCTCTGCCTAACCTGCAGTTTGCGGGATACAGCGTGAAGCTAATTTAATTTTTTTTTATTCTTAAATTATTCAAAATTCATTAAAAATATAGATATCATATGGTAGTAGCAATCGTAAAGCACTGTATTAAATGAATATTGTAATTTAAATTCCATACATTTGCGGTCCAGTTCCATATTATCTCCGAAACTGATTAACGTGCTTTGATAGCCATCAAAATTATGAGGATTGTGTATTCCATGTTGGAAATTAAAATTTATGTGTGAGTCATATCAGCCATGTCGAAGATTTTGGTGATGATACTATGTTGGTATACTATTTGAAAGTAGTCTATTTTAAGTTTATTTTGTATATTAAGTCAGAATAAAATAAGTGTGATTAAACAAAAGTGGAAGGAAAGGAAAGCGGTGTTAATAATATTTCTTTTTATCTTAATACATGCGGAAAATGCGAATGATTATGTAATAAATATAATATTATTTGTAGCTTTTTGTAATTTTACTTCGAATTTTCATAAAACAAATGCAAATTATGTATTATAAAACTTAAAAATAGTCTACAAAATATCAATTTACAATAATCTAGGCTACGTCAAGTCAACTTATCCAAGCAGAAACATGCACATGCCAGTACACGTACATGTACATGTTGTCAACAGTTTGAACATTGCCCAGCTATCGCCCTTACGCCGGATTAGATGAAAGTAAACCCGTTACAGCGCTAGCTATTTTGAATAAAACTTTGTGGCCTTTGAGCAGTCTTTTAATAGGTGTAACGTATATTTTGCGACGGTATATGGGTTTAAATCCCACTCGAGAAAATTAAATATTTTATATTTTCATTTCCTTGTTTTGGTAACGAGGCAAAGTGTGACATTAAGTTCCGCCACTAACGCTAAATGCTTTCAAAATTGGGGAACGGTAGTGCCTTAACGGGAATTGACTGTCTTCACACAAGGTTCCCAGGTTCCCTTTGCCTACCATGCTATGTGAGGGAGACATATCTGTTACACTAACACACTTCCGTTTCTCACTTTCTGCCAAATTCTGCACTTAGTGGCAGATCTAGCCAAAAGTGCTAAATGAAAATATTAAATATTTAATTTAATCGAGTAGGAATAGAAGCCACGACCTGTCACATTTACAATCACACACTCATGCCTCTGTACCACCGGCCTAAATAACATTTAATATAATTGAAAATATATAACATTTGAGACAAAAAAATTAAAAATATAGTTCAAACTTAACGTGGCAAGTAATAATATTAATAACGTTGTTACTGCAATATATGTGAGCTTAACAAGTGCGATCGATCTAGATAGCCTCTGTTCACTTTGACGGATGAAGCGTGTATCTTCATAGATAGATAGAATTTCTGTAAGAAATTTTTAAAAGTATATTCAGTGGAAATAAAATATTATATCTTAGTACGATTTAAGTAGATTATGAAAATAGAGCTCTACATTTTATATCTTGGGAATGTTTCTTTTTATTTTAATCTTAGTATTAAAAGCGTTTTGTACTTAGTATGAGGTAATAAAGAATCTAGATTTTTATTTTGTCTAAAATGTAAAACTAGGTTCTTCATCTCTCAGTAAATGTTTTTGTATATAGAGGTTGTAACGAAATCGAAATTTATTATTTCTACGTATTATTTCTACGTATGTTTTAAAGTAGACAGTACAAAAAATACTTGTGAAATATTTATCCCACAGCGTGCTAAAGTTAATATTAACCAGCACTCAAGTACATTAGCCAATTCATGGCCTGTACTAGGATCTTACGACATCAAAATATTTGTACTCAATAAATATTGTTTTTCGGTACAGCCCTTGAAATTTTTTAATAAAATTTATTTTATTTAGAATGATATTTGCTTCCATGATTTACAAGATGATACTTTAAAATATTACATTATACAAAAGGCCTAATATTAAGCTATATTAAAATCAGGAGCGCAGACTGTTAAGTCTGCGCTCCTGATTTTATTCTTAAAGAAAATTGGCAAATACAGCCCGACTGTTAAGTCGGGCTGTATTTGCCAATTTTCTTTAAGAATCCGTTTTTTTCCAAAAAATCACAAATTCTCAAATATCTGTTGCACCACTGAAAATTGTCTCACAAACATGGGGGTGAAATGGATAGGAACTGAGGCCCTAACCGTAAATAATCATCTGTCGATCTGATTACACCCTGTATTATAACGAACAAGAAATATGAAAGTTTGAAAAGTTAATTATTACGGTATTTTTTTTCCAATATTCAGAAAAAAGTGTATTTCTTTATCATTCTTGCCATTGAACGAAATGTGTGAATATTTTGACAAATATTTTTTATTCCATCTCTATTGACTGTGCCCGTATTTTATTTTAGTTTCACAATATGGAGGAACATTCGTTTTACAAAGTTGGAAAAATACACTGACGTTTCTGTTATCTTTTGGGTTAGTGTTGTTGTGGTATAAAAATATTGATACTCAAATTAATACTTTAAATTTTTAACCAGTCGAAGTCTTCATTTCATATGAAATATTTTATATTTTCATTTCTTCAATTTCTGTCAATGAAGCAATGAGCAACGTTAAGTTACACCAAGCAACACGCAATTTCTATAGAATTCGTTGGGAAATGGGGAACGGAAGTGTCGTAATAGGAACGTAGTGTCTTACTCTAGGTACCCAGGTTCTCTCTCCCTTCCTTAATATGAGCAGGATTCAGTGTGAAACTAGAATAATTCTAATTAGCTAAAGTTAAATTATAAACACAATGACATAAAATGTTATATAATTTTCTGAAATGTTATATAATGTTATTAACTTCCAAGGCAGTATGTGAATATCTAAATTGGTTAGAGCGGTTGCTCGTGCTATCTTAGAGAAGAGTTTAAATCTTACTACTGTTTCAAAGTGGATTTTAAAACTAAAACTACGTAAATAACTTTATAAATTATTATATTCTAAAATAGGATAACAAATTTTTATGGTTTTGTGTCTATATTTGCATAATTACAAAAATGTTTATAAGACGCTGCCAGTATCGTGGCGCAGGGTCACAATCCGTCTGTAAATCCGGCTGTTGTAGGTTCAATTAGGTTGAATTACTTTCATATCACATATCCCGCAGGCACAGCAGGGTAGGCAGAGGGAACCTAGTGTTAAAACACTCCATTCCCCACTTTCCGCTGAGTTCTGGAGGCATTGCGTGTTGAGTGGCGAAACTCAATGATGCGCTTTGCCTCGACACCAGAAGAAATGAAAATATAAATGTAAATAAATATTTCATCTCCTCAAGTGGGGATCGAACCCACAACCAGTCGATTTTACAGTCACACTTTGTGCCCCTGCGCTACGACTGGCTTCATACCAAGAATATATTGAATTTTTCCAACAATATTTAAGTTCATTTCGTGCATGACAAGAATGTAAAGCTTTAGAAAAGGCTTTCTTGCGTCATGCAATATTTTCTTTCAATCGTCTGGTAGAGACTCATAAAATTGAGCTAGTTGAACATTTAAGCTTCTTATCCTCTTTAGCTCCTTACCTCAGTGTGATGAAACTAAAAGAAATTTGTATGTTTTTTTTTTTCTTTTCAGGATTTTCTGAAAAATTCTAATTTGTTTGGATTTTTTAAATGAAATCGTTTTTTTTTAAAATAATATTTAAATAATTGTGTTCTAGGTTCAAAGTTATATTTATTTTGATAAATTTTATTTATTATTGTTGATATTAATTTTGTAGAAACGAATTTAAATTGAATTAAAATTATTAAAATAGGTGTTATCGCAAAAAATCTCTTCATTACGAATTATCGAGAAATCATTATACATATTAAGTATCTCTTTGGAAAATTCCAATACAAATATTGTTGTTTTTTTTTTAATCGAAATAATAGGCGCCTATTTACAGATATTGTAAACAGCTTCTGGCTATTCGTTATAATTAATTACAAATAAACGTAAAAAAATGTTATATTATTTTTGGACGATAATATATTTTTTTATTATTATATTCTTTATTACTCTTTTCCTCTTATACTTATATTATTTTTGGACGATCTTTTTATATTTATAATTATTCTTTACTCTTTTCCGCTTATACTAATCTTTGATTTTAAGTATTTTACAGTTTAACCAAAACCTCTGCACTGCACTTGGATTATGCTTAAATATGGAATAGTTGATCAGACGTAACAGCTGAATATAACATAAATACAATATAATGCATTCCACCGAATGGGAATCGAACCCACATATAACTTAATTTCAGCAAGACACTGTACTGAAATATTTCAAATTTAATTGATGCCGCATGTAATTCGAACCTACACTCATAAACTAGACTACTTCACAAGCTGCGCCAATTAACCGACGTATTGTAACCCTATAATGGAATATTTTCATATTGTATAAAGTTACATGCAATCGATATCAGCGCGATGCAGTTACGAGCAAATGCACTTTTCGTGTGAAGTGAGATTGATAGAGTTCACTTTAAAATTTATAGGAATTACGGTGTGGAACATCGATTTTTTACGTATTATATATTTATACTTATTTAGAGAACGTATAAAAATCTCTAAATATATACCAATCTGGTAGGTCTCCAGGAGGCGCGGGTTCGAGTCCCGCTACGTTAAAATTTTTATACGTTTTCTAAATAAGTATTTTTCTTTCCTATGTGTGGGATAATACTTTAAAAATGTATGTAATATTTTTTTTTGTGTTCTAGTAACTGTTCGATTTTTTTTGGATACTTCTGTATTTTTTTATATGCGATATGTGAAATAGAAATTTTCATTATTTTTAATGTAACGCGGCAGTTGTAGGTTCGACCCCTGTCAGTCGGGACATTGGATGGGAATGCAAAAAATTGGATTAAAAGTGGGAAACGAAGGACTTTAACTCTAGGTTCCCTATACTCATGTTGCAATATGCGAAATATAGCGTAAAACTATATTCCGCAATAAAAATAAGATTTTGCCAAAAAAATACACCTACCTATCTTTCATAATTTTCACTTACATTACAAATACACGATGATTGTAATAATAACGTGAAACACGATGATAAGCTAGTTCGGTTTCCATAATTCCATTTTATTTAAATATTATTGTAATGAAATTTGTTACAAAAAAAGTGTTATTCGTGACTAAAACATTCAGAGCAAAAGTAAAGCGCTCAAAGTTACAACCACGAGAGTAAAACTTAGAGGAAAACGTATTTTATTAACAAAAACCTGAGATAATTGATATTTCAGTCGATCGTTAAAAGTAATCTCTCGAGAAAACAGAGTTTAGCATAAATTTCAGTATATTTAGATGAAAAAAATTAAATTCTTTGGACAATTTGCATAAATCTATTTCATGAGACGGTATTAAGCATCGTTGGTACCCTACTAAGATTATAATGATTTTCTATTATTTTTAGCGTTAAGTCCCATAAATTGACGTAAATGGGGGTCGGCCTACTAATTTCTTAGCAGGTCCTTTAAATAATATTATGATCTTAATTTAAGATTTTGTTTGCCAATTTTTGTACATATTTTACTTTTATCTATGGTCAAATGAAATAACTTAAGATAATAAATGTAATGTTATATAGCCTACCTTACATACATACATACCTTCTAATAACTGGACTTCTAACATCAAAATATGTTTTCTATTCGAGCCAGTAGTTGTTGAGATCAGTGTTTAATCACACAAATTCTTCAGCTTATAGAAGAATGAAATATTTATATTTCACTGTGGCCTATTTAAAATGAAATTCATCACACAAGGAAATCGAACCCATTATATTCATAATACATAACAAGCCCACAAGAACTCCACCAGATGCTATCAACATAAACAAGAAATTTGAATATTTCAGTAAAGTTCATTAAATCGCCACAAGCATTCAAGCTCTTGCGCTAAGAAAGTGTACTTTCCGTAACTCTCTTATCGCATTGTTACACGCAAATATATAATAGCATTATTTTAACAACTTAAAGGATATTGTTATATTATGAAGGTTAATAATTTTATTGTTATAATTTTGTAGTACTGTTTGTGTTTAAATATCAATGTTTGTTCCTTCTTGTATTGTTTATAATTGAAACTGGCGTGGTATATAATAAACAGAATTAGATATAAGATTTAACAATTATTTTATAATTGCTAAAAGGAAGAATCTGAACCAATTCAAGATTAAGATCTGCTTATTAATTTGCACAATTATTTTTATAAATCATCACTTAGTGTAAGAAACAAAATTAAAAGTATTCACATTTATTCTTACAAAAAAAAATCGTTTCAAGCTAATATGTTTATATAATTAATGAATTTAGACCTTAATAAACAATTTTCACTTTTATATTTAGTAGAAAAAGAAATGTATTAGTACACAAATGTATATACTATCTTAGCCCTAGATTACTTGCAATAAGTTCAAAGGCGTACGCCTATTCCATGTTAAGTTATAGCGGTTTTTTGTGAACTACGCTATTTAATAATATTTTATATTTTCAATTATGGAGTGAAATTAAATTTCCAAAATTTTGTGGAATAATTGTCCAAATTTATTTACACTTTAAGAAGATACACAAGAGAATAATTTTACACACTCACAGAAGGAAATAAAGAAATTTAAAGAAATAGTAAAAGAAACAGATAAGCGAAACAGATACGTATTAGCAAGAAGATAAGGCTTAAAATTGAAAACAAGCAATGAGTACAATATTAAAACAAGTGAACGTCGCAAGCGATAGTAGCCGACTCTTTACTCGTAGCTAGCAAGCAGGCTACGTCACGCACAGCAAAAAAACTCGAAACAAGTTTATCTTGCGAATGCGCTGCGTGCGGATGAATTATAATAAATATAAATATTAACTTTAGTTTTAAGTAAATTTGAAAATAGAATATAGTGTAGTATTTGTATATATTATTATTAATTAATTTTATTAAAAGTTAATATTCACTACAGTACTCCCCCCCAGAGACCTGGTTAAGGGCGATAGTAATCTGGAAATCTAACTGTTCTGCCGCTTCGTGTCCGCTTCTCAAGTTTCTGCTCCACATCAGACTGAGAGATTGCCTTTGGTGCAGTAACTGGTCTGTTTGATACAGGAACGGCCTCTCGCGTAACATATGCGGGCTTGAGCCTGTCCACACTTACGTTGTTAGGCTTACCAGATATGTCTATCTGAAAATATTTAGGCGTCCTTTTAAGAACCTTGTACGGGCCTGCATATGGTGGTTCCAGTGGTTTGCGGACGTGGTCCTGCCGTAAAAAAACATGTGTCGAGTCTGCAAGGTCGGCCGGAATATGAAAAGGACCTGTCCTATGCCATGACGTGGGCTTCGGCGAGAGTCGTGCCATACTAGCACGAAGACGAGTAACCAGATTTGTGATATCACCTGTCTTGTAATCTTCAGAGGGTGCGAGAAATTGTCCTGGAAGACGAAGGGGCTCCCCGTAGACCAGCTCAGCTGCTGAAGCCTGAATGTCGTCCTTCC